>WBMY01016380.1:20621-48783 GCA_013397315.1 Donacobius atricapilla
AATTACATTAGCCATATCACACATGTCCTCCAAAACAGAGGGGTTTGTGCCTTGAAGTCCTTGCAGTTTCTTAGCTGAAGAGTCAAAAATGCATGTATGTACATGCACACGTATGTATGTATGTATGTATGTGTATGCACACCTGCATGCATTATGTTTATGGGAATAGAGGGAGAGAGAGTAGGGGGAGAGCATGAGTAAGCTGACAAATGCCTCTTTTATCCTGGGAGAGGAGAAAAGCAAAAGCAAATACTGTACATCTCCTGCATGCACTCCTATTTTGTTTGGATCTATGAAACAGGGAAAAATCCCAAAACAACAAACCACTGGGTGGACTGGTATCTCGTAAGATTTATGAACTACTAAATTTAGAAAAGTCATTTTACTCTTGCTGGTGTATTGCAGGCTATCCTGCAAGAGTCAGTAAGAAAAAAAGTTACTTTCTCTGTTAGAGTATGTACAAGTAACATAAAATAGGTTCAACTAATCTTTTCAACCACTGAATTTACTCTGGATAAACAAAGCGTGTATCAAATTATATGTCCTAGAAAGGTAATCAGCCTTATAAAATGCTTCACAGTTCTGCTTTTCTCATTATTGTATTGCAGATAGTTTTTTGAATGGAAAAACTGTTCAAGCAAAATGTTAAATAGCATTCGTCATTTTCCTTCACAGACCAGGCAGCATCCTACTGGATCTCAAAATTTGAAGTCATTATGAAGCTTGTATTGAACTGTTCATCTTTTTTTGCTCTTTTTTATCAGGTAGTGTTCCTTTGTGATGGGTAATTTCCAGAACTCATACTTCAGTTGGTACAGGTGAAAACTCTGCAGGAATCACAGATCAATGAATACAGAGGATCATCACAAGCTAGTGATTGAGCTGTGTTCCAGTAACCTCTACAGGCAACCACCACTGCTTTACCTATAGCTATAGATGTTTCTTCATAGCAACCATCTGTGCTCCAAACTACATCATCAAGATCTTTACAGAAGACGCCTGTAATTTTAGGCTGATGCATTAATATGTGGAAAGAGATTTTATCAATCCCTTTACGTTATTTATTTTTCAAGAAGGAAAAAGGAAGTCTCTACATTTTTCATGGCAAGTTGATGCAGAAATAACTCAGTAGGACTTTTTGACTTTTGCTATGAAGTGGGTCATAGTAAACAATGGGATTAAATAGTCTCTTCCAGGTTAAAAAAAAAGGGGGGGGAAATAAAATGTGAAATAAAGAGTTCAGCCACAAAACAGAACCTCATATTGTTTAATGGCGAAGTCTTTTGCGCAGCCATCTCAGTTTCAGAGAGTGACAGATTTATTAAATTATCATCATTACACACCAGGTGCCATTTCTCAATTGAAAATTAATGCAAGAATTTCAGTTTTCCAAAGTATGATTAAATACCACCAATTTATTTTATTTTATTCCAAATTTTCTATTGCTTTATATGAGATTTGCTATTTACTACCAGATTTACAGGGCTGGTTGGCTAAACTAGGTTAGAGTGATTATCCTTGGGAACATTAAGAATCCTTATTTTAACATGCCAAAATTGTCAGATGTTAATTGCACTTTTTCTGTCTTTTTGCATAGGCCTATTGATTGCTACAGAGCAGTGATGCAAGACAGTGCTGATGTACAGTCAGAAAACAGGCAGCACCACAATGAAGATTGCCAAAGGACAAATTGCTGTCACAGATACCCCTGCAATGTCCCACAGGCCAGACAGGTGAATAAGGATCTCATCTCCTACACAGCGTTGAGCAGACATGTTGAAATTGTATGCAGCATATTACTTGTGTTGTAACCACAGCTGCCAGAGAGACAGTCTATTGTAAAAATGCCTTGTTGTCACCAATTAGAGAGTATCATGATCAGTGCCAGTTCCATAGATATTTCCTTCGACAATATTAATGTAATTTAGAAGATGAAGGTTAGCCTTTGCCCATGCAGAACTATTCTGTAATACCAAATCTGTTGTTCTGTGTCCTGCCATCTCCTCACCCCCGTCATCAAGCTGCTGGATCTCTAAACTCAACATATATCTTTTCTGGAGTGAGCTTGAGTCAGGTGTGAATAAATAGGAGAGTGGAGAAGTAGTTGTTTTAGGGTGATTTTATGATGTTTCTATTTTTAATTGTTTGTGTTGTATATTGAGTCAGCCTTCCTGAGGAATGGATATAAGAGCCGTAATGGTGTACCCTATGCACCATTAGCAGTATTAGAAGTACCAACACTTGTCTTCAGCTATTCTCTTTGTCAGCCTATGCTGGGCTTTTGCCTGGCTTTGGGGTTCAGACCAAACAAACAAGCAAACAAACCCACAAACAAACAAACAGCATGCAGAGAAACTGAAACCCTAAATCCTTTGGTTGCATCTTTTCATAGCATTTCATGACCTCTTGCTATTGTATTTAGTTTAAGCTTAGAATAGGATACTTGAAAGTCCATTTTCTTGAACTGAGGAATTTCACAACATTTTTGGAAGTCATTTTGTTCTCTTCAAGTATCATGTGTGATATTTGCCCAGCACAAGATAAAAATGTCTCCTATATCCTCACACTTCCTTCTGCTGGATGAAAACAGACATAATTGCTTGACTGTCTTTATATGCAGCTTTTATTTCTATCTCCTTTTCTTAAGTCTTTTCATCTTTCCTGGTTCCACTACAGCCTCTGCATGACTACTTGATTCATCTTTTATCAGGTTGCCATCTGATTAAATGATTGTCACGATGTATAAATACATGTTTACATTAGCATTTTAAGAGGTATTGTGCACTTTCAATTTATAATAGTGGCTTTTATTATGAACTATATTAATCTTTAAGCCATCTGGCTGCTTTTTTTTTTGCAGGAAAGCAAAAAACAGGATCAGAGAGTTTTACCTCCAGTACTGTTTTGATATCTTTACTTCAGTCTCTGGTTATTATTGGTGCAGTCAAGTATGTGGATAGTGAATTCTGGAAAACTGGTTGTCTGGAATATTGTTGATGTCTTTCAAATACACTCTGTATGTTTTTGACTGTACTGGCATGCACATTTCCAGACCTTTTTAGAAGTACTTGAGTTACGTCTAAGGTCTTCATGGTCCTGGACTAATGTCTGCTGGATTTGGCCTTTAATGGTGCTGAAGTCATGAGCAGAGCCAGCCAGAGGCTGGCTGTCAATTTTGTTGAAACTTCTCACTAGCAATTCTGTTTCCCAGCAAGAAGTTTCCAAATTTGTGGTTTGCATACATTTGAGCAAAATAGTGATTTTTTGCAGGGCCTATGTCTGAGTACTTCAGCTGTGCAGTGATACCTGAAGTACCTCTTCTTTTGCCAAAGGGATATGTATCTAAAACTATTTTTTTTCCCCCAGCCTATCCAAGTGTCCATTGGGAATGTTAGGACTGTGTTCTCAAACACATGCTGAGACTCCTGGGGTGTCCTGTGCAGGGCCAGAGGTTAGACTTGATAATCCTGGTGTGTCCCTTCCAACTCAGGATATTCTATGATTTTATGACTCCAAACCCACACCTCACAGCACAGGAAATGAGAACAGTGATCTGATTTCTTGGCTAAACCTTGATAGACTGGCTTCAGGAGGGGCTGGGAAACTGGTTTTTAGCAGTAACTCAGTGGCATCATCTTGAACTCAGCACCAACTAAAGCTATCAATCAGCCTGTACTGAATCAGGAAGAAATCTGCATCCCAAATTTCCTGCATGCAAGCAAATTCATGTCTCCGGTAAGGCCTTGTGTGGATTATAAAGCTATAGGAGTCTTTTTCTCTTCCTCCAAGACTGCAACAGTACTTGCATTGAAGCTTTAAGGAAATTTGAATTATTTTGAAAATGGTCTTTCTAGTTCTGATCACTCTTTAAAACGTAGCCCAGCAAGAGTATCATCTGTTAAAAAAAGTCACCCAGCCTTTGCTGCTCAGCTTTTGCTACCAATCTGTTGTGCCTGTCACAACAAGTTGACAGATTGTCACAATAAATGGCACAAGTTTAGGATGTTGTTTTGTTTAGCCTTCGCATGAAGTACTTTGAAACACATTTTAGTAACACAGTATAATTAAAGCATAGCGAATGAATTCTGAAAGAGGGGAATAAGTTACACAGTAGTTTAAAATTGTTACAATAGTATTTTCTATTATTTTTTTGTTTCACCTGGGGGGACTGCAAATTACTGAAAGTGATTGTGAAATCTGAGAAAATAAATATTGATAAGGAACTTACTACCTGAAAGCAAACCGGAAATGTGATTATTTCATTCACTTACTCAAATTACTTAATTGATAATTACTACTCCTAAGCAAGTTCAGATAATGCAACTTGCCAAATATTCTCCCCATAAGAGGAAGAAAACCTGGTATCTCTTCCAAGAAATGAAAATGCCCAGCCACTGGTATACTTTTCATTAGGTATTGCTGTTCTGTCTGATTTTCCAGAGATCTGATCTTATTCTTTTTCTTCTTTCTTTACGTCCTGGAGTAGTCTCTTGGCAGAGATTTAATTGCACTTTCAGTTCTCACTACTCTTACAGTTGCTGATGCATCAATGGCCCTTTGAAAGTTCTGTTATCATTAATTCAACTGTATGTGTCAACTGACTCTACTGCCATCCCTTGTGAATTTTGACTCATTTGGCATTGTTAAAACCAAAGCTTTCTTGAAACCATTCTGGTCTAAAAATACCTTCATATCTATCTCAAACAAATGTGTTTGCGATAGGTCAAAAAATCACCAGCAAGGGTATGAGCAAAAGTCATATTTAGTGTTAAACTACAAAGCACAACAGATTCGTTGGCAAGATTCAAGATTCATTCTCCTTGTGAAGAACAACTGAGGCACAACAAGGGAAGAAAGCTACAACAAAACCAAACAAAATCCTTAGTTAGAAAAGACAGGTGTCTGCTAGGGAGGGCAAGACCTCCCTTTGGAAGTGGAGAATTCAAACCCCCTCCCTCCAAATTATTAAAACTTTGATATTAAGTCGGCTCTCAGGCAAGGATATGGGGATAGGGGTAACAGCTCTTTACTAGTATGTATAACAAGGCAAACAAACAACAACTACAGCATTAATGATAAAACCAGGAACCTCGAGGGGCTTTTCTTTCACAAAGCCCGGGGCAGTCTGGTCTCGGNGTAATCAAGCAGGAATTATTTTGTTGGACAGTAGACAAGATAAACAGTCTGTGAATTACCAACTGCAACATAATTTGTTGTTTCACCACTAGAGATATACGTCAGGGCCTAAAATCTGCCACTCACTTTTAAAGCAGTTCTAGTTGAGGCTGAACCAGAAAAGTTTGTTCTGGGTTTGACAGTGATAATGTTGCTACTCTTATCTCTAAAGAGCCTAGACACTTGTGTCCTGACAGAAGCTTCCATCCTGCTGCTTTCCAGCTTGCTTCCACCTCTCTCAAACCTTAGGGCCAATACTTCTATGGAGTCCAGGAATTTCTGTGCAATTTGTTTTGTGAAAAATTCAGTTTGGACCAAGTTTATTTTTTTCAAACTATGCCCCACTAGGAAGCATTTTCTGTGACCATTTGGCACCCAGTTCCTATGAACTACTGTTGTGCCATTTCCCTCATCAGCAGTGCTTGTGACCTCAGTGAGGATCACTGGATTACCTGTGCAAATCTGTGCACAAGCCTTGCAGACAGCAGGTTGAAGCATCAGTCTTGACAAATGCTTCAAGCTGACCTTTCCACTTGGCAACTTGGGCGTGCACCACTTGTTGATCTATGATCTATTTCAGCCCACTGAAAATCTCAGGTGTGTTAATGCTTCATATTTGTTGAGGATCAGTTTGAACTGTTTTGCTTTGATTGCACAGACAAATACTTTGGTATGAGTCATCTGGCACTTTTACACATTTTATTAAAACTGCTATATAAGTGTGAAATCCTTTATCTGCTGCCAGCTGATCTCTCCTTCTGTCTTCTGCTTCTTTTGCTTTATTTTGCTTTGAACTTACTCTAGTTTTCACCTTCTGCTTTATATTCTTTACTAGCAAGTGCCCTTTTCTTACATGTAATGCACATTCATAATAACCCCTCTAAGCATCTACAGCTTTCCCTATTTTTTTGTTCAGTTGGATTTTTTAACTACTTTGGCCTATAAGATTGTAGCATTTTAGAAGGGAATGGGAGCTGGAGCAGTTGCTGTAAACCTGCTGTAACTTTCTATTACAATGGAGATTAAACTAGGTGAACTAACAGTCTTTCTTTGCCTGAATATGTGTCCAGAAAGCATGGAGTGGGAGAGGAATCCAGAAACAAGATGCTGTATATCATCTTGCATGTTTCCACTAACTTCTTTGGAGCTAAAAAAAAATTACCCAAGATGATTATGAGCCCTAGATGCTTCATTTTGTGAAGTGCATTTTTGAGTAGGTATTTGATGCCAACACAGTGAAGCATCTCCTTAAGAAATAATTATCCCTAAGTCTGATACAAATTGAGGAAAAAAAAGTGGGACTGATTTTTCAAAGTAACAGAAGTAACAATGCCTTGTTTTTTCATGAAGTAATTGATGTTGTATGCCCAGTTAAAATCCAGTAATTCATATTCTGATTACTGCATTTGATCATTTTAGAAAAATCTTAATATATTTTGTCCATAGAAAAGCATTTAAAAAACAAGTATCTAGTCATTATCACTTAAATTCCTACTTCTCCTGCTTGTAATACCTAATAGGCTAATTCTTTTTGAGATTAAAAATTTAAAAGTGCACAAAAAAGGCTTTTTGGATATGTATTGGGAATCAGTTCAGATTTGGTCTAGATACATTTCTGTTGTCTTAGATCAAGGTTTTCTGACCAAAACATTTTATCTGCTGCAGAACATGGGTGCGCAGATGGTAGTGGTGGTGATCCATCCAGCTCAGTAACATGTTTCCATACCTGATATTGAGGAATATTCTCTGAGGTAGCTCGGGGTGCAGCTGCAGTGGGAGCTGCAGTGGGAGCTGCAGGCTGAGCTCTGGCTGGTGGAGCCCAGGCAAAGAGGCCGTGAAGAGCCGACCCTCAGCACAACAAGGACCTGGGGACCTGCGGCCCAGCCGGGGGACCGGACACTGAGACCCGGCAGGAGCCGACAGTTCCAGACCTTCCCATGCTTAGACTGGTGAGGGGATAAAAGCCCAGGGGTTCCTTTGTTCAGGGTCCCTCCTCAGAGACACCAGCTCAAACTGTTAGTTTGTTATTGCACTGTGATGAAATTCTTTTAATGGTTGGGGCGCCTGAGACTGCTATGGGAAACCTGGGGTCCACCCAGTAAGGAAACCTATTCTGACTGTGGAAATGTGGGGACTGCAGCTGGGAAGGGGCCTCAGTCCCAGCTCAGGTGGTGCAAGAGTAACTGCCAGCATGGATCCTGGACTGGGAAGTTTCCTTAAACTGGGCACTGTCGGCTGCACCAGAAGAGTGTACCAGAAGAGTGTAAAAACAGATGTTAGACTCCATAAAAAATGTTTATTTTCACCAAACCTGATTTGATTATGGACAAAAGAATGACTGTTTGCTTCCCTTGTCATGTTCAGAATGACCCTGAGCGCTCCTACAGCATAAAGCTTTGCAGCCTTTGAATGCTGCAAAGCTTCTGACCTTAGGAATATTTTGTGGCAATGAGTTTCACAGGGTAATTGTGCACTAAAAAAATGTGTTTCCTTCCATCGGTATGAAATGTTGTCTGCCAATTGCATAGGCTATTTCCTTTGTTTTTTTGATATTACTGGTGAAGATATTGGTGATTCAAATTCTTTTCTTTGTCTGATGCCTGCCAAGCCCACCAAATAGCCTTTAGGGGTCTTCTGAGGGTGGTGAGTAAAAGGACATTATTAGCCTATTAAACCTTGCCTGTCTTTTATGTGTGTTGAATCATTATATAACTGATTTACTCTAGAAAGTCTTTATATCTTACATACAGAGTCTGCACGTGGAGTAAAAGCAGCTATGCAAACTGACCCAAGAGATGGTGATAATAAGCCCTCAACAGACAGGAAAAAAATGCTGGAAGAAAATATTTACCTGAAGCAATTTATCACTACTGTCTCTGTTGCAACAAAATGCAAATATACCTGATATGAGATGTGATGAACAAACACTTCAAAATCTGAAATAACTTCAGAGGCATTTTCCATTGAAAGAATATGCAGTACTTTACAACCAGCATTTAAGCAGAGTGCCTTGGTAAGCAAATTCCTCTTGATATTTCCTGTTAAATATGAGACATCCATGACAACCATACTATTGTTGCTGTACTTCGACTCTCTTCAATGTGATTCTGTAATTCTACACTTTTTTCTTTTTAATTAGAGGACCCAGAAGTAACAGCATGTGTGCCTTTGGTGTATTATAGCTACTAAATAACTGTGCTTTAAGGTGGGCTATACTTTGCTTACAGAGTATATCTGAATTTTTCAGTTGACTCAGAAAAGGGAGGTAATGCTTTATTAAGCCCTTTCACCCCTTCTATTTGTCACAGATATTTGGGAATACTTTTGATAGCAACATTAACGCTGCTGATGACAAGTTTTCCATTTTTTGCCTTTGCCATGTGCAGAAAAGTGCCAAGACAAATCAACCTGAATAAGATCCTCAGCATTAAACTTTCTGGCAAACTGGAAGGTTCCTTTAGGTGCAAGTATTTTACTCATAATGAGTGTAGAGGAGTTTAGTGAACTATTACTGCTCTGAAGTCTAGAAATGGGTATTGTTTTGTGCTTTGTTCTTACTGTCATTAATTAAAGGGTATGATTCAAATTGCACCACATGGGAAAAATTGATAGAGATAACAAAAATAGAAGTGATTCATTCAGTGCTGAGTGTGTATGGGCAGATTTCTTTTACTGGCCATGTGGATTCTTAGGAGGTTCAAAAACTTTGCATTTCAGATAGGGTTTATTGTACTCCCTGCCTATTTTACCAGTTGCTGTTCAGCTGTACTGGTGGGTAACAAGGAAGAGTATGTAAAAATTCTAAGAGAAAATGCTCTAAGATGTTTTTTATCACCTAATTATCAAATAGTTTTATTCAGAATTTTTATATGAAAACTCTAATTGCTCAGAGTTCTGAGGCCAAATTTGGTCACTAAAGGTTATCACTGAAAACGTTACTGGTCCAGAGTTATGTGCATTTCTCGTGGCAGTGTTTATCACACAGTTACTTATGCCATCTCAAATACATCCTTACTAGTACAATGTCTAAAGCCCCTGATTAAAAGTTTAATATCTGGAATGAATCTGATACTGTATGTACATGAAACTCTGTCTAAAGTCATCACCGGTAAAAGATTCCTGATTTGATATCACAGAGACAACAAATGCAGAAAAAAATAATAAAAGACTTTCTAATCTTTTATTGTATTTACTTTAAATTAGCTGATAGAGTCTACATTCTGATCTCTGAAAGTCATTTATAACTAGAACTTGGGAGGATAATTATGCTGTAATAATTATTGACAACTGAGATATGTATCCCTCATATACTCTAATCCCTATGCCAAAAAACTGAATGATAAGGAAATTCTGACATATTTATTATTAAAAATATAATGTCCTTGAGTAGTTATAGAATAAAGATTTCTACACACCTCTTTTGTTATGATGATTCTACAGTTTTCTTAAATTGTCTTTTGAAAGTCTTGCCTTGTTCTATATATTTTCTGCCATGAAAACTTGGGCAGCAGCACCTGGGAAAATTGTGGAAAGACTGCGATGTGAGGAAGGTCAGATATAAGGCAGCAATTGGACAAAGCAACAGTAAATTTGGGATCTCTACCATGCCTTTGGGTCTTGAATTACATCCTATAGTATGTATTTCCTATAGTATGTATTTTTATTGTGAAGTAGTGAACAGTCAGTGTATAACATCATGAACAAATCTGTTTATAAATATGAACATTGCTCACAGGAGCTCTATAAGCAGTTCAGCTAGGTAACAGGTGTTTATAACTTGGTGTATTTAAAATATATTTCTTTTAAAAGCTTAAATTATTAATGATTTCTTTAAAAACGGCTTGCATACTTGGCAAAAATTGTTCTGTTATGAGCACTATTAGCTGAGAATTCCTTCACACTGGTTTTAGATACCATCTGCAAACCACCAGCATGACTTGATTTTGTTAGACATCATGAAGTTGTGACAGAGGATGATTTTCTCAAGTGCGTCTCATGCATGATGAGTTTGGTGGAAGTATTATTAGGAGGAATATTTTTCTTATTTAAAGTGTTCTGCTCTTACAGTGATTGTGTAAGATACAGTTTTATTTGTAAACAACTGAAGTGTAATATCTGTAATACACCACACAAAAGTATAATCACTGTCAAAATGACAAGACAATATCACAGAGAGTGACTGCTGGAATTGACAGAGGTGACAATCAGGCTCTGAAACTGTTTTGTTCTGATTGCATATTCATGATTCCTCTCTACAATATGTTATAGTTACTGTGTGAGTTGTTTTAAGCAGATGTTTTAACATGACTAGACTGACACCTTGTAATCTGAGATTTGCAAGTCTAATCTTTTGCACTGTTCTTTTCACCTTTTTTCCCAATGTCTAAATCTTGACTTGCAGGCTTAGTTATGGGACACATCCAAGGACATGTATATGCAGGAGTACAACAAATGGTTGCACCTACAATGCTACGCCAGTAATAGTGGTTTACTGGGACAGCAGCAATCCAGTCTGACACCACACAGCCGACCCAACAAGTAGCTGTCAGTAACTGGTGAACACTCCTTCAGCAGTAGCTGAGAAATTTCATACTCACCCATGACCAAATCATTTGCCTGAATTTCTCTCTGGCCTGGGGTAGCTCTTTGTAAAATGACTCTCTCATTTGCAGTTTATTTGACTCATTTGGCTTTTAGGAAGTCTCTTCCAGCGTGCTGTGCCATAACAGTGACAGCTGCTGGTGAGTGAATTTTAAAGCCGAAAACATTTGTAGAAATAAACTGCTCCATTTGCCTCTTGGATGAGCAGAAGGCAATGTTCTCTCTTCCTTTATGGTTTTCATTCAAGTTCAAAGAGAAATTTGGAGACAACAAAGCAAAGACATTATCTATTCCTATTTTGTCATTCATGGTTTGTTTTTCAGACAAAGTCAAAAGACTTTGGCAATTTTCCAAATAAATGATGGTTAAATTTTTTTTTCTTTTCCCAGGAAGCAACAGTTTATCAAAAACTGAAGCTCTATATAACTACATTCCTGAAGACTTTCCAGATTGTATCAATATATAGTCAGTGGTCCAGAAAGGAAATAACTATAAGGGGAATTTATGAAACATGTGCAAAAAGAGATGAAAAAATGGTACTTTTATTTCACATTAATTCCCTCCTTTTTTGTCATCCTCCTGTTAACTGTACACAGAAAAGTTTTAACTTGATCTCAAGGCAAAAGTAGAAAAGGGGGGGTTTATAATTAAAAATATCTTGTGCAATTAAGAACTACTAATTCCTATCCATCTCCATTCATGAACAAAGGAAATATATACTATAGGATGTAATTAACTACTCAAAGGTATGGTAGGGACCCCAAATTTACTGTATCTTTGTCCAGTTGCTGCCCTACATCTGACCTTCCTCATATCGCAGTCTTTCCACCATTTTCCTGGGTGCTGCTGCCCATATTTTCATGGCAGAAAATACAGAAATCTTACATTGGCTAATCTTTCTCTCCATGAGGTTCACGTCTAAAGGCCATCATGCACCACAGTTATATGGATTTGAGTATTTTTTTAGTTAAATATGCTTCAGAGTGAAAGAAGAGAGGGGCTTTTCTCTGCAAAGTGAACAAAGCTTGCAAAGAGTTGCAGGTGAAAGCTTACTTTTATGCCTGAGGGACAGTGACCAGAGTAACAGGCCGATTTCCTTTTGCTCTCTTTGTGCATCCAGTATAAACGCATCTGTATTTGTTGGACATTGAGGATGAGTAAGTTGCATTAGCGGAGGATCTGCTCTACCCAAGATTAAAGTAATAGGTCTTGGTGTTTTGAAAAAGCCAGTCAACAGCAAACCTAGGCTTTTCAGACCAGGCCACCTAGATTTAAGGTATTTGCAGTGAGTCATCCAGACAGAGAACATTGTTGAGCCTGGTCTGTTAATGGGGAATAATTCACATGGCAACACCTTAGACTTGTCAACGTTTTGCAGTACTGAATCCACCTGGAGCAGCAGCTGCAAGAGTATTCAACCTACCAGAAAGCACATTTTGATGTCTGCCTAAATGGGAGAATACATTTAAAAACTTGGGTGTAACTACAAAAAATCTAGACCCTTCATTATGCAATATGCAACATTTCCAGTGTCTCCATGTCCCTCCCAGCTTCCAGACCTACCAGCAGCTGAACAGAAAGAGTGAAATCACCAAAGATGGCAGAGAAAATCAAGCCTTGCTGTTGTCAGAGGGAAGGCAGAAATTACTTTTCTCTCTGCCTATCCCCTGCTGCAGAGACCTGCCTCCTCTTTTGCAGCTGCTGTGAATCCTCAGTGAGCTCTGGGTCCAGCACTGACATCTCTCTTGTTCGCACAAACCAGAGTGATGCTGTGCCATAACCTGTTAGGATAACTCTTCCATCAATTGAGGGGCCAGATAGCCCTTTATAGTCCCTCTGCTGACCTTGTTGTAAACAACAGGATGTTCTCTTTCCTCCAGATGCATGGTCCAGAAAAATATGTGTGATCATGCAAATTTTGGAAGAAGTGTAAAAAAGGAAGATAATTTTTGTAAGATGGAGATATATTTTTGCAATGCTACTGCTTTTTAAAATGTCATATATTGGCATGAATCCTTGTAAATTTTCTAATTATACCTGTAAAGTTGTTCTGTTAGTGTTAATGCCTTTATCAATTGTTAGCATATGCTGGTGCTTTCTTGAAAACAACAACAAAAAACATGGTAAAATGCAGTTTGTTTAAAATCTAAGTATTTTTTTGAAATTTACCCTAAAGTAACCACCTTAAAGTTTTGGAGCATATTTTCAGTTATCTTATGTCAAAGCATTTAATAAAAGTCAAAACAGCAATTCTTCAATTTATAGAGTACATTAATGTGTTATATGTGTATAGAAATTATGTTAGTAGATGTTTAATGTAACACCCTTTGAATTTTATAATAAAAGGAGAAAATGTTCTTTTGATATTGTCAAATAATTGGATTTTATTGAAATTAGTAATTTCGGGTTTTATTTCATGGTAAATTTTTTATTTCATTGCAAATTTTTATAAATTTTGATTTGGATGTGAAGTAATATATTTCTGCTAAATGCTAGGAATGTCTTCAGAACACAAATTGTGTTTAATGAGGTTTCCTCTCCTTTCTGTGAAGAAGTAGCAACACGTTTTCCCACAAGGTGGCAGAGGCGAGCTGTGAAATTTAGGGGCAAAGACGTATGGAGACACGTGAAAATCTGAATATAGAAGATACAGGCTTGATAAACTAACAAGAATGAGGATATTACGATGTCTCAAGGAAAACTCTAGCTTTAATTCACTTTTTTGTGACCAAACAGAACAGCATGTATTTTATTGTAAGATCATATAACATGGCTTTCCAATAGTAAGCCAAAATTGGCTACAAGATCTAATTACAGTTGTATAAGATCGTATTTTTCTTTTAAATGAAGTGTTTTCAGCTACAGATTTTACTTTCAAATGCATATTTTTATATTCATATGGCTTAAAAGTGTTCATGTATTGCCTGCTGTTAACTGAGTAGTTAGAATCCACAAATTATTTTACCTAAAAAACTAAAACAAAAAAAAAAAAGGAAAAGACATTTGAAAAGACAGTAAAGATTCATTATATGTGTAGTGATAAATACATATAAAATTTTATATTTTAGTAATAATAATAATTAATATTTTATTATGCCAGATCTTGTTTTAAATCTCATTAAAATTGACATTAAACCCCCCATAAGTAATGAAATACTGTGTAGCAGAGAATTGCCATAAATATACAATAAATTCCTTGTTTTATCATGAGAGGAACCATCCATCATCAGTGGGCATACAGTGATCTTCCCTGTTCCTAACTGAGAAATAGAATCACGTTTTTCACACTACTTTCATAAAAATCCTGCAAATCTTTTTATTGTGATCTAATTTAAGCTTGGCAAGAAAGCAAGTGGACTACTGTCATGGTAGGACATGAAATAGATTGACTCCATATAGTTGTCAGAACAGAAAGATGGCTTTATTTACAATTCTAACAGTTTCTTTTACAACATGCTGCACTAAAAAGGTATATTATTGGTCCATTGGACTGACACTTCCATCCATTGGTTAAGTAATAGGAAATAACACCTGGGGACAGTTGTTATGGGAAAGGGAACACTGTTTGCTTAACCTGTGTTGAGAAATGGAGAGAGATGTTTTGAAAAGAGAAAACTGTTGAGAGCTTTGCCTGGAGAAAGGAGCTAGCAATAGTTTACAAGCTAAAATTCAGGCTCAGAAATATTGACCCCACAGAGTACAAAGCCAAACCAGCAAATTCCAAGCCTTCAGTAAAAGCTGAGGTTTCCCCCGTTTTGTATGAAGCAGCTGGGACTGTGTGTCTGTCTCTCTCTACACATGTATGTGTCTGTGCACACCTCCCCCAGTTCCCCCCACCTATTTCCAGCTTTTTAAACCCTTTTTTCCAAAAACATGTTGGGAAAAAAACACCTATATTGCTAATTATGAACACTACTTTATCCTGATAGAGTGAAGAATGACCATTTTCTGAATATGCCTGTGTAGAGTGAGTCTCCATGTGGTGAGAACCATCAGTGCTGCAAACACAGGAGACAAGGCCAACTTGCGGCAGCTCAGAAGCTGTCCACATAAGTTCAGCCCTTCCTAAGTCACAAGTCTCTGTGAGGGATGGTAGATTTACTCAAGATAATGTAAAGCCTTCCTGTGAGATTTGCATGAGGAAATGGTTCATCCAAATGGATCCCAGCTGAAGTTAAGGATGACGGTTCAGGAAGCGTGGCTTGGCCCCATCCAGCACACGCACTTGCTGATGAAGGGTCACATTTGGATACCTGTGTCTTTCCAAAACAGGACGGGGCAGCTAAGGATGTCTGCTCCATGACATAGCAAGGAATTCTGGCTGAGACAGACCTTGGTCTTTCCTTCTGACATTGTCAAGTCAGGTCAAGTTCCTACTTTGCAGCTCTCAGGTGCGTTTTCAGCAAAGTGCTATCACCTTACCTTTGACAAGCAATGAGAGTTGTCACACAGCCTCAAAGCCAGCAATGCAACAAACTTGGGAGCAGTGGACTAATTGTCTCAGCTACTGTAGGGGGAGCACAAAGAAGTATGGTCAGCTGCAGGGGACAGGAAGATCTTGCACTGAGTCTTTGTATATACTTAAGTATCCCTGTCTGTCCCTGAGTTGCTGTTACTCTGTTGGGTCTTTGAGAGTAGTGAGATTTACAGAAATGCATGTTTTGATGTCAAAATGACTGTGTAAGTCATCTCCCTAGTGTTAAACAAATATGGATTTTGCTCCCCTATGGCCTTGGGGAAGAAATTCCAGTGGGAAGGATGTTCCACAAATCACCCAAAAAGTTTCCACTTTAATGTTTTCCTAATCTTTAGCATAGCTTTCCTTAACAATTATTTGTGTTCATAATTTAGAATTTGATTTGGAATTTTTTTTTTCATCTTTACCCAAATTCTAATTGATTTGCAATTGTTATGTCAATTGAAGGCTTTGAAAGCTGATTTTTATTTCCTGTAGTTTCTTGATCTTGGCTACAATAGCTTCTTTTTTAAATGATATTTTATAGCTTTCCTGCTTTATGCAAATTTTTGTGATCTCCATTTGCTAAGAGGTAGATTCCACCTCTGCTGAAATCACCAAGGGCTGCACTAGTCTCATGAATCAAAGTTAAATAATGTTATGGATGCCTTAAAGTTAATTGATGCATCATATAAGTATTACATTGGTAAATGCAAATAAGGTGCAGGGTTTATTCTGGTGTCTGGGTATCCTTTAGTTTTAACCTGCTACTGAACAAAAGTGACTGTCGGGTATTTTTATGTTTTCAAAACACTTGGTTGCAACCTAGACTGAGATGATTTTTTTTTTTCTTGAGTGAAAGCTTACTTTATAGATGTGTTTTTTGAGTCATTACAGTTTTAGGTTGAGTTTTAGGTTGCCACTATTGTTTGGATGTCTCAAAGAAGAATGGGAAGAGTCTAATTCCCATAATACCACCATAGTTTGTACAAATCAGTTTCAGGGAAGTAAAATTCAACTTGGCTTCTGAAATCAGTTGCCTGCAAGAACAACCAGAGAAGCAGAAATTCAAAAGAATTTGCCTGAAATGTATTTTCAGTTTGCTTCTGTTTTGGTATCATCTTTTTGATGTAGGATTTATCTTATACAAATACAGGCTTCCAAATGGAAACCACTATGCTCAACGATAAATAAGAAATATTCTTACCTTTCTCAAGCATCCTCTACTGTGTCCTGAAGTGTTTGAAAGTGTTACCTCTGTTGTGAGCTGATTTAAACTCTTTTGACTGCATTGTCACATTTATATGCTCACGAAAAAGTCACCATAAAGTTTCATTTGGAAATGTATTTTTTTAAAAACATCTGTATTCCTGACAAACTTGATACCATTACCACTTTCAGAAAGTAAAATCAAAGGATATAAGAATAGGAATGACTTATGTGCTTTTTAATTTTTCCGATTGTGAAAGGAAAGTGTAGCTCACATACAAAGTTTTGGGTTGTTTGCATTGTCTCACAAGCCCATGGTGGCTTGTAATTAAGCATGACAGAGCAAATGGAATTGGCATGTTCTTCTTTCAAATTCCTGGTGAGAAAGCTGACTAGAAATTGAAGGGAGAGGTAATTAAATGGATAAAAAATGGTTACTTTTTAAATTCTCACATGCACAAACAAGAATAGATAATGCTTAGTTTTCCACATTTTTTACACATTGGAGAATAATATTGTCTTGTATTACTCTGTAAACTCCCAAAAAAGCCATATGCAAAAATGTCAGTGATTCATGTTTATATATCACTTGGTGGTATATAAAGAAGAAGGCTAAATCTAGGATGTAAGTCAGGTTCATATTGTAAAGAAAATAATTTAAAGCAGCTTTCTATTTTGAAAATGAAATAAAATACATGATTTTTTTGACGTTTCATTTATTCCACCATCTCTTAGTTTGGGCCATTTACATGTAACATTAAAATATTTCATGATATATGGCTCCAAAAAGACCTTGGAACTGGAAAGTGAAAGTTTGCCCTTTTATATTTTGCCAGAAACAAGGATTCTGAGATCATTGGTTTTTCAACTATGCTGTTGATAATAGGTCAAAAAAAGAGATCTGATCCATTCTTCCAGCTCTTTTCATATCCTAATTGGAAAAGAATAAAAGAATTTTGTTCACATAACACTACAAGCAGTTCTTTGAACACAAACAAGGAATATAGATATCAGTACTTTGCCATTACTTTCTAAATCAGAAGTTTTACGTGTAAATAGTGTAAACTAAAGAAGGAGGAAAAAGATTGAAGTTCATATTACAGTGGATTCAACAGTTCTGTTTGACTTCCAGTTTACAGCTGAAGTAAAATGTTTTCTCTCTCCTTGAGGTACTTTCAGAATTTCAATATGACTTTGACTGTATATGAGGTTTTTCCAAGATCTACCTTCCTCTGATTGAGAGGCTCCACATTTTTAATTATTGCTTACAAGTTGAAGAAATTCACTTGTATATATAAAAACTTCATGAGGTTATGTAAAAAGAGCAAAAAAAAGCTTACTGCCCTCTCTGAGAAATGCTGCAAGGAATACATTAAAAAAATTAAAGAAAATGTATAATTAAAATTCAGGGATAATTTGGGATAATTTCACCTTTTTCCTTGGTTATTTGGAGCAAAGTAGTTCCATTTGTCAAACAGTTTCACTGTCAAACTAGGTTACTCTGAAAAAGCCAAGGAAAAATGCCAAATAAATGCATTTAAATACTACAAATCCATTTTTGTGTCTGTCAAGTTTTGCTGGGCTTCACACCAAAACTATGTGAAACTACAAATTTCTTACTGTGTCACTCTGGCTCTCCATGGATTAATTTAGAAAAGAGGAGTAATAACTCACATGTGTGTATTCTCTACCAAGATTCTTTCTTTAAAGTTTTGTTTTAACAGCTTTTTTAGCTGTTTTATATATCTTTAGAGTTTTAGAGAATAAAACTTTTTAGCCAAAAGTTTTATATCTTGCAGTTAACATGTGGCCATGAAATCCTCCTAAGTTTTAATCAGTGCAATAGTATGAGCTCTCTTTGTGACAAGGAATTTTACCACAGTACTATTAACCTACAGCTCATGCAAAAACCCATTATATGAATAATTTTTTTGACAATTGTCCTTTCTTTGCCTTCTTGATAGAGCAATTCAGTACTTTCCTTGCTAATTATGACACTTACGCACTTCAGAAAACACCTTTCATCTTCAAAGGTTTCTTCAAGCATTGAGTGGTATGTGTTACGTGTTAAAACATTGACAGGCCAGGCAGAGAAAGGAGGAGCAGGCGAAGGAGCGGAAAGCTTTGGGACTTGGTTCCGTTTGAAGTTGTCCCCACACAGCCTTTTCTGTGGCCGGGCATGTTTACATAGCCTGTGATTCCACCCTGGCTTAGCTCGCAGCTGCCTGCCGCAAGGTCCTGCACACAATAAAGCTAGACACAAGCCCCGGCCCGGATCCTCTCATCTGCCTTCCCGGTGCCCGGGGGTCAGCAGATCCCTGCCACTGCATCCTGGCCCCCAAACTGTCCGGGTAGCCCGGCTGCTGCTCTGCCATGTCCTGTGGCACCGGCTCCCTCCTCCTGGGCTCCCTGCTGCCCGACAGAGACGGACAGTGCTCCGGCCATCTCATGGCAGTGGTGCTCCCCCTTCGAACAAACAGAGTCCCTGCAGCCCTGCTCAGCTCCTGCAGAGCGTGGAAGCTTTTTGTGCAGTCTATATAGGCCGTAAGTAAAGCTATTACAGAGTATTACGTTCAAGCCATTTAATTGCAACAGCCAGTATCACAAATCTTCGGGTTTTTTTTAGTAGGTGTAGTAGTGAAAACCCTATGGGATAAACTTTCAGGGAAATTTTGTAGGATTGTGTTTAATCTCCTGTAGCACACAACACCTGCAATAAAAGAGTTGAATATATGGTTCATTGAGCGGCATGACTGACATGTGAACCAGAAAGTCACAATATCATGAACATTTTTATTGCAGGCTCTTTTCTTTACCTAAGCTCCTTTGTCTCCTTTGTATCTTATCACTGGACACATTATTTATTTTACCCATGTGTGCTGGTTTGAAAGTAANGCCTCAGTTTCTCTAACTGTACAATAATGATATTCACACTTCCTGAAGTGCTTAAAAATCTCTGGACTAACTCAGTGCTTAAAAATCTCGGGACAATTGTCAGCTCTGTATAACAGCAGTAGTAAAACTTTGCAGGCAAAAAGATTTCTGTAGATATGAAGATATACCACAATATGAGGCTCTCTGTGTCTGCAAAAATTACATTGACCTAATGGTCCTTGACGCACAATTTTCACACTGGCAGTACAAATCCAGTCAAACCTAAGAGACCAAGCACTGTCTCCAGGGTAGCTACTAACTTCAGATTAGTAATGACATATGCATCTAAGTAGAAGTGGTCCCTTTCAATATGTACAGATTTTTCCTGATAGTATAAATGTCTTCTGGTGACTAAAGTCCATATATATATTGACAGTTACTGACAGTCTCCACACAGTTTCTATACAAATCTTAGAACTGAAGGGAAAATATTAGGAAATATTTGACATACAAACAAGCAAACAAACAATGCTTCAAGCATCTAATTTCCTCTTACCGAGGGGCAAACATTGCCCTAAATTATGCTGTTTCCTTCAGTACATAGTTTCAGTAACAGATACCATCCTTGGTTTCATACCATCCTCTGAAGGATAGAAAGAAAATTTGTGTAGTTTGAAATATATCCCAGTATTTCCCATTCATTAAAGTATAATTCATATATCTGGTTCATATAATTTTCATGTGCTGTTGATCACAGACCATCAGTCATTGCCCTCTGTACAGAAAATATACCAACTCCCTATTTTGCATTACCTTCAGTAGCATATAGTGGTTCACCCTAAATGCTGAACCTGGACTTCCTGACTGCCAGCATCTCTGCACAACAGTCCTGGTGGAACTCATGGTGAAACAAAGTCTGTTTCATACTAACTGCTTTAAAATTCACTTTTTTTTTCCCCCTGTCTTTGAAATTCCGTTGATTTGTGAGTGGAGGACGCCTTTCATGGAGTGTTGAGGGGTCCCTGCAAGGACTCTTGATATATAGAAGGAGCTGGAGCTTTTTCATCAGTGGCTTTGTTTTCTCATTGAATCCAGAATGTCTCAGCTTGATAAATTTTTTTTTGTTTCAGTTTTGTTTTACTGTGTCTCTCATTTTATATTCTCCATCCTACCTAGCAGGGGCTTTTGAACTCTCTGGCACCCCAACAATATTTGGATGGATAGGGTGGGGGAGGCCCTTTATTCTCAGAGATTTTTTTGATATCAGTATATAATTTAGTGAATTCCACCCGCACTGTAAAATAATCTAGCATACAGAGTAGTAGGTACTGAAACAGTCAAGTTGTGTGTAGCTGCCCTGGGTAAGTTGTGGACCCAAGTCACCTGATCTTCTAAGTTAATATGGGACAGTTATTCTGCACACTAAAGAATTTGTCTAGGGATGACTGACTAGGGGTGCAGAGCCTCCCACTGGCACTCAAGATGTGTATGGAAATGTTTAAATGATGTATGGCATATTGCCCTTTTCCCACATTCCTTCACCTGGAGCTTGCTATACCAAAATCAGGATACTCCTTGTTGGCTCCCTCCCCTCCTCCAGGGTGGGCGCAGGTGCTCTGCAGGGCTCCAGTGTTACTCTCTGGCTGTGGTTGGCCAGCCCTGCCATGCCTCTGGTGGATGAGCATCCTCTCCCAGACCACTCACTCCCTACAGGGGCAGTTTTCTCTGCTGATCAGCTCCTGAGCCCTGCAAGCTTTCCAGTGTCAGTGATACACACATTTGAAGCAGATTGCAGGAGAACATTAGAAATTTCATGTTTTTCAGGTCCTTGGAAGTATCTCAAAGGAGTTCAAGGGGAGTTTATTTGCAACAATTGGGAATCTCCACAAAGTGGCTGCTTACTACCTGAAGGGCAGTCAAGCAGCAAGGGAGACCATGCACTTAGTTTTGGTTGTGAAACATTTTTCTCTTTGCTAAGGTTAATAATTTTAATATGTAACTATATTTTCATTTGCAGTATTCATACACTGGTATTTTACTGTCTCTAAAGGAATATGTTTTATTATCTGTGGCAGATAGCTGTAGCCAGTTTCTCAGCCAGCTAACTAAAAACTTTCAGGATGGGACTAGCAATTATCTGTCTCCCTGCAATGAAGTTAATTTTCAGCATTACCATTTGGGCTTTCTGAAATTTGCTCTAGGTCTGTCCTAGGGTTCATGCTTGGTTTCTTGCCTCAATTTCCCCATTACTTACTCTTCTCATAGGTTTCCAACTGCCAGTTTATCACATTAAATGTCCTCCTGCACTTGTGGGCAAGGTAAAGTAAAAAACTATCTCTGACTCTAAAATAGTAGCTAAATATAATGAATTCTCTAAGCAGTCTATTAAAATAAAACATGAATCCTCCACTTGTATCTGCCCTGCAGCCTAAACCATTGGTAGACAAGGTTATTTGCAGTTCTGTAACTTCAAAAAAACGTCGTGAGTAAATCTTATTTCATTGTTGCTTTAACGTCTGAAAGAACAAGCTAAAACACAAAATCTGTTTCAAAAACTGATTCAAACTTCAGTGTCCACAGAACAGCTCTGAGACAGAGACCTGGGTCTTGTCCAAGGGCACCAGGTGGATGCAAATCTCCAAGACTGTTGAATTTATATTAGTTCATTCTCCACAGGCAATTATCCTAGTACAAACCGCTCTTGACCAGGAGACAGAATGACCAGTTTTAGGAGACATCAGTAACAAAGCCTAGACTGCTACACTGATGAGAATAAAGGAAAGTAATTTCAATTAATGCAACTTTGTTTGTACAAAATCTGTCCTTCAATGACATTGACAGAATTACCTGTGTACTATCAGCATATTAACTACAGTTGTCTTACCTTGTAAAGTTCTCACGTGCAGAAATTTTTCATACTTTCAGCTCCACTAGATGAAGCAGTTCTCCAGCAGATCTCCACTCATGCCCCAGGAAATTAATCTGTTGCTAAGGGTCAGGAATCCAAATCAACGAGAACTTTGAATTTGTCTTGCACTTGCACTCGGATAAACATTTTTCAAAAATGATAAGGCATGGAGAATTTACTTTCATGCAGAAAACTTGCCCATAATTTCCCTTCTTAAAAAGACATGAGGAAATATACATAAGTGTACTTTTGTCACTGATATAAATACATATTTAAATAAGGGGATAGTAACAGCAAATGGGAAATGTAATTTGCAGTGAAAATCTTGCTTAAAATAATAGTGGGGGAAATTACAGCAGAAAAGGGGAACATCTTATTTTATAATGCTGAATTGGAAGTTGTGTTTGCATTCATTTTTATGTGGTATTTACTATTATTAAAAGTGTAAGGTTTCTACCGCCTATTCTTTTAAATTATAGAGATATTAAGGCAACACACACCCCAGGGTCTTTATTAGACTGTAGTTAGTTCTATTCCAATGTAAATTTCAATACCATAAAATTGAGATAATTTAATACATTTGGTTATCTCCTGCTTTCCAACATACCACACCTGGTAACTTTCTTTTTCATACATTTTTGCAGCAGTGAGCCTGAAGAGATCTCCTGTTAAATACCTGGTGCCTTACAGGAGCTTTGATTCTTGATTTTTTCAGCTTTCTCTTAAAATTAAGTTGTTGTAGCTTAAAGTAATGAAAAGCAACATTTGTATTAAATTGTAGTTACGTTTATTGATTGATGACAAACCCCAGGCATTGTATTTTCTTTCACTTTGGAAAATAGACGAAACTTGTTTAGCTCAATCTTTATTCTTTCAACAAAACCAAGAAAATCTCTCCAGTGTAGTTTGAAAACTGACTATCAGTGGTGGCTTAGGAATAGAAATATAACTTGGTGCTGTGGTTCTCTTAAAGGTGTATTTATCTTAGCTTTTTACTTCTAAACTCTACCCTTCTGCAGAGTTTCAATAAGCATTCTGCTTCTTCATACGCAAACACCTGAGTCACAACCTACATACTCACTAGAAAGAAAGGTTTAATATACATAGGCAAAACTATAAAGGAACAAAGAACCTCTGCACATCTTGTCATGTTTTACAACAAGTTCAAGGAGCATGACTCGACTTCTGCAATATGATATATTATAGTTGTAAGCAGTCTTTTGGCCTCTAGGATCGGTAGAGAGTAAATGCTAGTGGAGCAAAAGAAGAAGTGGAGGCATGAGTATTATGCATGTAGCCAGCTTCTCTGGAAATTCTACACCAGACCTAGTGGGAATGATAGGATTTACTTTGGTTGGCCTCTCTTGTTCTGTGAAGTTAGCCCTCCTTCCCCTCCTAGAACAAAGGAGATGGTCTCCAGAATTACACAACCTCCTTAAGAATGTCCTTTATTTTGAGGTCTACAGCAGATAAATAATCATTTGGTATCTGAAATTACTGCTTGTCTTGTTGTTTGTTATCATCTCCCAGTCTCTGCCTGTATTATTAGAATCTAAAAAAGTCTTTCAGGACAAAGATCATTCTGTGTAAATACACCTTTTCTTAGGCTTGCCTCACATATGGCTACTCTCAGGGATGAGACTATGGGTCATGTAGTCTTGTCCACAAGTCATTTCCATTCTTACAGTGTCAAATATTATTACGTTAGTGATGGAACAACTTTTGTTGTTGTTGTTTTGTGCTTGTGCAACAGCTATCCAGATAGGGAAATGATCTGTGAAATATTTTTCAGGCACTTGATTAGCAGTCACTGGTGTTTCAAATAACTGCTAGTACATTGGTGTCAGAGAGGTATTTGTATTTCCAGGTTCTCCAATCATCCTAGTTCCTTTTAATTGTGTAGCGCTTAGCTGACTTTTTTTTCAAAGGAAAGGTATCATTCAGGCTCAGTTCCATCTTAGCTAAAGCTCATCAGGAGTAAGGTTTTTCCAGCAGGTGCAAATAGGACAGGTCTATGTATTGCTGTGATGCATGACTTTACCAGAAAGATGAAAAGGGAGATGGTGTGGACTTGCTGCTGCCCTTGGACCATCAACATCTCACCAGCTTGAAAGCTCCTGCCACCTCCTGGTGAGCTTAATGCCTGCCTGCAAGGTGCTGATGGAAATCTGGTACTGGGTGAATAATAACTAAATCATTATAATAATTTCGAAATACATTGTGGGTGTTGCACTGCACAGATGAAGAAAGAGGACCAGTTCTGATCTACTAGTCTTCCATTTTTGATCAAAACTAGCTACAAGTACATAGTCCCCCAGGTAAAAAGCTTTAACACACTGCACTAGGCAGACCTGGCACTGATACCTTGTGCTAGTGATTTCTCATGCAAAGCCTATCATTCCAAGCAAGAAGCAGGTTTGTGTCCTTGGGGTTGGAACCAGGGAAAATGTCATTGTGATTTAAGCAACAATGATCAAAAGTAGATAAATCAGTAAGACTCAGTTCCAACCCTTTATACTAATCAAAATAAGTAAAGAACATCGTGTCCAAAGAAACGATTTTGTGTAAGACTTGACTTTTAAGCCTCTGTGCAAAAATATTCTTTTTGATCTGGGTTCAGTGTCTTTCCTCACTTATCTAAAAAGAGTTGTCAACACAGGTAGTAAATGAAGCTCAAATATAAAACAAAACCAGCACTAGACAACTGTTTCTTTATGGCTTTACCAGCTTGAGAAAGAGCCACGTTGAGAAATTAATAATAGAGCTCTTAGAGCATTTGATTTAGTACATTATTGTGGCAAAGAGAAGCAGGGGCAGAGCAGCAATGGACTCTGGCCCATGTTTTGCCCTTGGTGTTGAGCTCCTGTGACTGGCAACAGCTTGGGCTGTCTGACATGACAGAGGCACTTAAAGGTCATTTATGTTAAGGCTGTCTGTGTTAATGGTACTTTTTGGGACACATATACAAATCCATATGGAGCCTAAGAGGCGACAGAAGAGTTTCTACCCTGTACCCTGTCGTGCTGAAGAACCAAAATTCTGACTGGGTTTCAGAGCAAATATGACGTGTTGGAAAGTAGGTATTAAGTGTTACTTTCTGTGACAGTTGGAACATCCTTAAATTGATTACAGATTGCATGTCTGTACCAAAAGTTCACTGAGTAGCACTATCTGCATTATTGTTAATTGCTAATGAACCAAGCTATGCATTTCCAGATGTTCAAGTGTAGAACTGGCACAGGGTTTATATATGGTAGATTTTGTAGCTTGATAGGTATCAAGGGATTTCAGGATTTTTGGACTCAAACAGGTTTTGGTCAACAGACATTTCTTTGCATACTACTACTAAATATGGTTGTAAGGATAGGGAGCCAATTAGGAAAAGGCTGTAGCTGGACTTTTCTTTATTTCTTTGTCTTCTATAGGTGTGAACCTGCACACTGTAGTGTCTCTTCCTTTCAATTGAGTTATGTTACCCTATCTAAGGATGTGCTGAGTTATATAACTTCTCTTGGATTTGCTCTGATTTATTAACTTCCTATTTTCTCTAGGACTTTAAATCAGCAGAAGATATACAAATCACAAAAAAACCCATTTACTCAAAAACAAACTTTGAGCTCACTGGAATAAAAACTTGTATGCACAAAAATAAAGGCTTTGGATAATATTCAGAAAAGAAGGACACATGAAATTTCACAGTGAAGCTTATCTGTAGTGGATGGAAGTGCTTGTTTTAATAGCAAAACTATGGCAATAGCTGCAACTGTGCAACCTGTACTCTAGATGAAACAGCATAAATATTGCAATGCCCAGTCATTCAGGGGGAAAAGAGTAAAATTTTCCAAATGGGCTACTTCTTTATTCAAGCTGCCTTCCATTTTGCAGGTGATATCTCTTTCTCTCTGCTTGTCCATGTGTGGTTCCCATGAAAACACAATGCTCTGGGAAATTGCTGCAACAAATCCCCTTTATAAATAAACCAAAGCTTTGTCTCAAAGAACACCAAGACAGCTGTCAAAAGAGGTGAGATATGTTTACAAAGAGAACACGGAGATGTAAATGGATGAGGTAGGAACACTGGGAAAAGGAAGCATAGTGTCTTTAAGGTTAATGTACAATGCAACAAAACTGTAAGGCACATTTCAGGGGAAAAGTCAGAGGCATTTGGAATATGAGAAACTACATCCAATAAATCAAATAAATTACTAGGTCATGAAATGATGAGAAACTTTATTTTTATTCTAGAATAACAACTGACCAGACTTGGAGAAAATTTTCGTATCTATTTAGCAATAGAAGACGCAAAAATGCTTACTTCCAGCTTGTATTGGCTGGAGGATGGCAACTATGTTTATTCTTTTCTAAATGTTTGTTATTCCTGTGTACATCAGCACAAAGATGTATAAAGCTATAAAAAGTCGTCTACAGTCAGTGCGACACCTACCTTTTGAGATCTCATGGATATTCATGTTTATGATGACTTAAATTTATATAATTGATTTAGTGTGATGCAATAAAAACTTCCCTTGGCTTAGGCATTTGGGTGAATTGTTAGCTCCACATAACATTATTGACTCCAAATGAATTATTTTTAGTTTCTATTTTGATAACTACTCTGGTGATTAACACCTAGGAAAACACAAGTGCAGGGAACAATCCATAGCAACTTGATACTCAGTTTTTAGCTCTAGAACATGTAGAAAAGCAATTAGATTTTCTTTATGTTTTTATGATGTATAATAGCATTAGTGCTCACTAAGTCAGGCATTTTCTGGCAGCTAGTAGTGGGTTGGGTTAAGAGCCCTGGGGTTTATCTAAGACCTTTTACTCTTCCAGCCCATCATTAGCTGCCAGGAAATGTTTGACTCAGGGGTCATTATTGCTTAAATATTGCCTCTAAAATCTTCTCATTGGTATCAATTAATTTTGCTTTTGTGCTATATTGGCAGGCATAAGTAGTAATACTATTAACTATAATAACAAATCAGGCAAATAATAAAAGCTCTGCAGGCCAGGGACAGGACCAATACAAATTGTTATCTAGTTATTTCTAGTTTAGGGTTGGATATTGACACTGTAATAATTCAAACAAGAAGACTAAGTATCATGTGACTACTAGAAAAGAAGAGGCAAAAAGTGAGAAGGAGAAAAGAAGAGGGAGAAGCAATGTCATGGCAAGAGAAAAAAAGACAGGGTCGGAGGGAAAGAGTAGCATTAATGCCGAAGTCTCGAGTGAGGAATTTTGCATTCCTGCCAATGAGAAAAGTTACAAGGACTTAATGCAGTGTGCCAAGTAATTGCACATATTTCATCACAGGCTTCCTCTTTTTGTGTTTTCAGTTTTATGTATGCGAACAATGACTCATGGCTTGAGACCACAGTACAAGTATTAAACAGGTCCCTCTGATTTTGTCACAAGTTTTCTGCAAGAGAAGACCTCATCTGAAATCCCCAGAAGCAAACAAAAATTGTTGCCTCAGTGTGAACCAAAACTTTATTCTTTTTTCCCTTGGTGAAAATGCAGCTCAATTTCTCATAAGACTGAATCCATTATCCTGCCTATTCCTTCATGTTCCCTCCATCAGTTATCTTGTATACTGAGCAGTTCAGCTTTTCCTATAATTTTTTTTTCCCTGGGAGAGAAGCTGACCTCCACCTGGCTACATCCTCCTTTCAGGCAGTTGTAGAGAGTGATAGTTTCACCCCTGAGCCTCCTTTTCTCCTGGCTGAACAGCCCCAGCTCCCTCAGATGCTTCTTATCAGACTTGTGCTTCCCCAGCTCCTTTGCCCTTCTCTGGACACACTCCAGCACCTCAGTGTTTTTCCAGTAGTGAGGGGCCCAGAACTGGACACAGCACTCAAAGCACAGCCTCACTGGTGGCAAGAACAGAGGGACGGTCACTGTCCTGGCCACAGTATTGCTGATACATGCCAGGATG
>WBMY01016384.1:0-13327 GCA_013397315.1 Donacobius atricapilla
TGGTGGTGGTGGTGTGAGGAGCTCCTGTGTGCCAGGAAGAGATTTGGGACCCCTGATCCCAGAGTTCCAGAGTTCCTCTTCCTTGGTGAGGAATGGGGTGGCTGAACCCCATCAACGGCATTGCCCCATTCCCACCTCCTGAGACAAAGTGTTTGAACCATCTCCTTCAATAAAAAGCTTGGAATTGCCCTCTTTGGTCTTCATCATGCTCAACTTTTCTACTGTAGCCAAGGGAAAGCCTCCAGACATGAAATATTTGTACCTGTGAATGGCCTCCTGTGATCGGTCACCCTGGAGAGCCACCAAATCCTTCCCCCAGTGACACATGTGGCCTTGTTGTCTGTTCCAGCTGTTTCTCCAAAAACAAACACGTGTTTTGAGAGAACTACAGGACCCTTGTTTCATAAAGAAATTAAGCAATCTCCTTTTCACTTCCCCTCTTTGCTGTTACTTCATATTTTCTCCCCAAATGGTGCCAGCAGTGTCCTCGGGCAGCACATGTGGGACATGTGCAGGGCTGGCCTTTTGTCGTGGTGTCACTCAACGAGGTATGTTAATCCCTGCTCTTATCAAAGGTTACAGGGCTTTAAAATCCTCATTCTGATGGATAAAATGCTGTCAGTGCCTCCTTAGGGGGCCCTGACCCCTTTAACTTTGAGAGAGGGGACAGAAAACGCATCACCAACATCAGGGTCTTGCTCAGCGCTGCCTTTTCATCACTGCCCCTGGTTTTCCTATTCATGTATTTCTATATAAAATCCAGCAAAATCAATCAATAAAAGTCTTTAAATATAGATCCCTGTCGCTGTAGGACACGAAATCAGACCACACGACTCTAGAATTTGTTAGAAGGCTAAAGAGAACCCTTTATTCAAAGTCTGACCCCCTTATATACTAGGTCGCTAGAGCTAAACCGATTGGTGTTAGAAGTAACACCCATTCAATCACATTGGCCAACACAGAGAGACATCAAATTCTCTCCACCTCCAAAGAAAGAATGAAAACAAGATAGAGTTAGTAAAAACATCCTCTTTTGTTTACAGAAAGTTCCGTGAGAACAGAGTTTTAAAAATCAAAACATCTCAGGCTGAAAAACCAGGGCTACAGATCCCTCCATCCAAAAGGAGTCCAAACTGTGTTTGTGTGAGCTGGGATGGCAAAAGTGATGCTCTCCTGTGATGTTGCTGCACTGAACTTAAGGAAAAGCCCCTGAAGTTTAACATAAAGTAGAAAGAGACAAAAATATTCCCCAATTTACTATTTTCCCAAACAGCCCCAAATCTCTTCTCTCCCCCTACAACTCCTGCAGTTTGTATTGACATAATTCTTGTAGTTTGGATAAAGAGCTGGTATTTTGTAGAAATTTCAGTTTTCCAGGGAAACCAGAGGCTGAAGAATTTACATATTTTTTCTTGTAACTGAATTACATTTGAGGTTGAAACTTCAGCTTTAACTTTTCGTTATCACTCTCCTTGGTTCATGGGAGGGAAGTATATTCCTGGCTGTGTTGTTTTTCTAGATTTGATGGCTAATAAACCATATTTCTACTTTTCCCAACTTCCTTCAAAGAGTCAGTTTAGCCACGAATTGTGCCCACTCTGAGTATGAAGTGTAAGACCTGCCTCCTCCTCCAGCAGTCCTTGTTGGAGCACAGTTGTTTCAGAGGAACATCCAGTAGAAATAAACAGGGAAAAATCAAAATATACAGCTCTGCTGAGGGGTCAGTGCTGGTGGAGGAGGCCACGAGCTTGGGCACCTCACTGGAAGCCATGGAGGCTGTGCTTGAGTTTATATAAACTCAGTGTAATATTGGATGTTTGCTGGGGTTGTTTCACCAGCAGAATTCCCACCATGGGAGAGTTACCATAATTAGGCATTTAATTTGAGTTGAATCATTAGTGCCACTCTTTATGGCTCTGGAGGCTCCTGCTCAGCACTGCCCAGTGCCTCCAGTGTCCTCTGCCATGTGCAGATGCACCAGGGACATTTGCTGACACTCAGAAAAACCTCAGATTCTATTGATTACTTTTAATTTTAATTACAGTGGGAGCAAATTGTACCATCAGCTGGTGTCAGTGGCACAGTTTGGATATGAACAGATAGATCCCAGGAGGATCCTCCTGATAGATTCCAGGAGGATCTACCCCAGGAGCTGAGGATATGCAGGACTGTCCCCCAGGGTTTTGACATCCGTTCCTCAGCACCTCAGTTTCATTAGTTCACATCCTTGAGGGCTCTTTTTCCTCCCACAGGATATGATTAACCCTGGCTGGAGTCATCGTGCTGCATCCCGAGAGGAAAATCCACCTGAGCTCAGCCTCTGCCCCCCTTGAGTCCTACCCAGCCTGGGATTCCTAGTGCACAGCTCGGGAATCTTCTCTGGGACACATCCGGGCCACCTCAGCACTGGGGCTGGGCTGCCCTTGCCGAGGGGTCTCAGCCTTGCTCCAGTCTCTTCTCTGGAGCTGGGGACCACAAACCCTTCCCCACAGGTGAGCATGCTGCTCCAGGTTTGTAGGGAAGCGGCTGCCCTGCCCTTCCCACCTGAGTACTGGGAAACGGCGAGGAGGAACCCAAAGCAGCTCTGGAGTCCTGTGAATCTCTGGCACAGAGATTCAGGGTAATGAAAGACATGAGGAGTGTGGGAGGAGATGCTGCTGACAGGAGGCAGCAGCTCAAGGCCAGTTTGGGAGAACTTTTCATTCCATTTTCCTTGAAAATTCGTGGTGAAAGGGCAATGCAGCATTTTCCAGCCCTCACTCATGTAAGCAGTTTCCTGCCATGAGTAACATGGGGAGGACAGGGCAGAGAGAAGAAGCTGTCTCACGGTTTCTCAGAAAGGAAATAAAGCCTCTCTGATCCTGGGACAGATGCAATTCTAACAGTCCAGCCACAGGCTGCCTTTTGCAATAACTGCTCCTTACCCCAGCAGCTTCGAGTCAGCCCTCTGCAGCCTCCTGGGCTGGTCGGACAAAACATCTGCAGGAACCTCCTGTCCTGTGTGTCCCCACAGCAGGGACATGGTGACACTCTGCTTCTTGTCCTTGAACCCTCCAGGTGTTACTGGGGGGGCTCAGGGGCTGTGGGGAGCCTAAGAATCATAAAATACCCTATGTTGTTGTTTGACACACAGACACACACACACACACACTCACTTTGGTGAGAAGGCATGACTCTACTTTTACAGTATTCCTACAAAGGCCAGGGATTGAGGGAGAAGGTTGACACCTCTCCCCATCCCGTTGGTTAAGACAACTGTCTATCAGCTGTCCATATCTCTAAGACGAAGCATGTAAACTACCTAGACTAAAGGAAAACATTGCTTTTATTTATAACACCCGTGTGTGAGAAATAACTTAAGAACTATGAAACTGTGAGACACAAAGAGAAGGCTTAAAAATCAGAGTGACAACCCTAAGCTGGAAGGGACCCACAAAGATCAGAGTCCAGCTCCTGGCCCCGCACAGACACCCCAACAATCCCACCCTGTGCATCCCTGGAAGCATTGTCCAAACACTTGTGCTGTTCTGGCAGCCTTGGGGCCGTGACCATTCCCTGGGGAGCCTGGGCAGTGCCCCAGAACCCTCTGGGGGAAGAACCTTTTCCTAAAATCCAGCCTGACTCTCCCCTGACTCAGCTCCATCTGTTCCCTGTGTCCCGTCCCTCTCACAAGGAGCAGAGATTGGAGCTGCCCCTCAGGAGGAGCTGCAGCTCCTGAGGAGTCTCCCCTGTGTCCTTTCTTCTCCAGGCTGAACAACCCAAGTGACCTCAGCCTTGCTGAAATGAAACTCAATCAGATCACCAGGGAGTCGTGCTCCTCACAAATAAAGGGATTTTAACAGGCCAAACCCAAACCAAACTCTGTTTAGTCTTTGCCTCCCTCAGCAGAGACCTGCAGCAGTGGTCCTGGACTTGGAGTTTTTATTAATGATCAAAAATGTGGGGTTTTGCTGCCTTGTTCCTTCTATCCCTCCCAACCCGGTGAAGATCCATCAGGAATGTATTTATTGACCTAACAAAGGTCCCTTGCTTTGCTCCCAGGGCAGCCTGGTTTCCTCTGAAGTGTAAGAAACCACACTGACAAGAACAAAACAGGCACATTTCCCCCTCCAGTCAAGTCTGCAAATATTCCAAAGAGTTGTTTGTACATGTGGCCGCTTGCAGGGCTGGAATTAAGAGTTTAGGAGAAGCAGGGTTGAGTTCCCAACCTTGCTGATCCCAAGAAGGATTTGTAACCCCAAGTGTCAAGCTGGGTTTTCATATCTTGGGTTTGCTTTTAGGAATGTTTCTAAGACATTATAGTGCTGATGGTATTTCAAAATCTGATGGGCTTTCTTTCATTTTTGCTCCTTAGTTTTTTTCCCTGGTAATCAGGTCATACCCTGTGTAGGAGAAGGATGAAGAGCCTGGTGTTCTCCCTCCTGCCATGTGGGAAAAGTCCCTCTCCTAATGTCAGATCACAGTGGAAATTGTGAAAAAATGCTATTTTAAGATTCAGCTTGAGAATTAACTCCTGCTTAAGGGACACAGAGCTTCTCAGTGCACAGATCCCTGGGGAAGCCAGGCAGTGGGAATGGATTGAGCCCCTCCAGCCCCAAAATACATGCTCAGGGATGGGGGGGCAGGAGGCACCATGCTCAGAGCAGAAATGAGAGGAAATCTCTCTTTATTGCCAGTGCTTGGACTTTATTGCTCATTAAACTGGCTGCTGGCTTCTCACATCCTACAGGACTTTTATGGGAAAGCAGTTTGTGGAATTAGGGTGAGCATGTCCCATGTGCAGTTTCTGAACTTCCCTGCTATGCCCATGTGGCAGCTCCTTTTCCTTTGGTAGGAGACAGGCAGGACCATTCCACTCCCACATGGATTACCAGTTTCTTGCAGAGCTTTTCACCCACAGCTGTACTGGTTTGGCCAGAAATAACCCTCCCAGGCACACCCAGGCCAAACTGGCATGAGGAGGTGATGCCCAAGGGCTGTACCCACCACCAACTCCTACTGGAAGCTCTGCAGGCCCCATACTGGGACAGTCATCCTATGGAAAATCAGTGGTTTTTAGGCAAAGTCGAGGGTGCAGTTGGAGCCCAAGGCAGGAGGAGGGTACTGGGTCCTTCTGTGGCTGGGTCCTTCCCAGCTGGAGCATCCATCCTGAAAAATAGAAAAGACCAAAGGGAAGGGAGAGGGAAACTCAAAGATTATGAAATAAAATACAGGCAGGAGTGGGAGGGGAGGAACGAGGGGGTCAACACCAGAGGAAACAGGACAATGTGACAGGAGAGGAACTGGGGCTGGACTAAATGAAAAGAGGAAACCTTGGCAGCCAGAGGTGGCGCCTCCGGGAATGGCTCAGCACTAGGGGACACCATTGGACCAGAAACTGCAGCAGAAAATAGCCCAATTTTAAGCAAAACCCCAACCCATTCACTTTCGTTTTCTATGCATCTCTGCCACCAGACCAGGGTGACACTTGGTCCCCTCTTCCCAGCTCCTGTCATGTTGTACAGCCCCTAAAAAAACCACAGTTCCTAACTTGCCCCATCCCACTAACAATCCCTGTTTCTCTGCACAGCTTTCTCTCTCAGGTTCCTATTCCTGAGCAAAACCTGCCCGGGGTTTGCTGCCAGGGTGGCACTTTTCTGTGTCCACAGGGCAAAGGCACAGGCAGGGACATTGCCTGTCTGTCACCTGGAGCTGATGGCAAAATCCCTACTCACCCCTCTGGGTTGGAGCTTTATAACCAAACATCCCCCTGCAGATCCTGCACCTGCTTTGGGGAAATTCAAGAAGAAAACATTCCCAGCAGACTTTTCTGTGCATTTGTGATGTGTGACCACACAGAACAGACAAAAAATCCTCCTCACCAAGAGCATCCCTGCCCTCTAAGTGTCTTCCAAGCATTTTCTGTCTGTAAATCCCAATTTATCCAGGTTCCAGATGCTTTTTGTTGAGCTGCTCCACCACTGCAAGGTCTACCAAGACCATCAGAAGTGTTTTGGCTCCAACAGGTCCCCAAAGAGCAGCTCCAGGTGGTGTCTGAATCCTGGGAAGTTGGGCTACGGCAAAGTCCGGTTTGGCTGGAGCAAAATAACTCCCCCAAGATCTCAGCAACATCTGTGCTGCTCTAAGTGTTTATTATACCATTATAAGTTATTATTATTAAGCAAAAATTACACTCTGGTGCTGTGTGCAAATAAAGTTTTATTGTAGGGAAGAAGAATCTGTAACAGAGACTTTCAAACGAGCCACAGAAAACAGTAATTAAAATTTCACTTGAAATGTTTTCATTTGATTTTCAGTCAAGTTTTTTTAAACAGGCTTTCCTATTGCACAAAAAAGGAAAAAAAAAGCTGCCATTTCCTTTGCCATTAACATTGTCTCATTCAAATAAAAAAGGCAAAAGTAAAAAATACCTCTGGTACAATAAAAATGCTTTGCAATATATACATATATATATATATACACACACTTAGCTTTACTGTACAATATTTTACACTTTGGGAATGAGCATGCTATTCCTGCATATTCTGAATAAAAATCCATGAGGATTTGTATTTACAGTTTCATAATGCCTCAAAAGCCTTGTCCTGGTTTAGGGCAAATTTTGTGAGGAAACCTCCAAAGGGGGCTCCTCTGGAAATGCAAACCCAAACGGCCCNGCTTTGAACTCTTGGCTCTGCCCTCCTGGGGATTTATGGGGTCTCTGACTCTCCTCTACAGCAGCAGCTTTCAGCCCTCTACCGCTTTATCCTTCAAATTTAACAAAGGAATTTCAAATCTCCTTGGAAATTCACATCCATCATTTGTCCTGTAGGTGAATCTGTTTTTTTAAGTGCCTTTTGCTGAGCCATGGCTGTGCTATAGAGAATTCACACTCTATCTGTACAGATAATTTCTTCAGCAGACACCTGTCCAAGCCAAACTACTTTTGCTCACTGTTATTCTTCACTACTAAAACTGTTTTCTTTATTCAAGATAACATCGAGTAATTTCATAAATACCATATCCAAACACACTTGCTGTTCATTTATCAACTCCTTCTCCAACTGAGAGGTTTAATCCTACAAGAATTTTTATTTGTGTCAGGATATGTTGCATATCTCCGGTCAGGCTCTTCTCCAGCAGAGCTGGAGCTACCTTCCGGCAGATCCCCTGGAAAAGTACAGGAATGTTTCCCTCCATCCAAGAGTTTGAAGGTTTTCTTTACAGAAGAAACATAACCAAATGTTTTTTCAGCATCACATCTCATCCAGACTCAGATTTTAAATCTCCAGCTCTTCCTAAAGATCTTTCCAAGGGCCTCATGTTGCCTCTTTGCTGCCAGGTATGGATGAGGTGAACACTGGAACAGAATCAAACATCCTAAAGAGCTTTATTTTTATTTCTTATTAATTTAACACCCTTGGCCAATAGTCGAGAAAGGCAAATCTGACTCCGAGCACGCAGAGCTCCACTTTTACCTAAAACTTCCCCGGAAACTGGAGTGATATTCTGAATCCTGCAGCCATCACTCCAGGACCAGTCCCACTGAAATAAGTTTCCCTCTTATTCCTAAGTTATCCTGCACAATAGGATACTGAAATTTTACAACTGATCCCATGGATTTTTCTAGAAATTGGGAAAATACTGGCAAATCTTCTGCCCACCAAAGCATCTCGAGCTATTTGGTGGGGGTGGGAGAGGGGCCCTGTTGTAGTGCACTAAAGCGAGGCACCCCGATAGGGCCCATCCCAATTTGCAGCCCAGGCACAGCCCTGGGAGCCTAAAACGCACATAATGATCATAGAAACCAAAATCCAGAGGCAGCTGGGATCAGGGCAGGAATGATCATGGCCTCATTGTATAAATAACTTGGCAGCTGTTTGAAGATCCAGTGAAAACTCTGCCCTCGCTGTTTGACAGGAGCTCCTCACACGCCGCAAGCTTTGTTTACATTTCCCACTGGCTCGGGGAATTAACGCTCTTGGAAAGTTCTGGAATGAAGTAAATGCCCAAATACAGCCTTGGAAGGGGTTTGGGAGTTCAGCAGCAGCTCCACAGTCTGCTAGTGGTGGCTACTCTGTCCCACGTGGCTCTGGGGGTCCCAGGGGCTGCCCAGCCCCAGCAGTGTCTCTGCCACCAAGTACCACAAACCAGGGACTGTCCACAGTTATTTAACTGCAACAAAGGCTTGAAAGCCTCCATTCCATCTTCTGGAAGAGTTTGGAGATCTCCATCCCCCACCAGAGCTCTGAGGGGAAAGTTTAACCTCCTCACAAAGGAGCCATGGCTGCCCTTCCATTCTCCCTCTGGCTTTCTCCAAAGGGTTCCTCATCCTTGTCCTTCATGGAGATCTTTTTCCTGAAGGCTTGTGACAAGCTGGAGGAGGACGCCTTCCTCAGCGTAGTGAGTCTCTGCTGGAAGTTTCCCCCGGAGAAGAAGTAGAGGAGGGGGTCAAAGCAGCAGTTGGCAGCTGCCAGGGGCAGGGTGACAATGACGGCTCTCTGCAGGAACATGGTGTCCCTGCAGCTGGGGCCCCGCAAGCGCAGGGCGTGCAGGTGCACCGTGCGCAGGACATGGTATGGCATGAAGCTCACCAGGAATGTGGCGGTGACGATGACAATCATTCACACGGCCTTGCGGCAGTTGGCCTCGTTCTTCCACAAGGAGTTCCGCAGCAGGGTGCGGATGATCATGGTGTAGCAGATGGTGATGACGATGAAGGGGAAGATGAAGCCCACAAAGAGGGCAATGAAATCCAGGATCACCACCAGGTTTGTCCTCTGGGAGTTCTCCAGTGGTTTGAAGCACTGGGTCTTGTTGCCGTGCTGGTATGTCCCGTCCTGCAGAAGGGGTGCGCTTGTCAGCATGACGAACACCCAGATGCCAACACACACAAACTTCGCCTTCTCCGACACCAGGCTGATGTTGCGGACTGGGAAGACGATGGCAGTGCAGCAGAAGAAGCTCATGAAGAAGATGCTGCAGTAGAGGTTGACACAGAGCGCATAGGACGAGAGGCGGCACAGGAAGTCGCTGAAGAACCAGTGGCCCTTGTGCACATAGTAGATGATGTGCAGGGGCAGGGTGAGCACACACAGGAAGTCAGACAGAGCCAGATTGAGCATGTAGACCTGGAAGGCTGTTTTCTGCTGGTATGTGCGGATCAGCACATACAGCACCACACCGTTCCCCACAAAGCCCATGATGCTGATCATGGAGTAGAGCGTGGAGTAGACACTGTTGCGGAAGTCATCAATGGAGTGGTGGTGGCACGACATGTTGGGGGACAGTGCTGTCATGGTGCCCGGCTGAGGCACCAACTCCCTGGGGATGGTGTCAGGCCTGAGGGGGAAAACGCAGGTGAGGTAAAGCAGCACAGGAAAATAAATATCCATGATGGAATAAGAGGAAAAACATGTCATCTCTCTCAGGAGAGAGCTGAGAAGGGATGTGGATCTGACCCACCCTCACTTCATCCACCTTTCTTCACCAGCTACCAACAGCTGGTTATGGGTGACAAAATGTGGCAGAGTCATGGAATCACATCACAGGATCATGGAATCCTTAAGGTTGGAAAAGACCCTTGACATCATCAAGTCCAACCATCAAGCACCACCACCATGATCACCACTAATCCATGTCCTCAAGTGCCACATCCATATGTTTTGGAACATATGATGGCTCCAGCACCTCCCTGGGCAGCCTGTTCCAGGATTTGACAAGCCTCTTGGTGAAGGAATTTTTCCTAATATCCAATCTAAACCTCCCACGGTGCAACTTGAGGCCAAGTCATCCGGACATTAAACTACCAAAAAAATCTCTTAACTCCTCACAAACTGAGGCAGCTAGTCAGCAAAACAGCAGAGAGGGATAATGAAGGTGACAACAGCACTATGGAATTTAAAATAGGAGGAGTGGTCCTGGACCCTAATAATTGTTCAGCCCTGATTCTCCTCTTTTTTTTGATTGATTTTCAGTTTCTAATGGTTCAAACGTAGAACCTCCCTTGCAGCCTGAGACCATGAAAAGCTGCGAGATCAGAAGTGCAGGACAAGAGCCAGTTGAAATAACAGGACACCACAACAACAAAAGCAGAAGCTGGGTCAAGATCAGCCATGAGAACCCATAACTGTACCATGAATATGCTCAAAATTGCTGTTAAATGTATTTTCACCCATAAAAATAACTTGACAGTACTAGATTCTCTGTCTGCCCCCAGGACTCACTGAAGTCAGAATTCAGAACTGCTCTGGGATGCTCAAGCCTTCCAGGTGTCAGTCAAATTTCAGCTATTTTCATGTTTGTACTCTTAAAAGAGTCCTTTGATTATCTGCAATGCACAAACAAACTAAAGCTGAGCAGGTGTCAGCGAGGGGACTGTCACCACCCGAGGGTAGAGGAGGTGATGTTCATTAGAAATCCTGAACAAAGCCACCAGTCCATGTGTCAAGGATCTTTTATGCTTTTATTACATTATGGCCTTAACTCCAGCAACCAGCCCACAATTTAAACAACCACTCGAGGTATTTGCCAAAAGACAAGCAAGACTTGTTTTCTATTTTATTTCTAAACGTAATTTGAGTTTTGCAGCCAAAAGGAAACTGATGTTTACAATCCAACTGCTTAAGCATGAGAGAACATCACACCCAGAAATGCATCTGTAAAAATCTACAAGAATCCCACAAAAACAGCATTTCCCAGCTGAGGCTTTACATTTGCATCATGAATTGAAGACAAACATCGCTTCTGCCACTTTTTTATTTGTATAGTCGTGGTTCACTGAACCAATTATTTGTGTGCTGGTGAAATCAGCTCACTGGGAATGTGCACAAGTGAAAGGGAACTGCAGTGGATGAGAAAAGGTTCCCAAAGGGAGCAAAACCCTAAACTACTGCTATTCTCCCAGTCTGATGCTGCACAGATTAAATTTATAGTTTGTCATAGAATCACAGACTGGTTTGTGTTGGAAAGGGCTTTAAAGCTCATCCTATTCCACCCCTGCCATGGGCAGGGACATCTTCCACTATCCCAGGTCCCTTGGACACTTCCAGGAATGGGGTAGCTTCTCTGAGCAACCTGTGCCAGGTTCTCACAGGAAAGAATTTCCTTCCAATATCCCATCTACCCCGGCAGAGGGAAGCCATTCCCTGTGTCCTGTCCCTCCATCACTTTTCCCAAGTCCCTCTCCAGCTCTCCTGGAGCTCATTTAGACCCTGGAAGGGGCTCTGAGATCTCCCTGGAGCCTTCTCTTCTCCAGGTGAACACTCCCAGCTCTCCCAGCCTGGCTCTAGAGCAGAGGGGCTCCAGCTCTCAGAGCATCTCTGGCCACCAGTAGATTACATTCAATTTAATTACAGAAACCCAAAGCACAAAGTCTCTGCTGTCCTTTGCTCCAAGCACAAACACGAAGCATTCCCATCCTGAGGAACGCTACGGGCTCTGCATTCCCCGTTTGGGGAGGGATGGGAATACCCCAAAACACCAAACTCCCCTCACAAGCCCCAGATCCCCTCTGCGAGGGGAGGAAGCGGGAACACAGGATAGGAACAGAGCGATCATCGCGGCGAGCGGCCGCTAATTAACGCCGCAGCTCATTAGCGGCGCTCCGGGGGGCATTCAGCGATTCAGCGGCTCAAACCGGGACACGGCGCAACCGGGGGACACCGAGACAAAGCCCTCACCCACCCCGGGACCCCCCAGCCCCAGTGCAGCCCTTACCGGAGCGCTGCGGGGTCGGAGCGGGCGCAGATCTGTCCCAGGCGCGCCCCCGCCGCTCTTAAAGAGGGGAGGGCCCCCGGCCCCGCCCCCACCAGGACCCCTAAACCTTCAGCTTTTCCAGGGTTTTCCCACCTTCCTAGGAAATAGGATTTGGAAGCATCCCAGCCGTGCCCACGCCCCCTGGTCTGGTGGGAACTGACGGGGTTCCTTCCCTGGTTTTGTTCTGTATTTTACTCCTGCTTGTAACTGGCAGAGAGCTCATCTCTGATAACAGAGTTAAAAACATTGTTTAGAAAAAGTTTTTAGGAGACGTTTTGGTGTTGGTCTCATCGGAGGGAAAACAGGATTCTCATTAATTTAGCACTCCGTTCTTCCAGCAGCCCCAAATATGCTATATTTGTCTATCTTTTTTTAAACAACTGTGGCTTTGTCATGAAAAAAAAACACCCAAAAAAACCCCAAACCGAAAATAAACAAAAAAACTCCCCCAAACAAAACCAAACGAACTCCAAGGCTATATCAGATGAAGCATTACTTTTCTCAATTTTGAATATTTTAAGCGTGGGCTGTCCCACTCTGAATTTTCAGTTTATTATATTTGCTTTCTTTTGAGGATGTATAATATGCTGATCCCACCTTTTGCTAAGGAGTTAAGGAATTCTTCTATTCTCCCATCCCCAGATTTGACTGGAATGTGGATGGTCACAGGGGGCTGGGAGCCAGCAGCTTTTGGCTTCTCCAGGGCAGTGGGGAATCTTTTGGGGGAGGAAATCTTTATCCATGGTGGGAACAGCTCCAAGTGGCACTGGAGCATCTGGAAGTGTCCAAGGCTGGGCTGGTCAGGGTTTGGAGCAACCTGGTCCAGTGGAAGGTGTCCCTGCCCATGGCATAGGTGGGACTAAATGGGCTTTAAGGTCCCTCCCACCCAAATCATTCCATGATTAAAGCAAGCCCTGCTGAACTCACCACATGGGTCACTGTCCTCATGGACATCTCCCTGTCCTCATGGGCATCCCTGGTTCCCACCTTGTGCTGATGTCCCCAGGCTCAGCCTGTCCAGCTCTGTTCCAAGTGCTGGCAGCAGTGATCCCACATTTTCCTGCTGTGAAGCCACACCAGCACAGCTCTCCCATGGTGCTGCCCTTGTGTAACTACCTGGGAGAATTCCCAACCATTTTCCCTGTCCCAGTTCCATTTTTATGGCTGCTTTTGGAGTTTCCAAAGCCACGGTGCTGTGGACGTGGCAGTTTCTCTGACCTCATTCTCCATGAACAGTGAAGGTGTATGAGAAGGAAATGCACCTTTTCCCTCTGCCCTTCCCAAGAGCTTCCCACCCTTCCTCACCTACCTGTGCCCAGGAAGCCTGTCCAGCTCCCAAGACCTGCTTAGGAGCATATTGGGAACAATCAAATTGCAGTATCATGGGATAATTCAGGCTGGAGGGGATCTCAGGAGATCTCCAGGAACTCCTGCTCGATCCAGGCCAGGCCAGGCTGCTCAGGGCTTTGTCTCACCTGATTTTGAAGACTTTCAAGGATAGAGGTCCAAGAGCCTCCAAGACTGGACAATTTCTTGCACTGCCTGCAATCTCCTGTGCTGGGAGCTACCTCTGGAGTTTGTTTTAATTGTG
>WBMY01016389.1:5271-40517 GCA_013397315.1 Donacobius atricapilla
TCTCTCTCTCTCTCTCTCTCTCTCTCTCTCTCTCCATCTTTCTTGTTGGCTCCCTTCAGGTTCTGGAAGGCCACAGGGTCACCCCAAAGCTTCTCTTCTCCAGGCTGAACAACCCCAGTTCTCCCAGCAGGGCTGCTCTATCCCTTTGATCCTCCTGGTGCTTCCTCTGGACACTTTCTCCTGTGCTGGGACCCCCAAGCTGGAGGCAGCTCTGCAGGTGGGGTCTCACCTGAGCCAGGCAGAGTCACATCAAATCTCTTTGTTGTCACTACTCTCACCAGCTGCTCAATGGAAGGGGAGAATTTCTGTGGGGTTTTTTGCAGGTATTTGTTCTACCTGCACTCCCTGAGTTTGCTGCGCACCCACCTGGAGCCACCTGCACTGTCAGGGGCTGTGTGGGCACATGAACACAGCGCAAAGCACAGCGCTGGGCTGACCCTCTCAGCAGGACTTGTCACCCGCGATCCAGCCCAGAGCACGGCCCAGCTCTGTTAGATACAAAAATAATGCCCTGTCTCTTCCCCATTCCTAAATCTTTGTTGTCTTTCTGGATTCCACACTCAGTCAAGTGATGCTCTAGGATTTTGTGCATGACATGGCTTAGAAAACAGCAGAATATTCAAATAACAGGTGTGGTAATATTAATGTTAGCACAGAACGGAACATCAGAGGAGAGTCAGCGAAAGAAGGGGCAGCCAGTGTGGCAATGAGTAAATTTGCAGTAGCTCCTCAAGCTTTGTTTCTACTCACAGACCTGTCCTTGTCTTTTTTATTCACATTAACGGTCATGATATTGAACATGGCAGAGTCTTCAGAATTAAGGATGCACATAAAAACATTGGAAAGATAGGACACAGGGAATGGCTTCCCGCTGCCAGAGGCCAGGGTTGGATGGGATATTGGGGAGAAATGTAAATGTAAATATACATATAAATATAAATATAAATATAACTAATAAATAAAAATATAGATATATAAATCTATAAGTATATATATAAAAATACGTATTTCTTATTCAAGAAAGGATACAGAGCTCAAGAAATGTCAGTAATAAGCAGGGTGTCTCCTAAAATGTGTAATACTGGAATCCCTGTCCCTTGGTGTATTTATATTTTTATGTATTATTTTCTATATTAATATATACATTATTTGCTATATAAACATCTAGAGAACGGCTAAATTCCTCCTTTTTTTCTGTTCTACTTGGAGGTTTTATGCCATTCCTGGCCATGCCTAATAGACTTGTGAGGGATTTTTCAGAATCCTAAAAGAAGGGACCAAACACTCCCCTGGCAGAGGGATCTGGTGATGCACAGAGCTAAACTCTCCACATTCCACCTCTCTGTATCCCAAACTCCTCTGGGAAGCAACCTGGAACCACACATTTCTAATACCAATTGAAGATATTCATATTTAAGCAGAAATTTTGCAGACATTAAAATATTCAGATTGAATTGCAAACTCCAGAATTAGTGACCCTTGTCCTGCTAAAGGAACATTTGGTAAATCCACCAAGAAATCACAAAATTATCAAAGTTCCCTGACTGCAACGCAGCAGGGATTTCCTGATCCCAGTCAGAAATTCCTAACAGGAGTTTCCGTGCGCTACATCAAAGCTGGATTTCTTTTGCAGTGCAGTGGGGAAAGTGGAATATTTTCAAGTCCACTTGCACTTAAAATCTGGCTCTGGACAGGAGTCCTCATGCCCATTTCTCTTCACCGGCTCAGACAAAAACAGCCTAAATCTTACCAAGACACGGTAAATTAATTGAAACCAATATAATTTTATTAATACTAAAAAGTGTTTTTGAGCCCATATACTTTACAGCAATAAAGTTTAGCTCCAGTGTTTCCACTCTAATTCAGAATTAAGACAGCTTTAATTGCCTTTAATTTAAAACTAATTTTAATTAAGCTGCTGGTTGTGTGAACAAAGACATTTTACATGTTGGCACCAATGCACTTAAAATGTCTCTAGTAAATCGAATTAATTAATTAATTAGCTCTGTGACAGTTCTGTAAATCACTGGGAATTCAACTCCTAAGTGTCCTATTTATTCCATAAAATAAAATTTATAAACCTTTGAGTAACCACTACCATAAAACTGCTTTTCTATACAGAAATCAAGTAATTCCAGCTTGATTAAAAAAAAAAAAAAAGAAATTTTAGATGATTAAATCCCTTCTAGATTTTTAAATTCAGAGACATTTCCAAAGCTAATTTTCATGTTATAATATAATTTCACAGACTGGAGCACTCCAAACCCTCTGTCATTTCACTGCCATTAAAAATGTTATTTTTACCATCTTTTTCAAAAAATACACAACTGGAAAATATTGTAAAATTCTCAAAATACTTTTAGCTTGATTATTTTCTATTAACAATTATGATTTGGATTCCCCCCCTCTTTTTATGATTACAAAACTCAACTGAGGAATGTAGATGATCTGTTTGTAAAGTAAATATTAACATCTCATTCATCTCTTTTCAGAAAACAAAATTAACTTTGTGTGCTAAAACAAATGTTGCAATTTATATTTTGGCTTTTGCTACATGAAATTAGATCAGCTCAGCTTTGGCAATTCCTCTGTATTTATATTCAATAAATCTGAAAAATAAATGTTGTCGTCTCTCTTATTTTCTTCTTTTAACTGATGAGTAAAAGTGCTAAAAATTGGCAAGATCATGAGCAAATCAGCTTATCACTCCAAAGTGATTTGGGGTTTTTCAGTTGTATCACAAAATCTGAATAGATTTAATCATCAGCATTGTTTGAAGTAATTAGATGGGAATAAAACCTGCTTCGTTTTTAGTTTTAGTGGTCATCATTTAATTTACAAAATCAGTTCAACTGTACAAAAACATACTGACAGAATTTTTCCTAACAAAACAGTAAATTAGATAATTTTTTCAATTAAATAATTAAATAAATTAAGCATTTCATAAACTAAATAATTAAATACATTTTACTTACCGATGGAGCAGCACAACACAATGAGAACATACAAAACCTTCATCTTAGATCGGTTTAAATTCATTGTCCAATCCATCCTTTTCTTCCGACACAGTTAGAATTTTCTGACCAGATTAGAAATTCTCCCAAACTCCCCTTGTGGTCTGCAGCTCTGGGCAGCACAGGAGTGACCCTCACACAGGAGGGCACAAGAGGAGTGTGATGGGCAAGGGGGAAATGCTCTTAAACTCCAGCCCCTTGCATAACGCCAGCCCTTGGTGGAGGTTTGGGCCACACCTGTACCTGACAGCCCGAGGATTTTCAAATTAGAACCTGGTACTTTCCCTCTAGGGAAGGTAAATAAGAAACTCTCCGCTTGAAAAGGTCAGCGGGAGGGAATCTGAGCATGAAATGGGCAGGAATGGGGACAGGTCTACACCCTTGAAGGCCACAATCACACATTCATCTCGCAGATATTTAAGTTCAGGGTGGACACGGAGACAGGAGTTTGGCTGGGCTTTGAGTTTACATTTCAGTGGCACAGCTCTGCTCTGAACGACGAGCAAACACTTCCTGATGCTCTTTGTGGGTTGCTCTGAGCAGCAGGAGCCCGGGGTGATCGACAAGAAAACCCCATTGGGCTCATCTTTCCTTCCCAACGCGAATTCCTCAGGACCACAGGTACATCCACTGCCAAAACTGCAAACTGACAGCTTGGCACAGTCTCCGTCCCTCCCCTGGGATTCCTCCCCTGGAGGATGGACACAGGGATTCAGGAGAACTTCTCTGAGGGAATGCCCTGGGTTAAACCTGCGGATAAAGCGGCAAAATCCAGCAAACCCACGTGTTGCTCTTGCAAGTCCACAGGGCAGTGGATAAAGTTTAAGGAGGAACTGCCACACCTCTGAATCCAGATGAAAATTAAAAAGCTTTCCAATTATTTTGAGCCATCACCAATACTGAGTTTGATGCTTTGTCCTTTTAATTCTTGATCAGGATTGATCTTCAGGTGAACAGACTCTCTCTGGGTTTTGGTTCCTTCATCCCTCAAATCTTGTCCCAGTTCTCTTTCCAGAATCATGCTCCTCTTTCCTCTCGCACCTCTTCCAAACCCAACATTTCTTGTTCAAGGTGAACCCAGGAAAAAGAAATTCTCATTTGCATTTTCCATCACTTTTTATTTAATTCTCACTAAACCCTGTGCTCAGGAAAGACCCCAAACCTTTTTAATCCCTGATGGAGAGGCTTCATCACCACCTCAGTTCTAGGTTTAGAGGGACAGCTTTCCAACAGATGCCTGAAGAAAAGTAAAAGTTTGTCTGGATGACCTGGAAATTCTCTGGAAACCAATTCTAATTCACTCAGCTGGAGGTTTTTATGATTTACTGATAAAATGTTTAGTTTGATTGGATTGAAAAGTTATTTTATACTTGTACAACTTGTAGGGGACAGTTCTGCTTTGGATATCCGAGGGTTTTTTGGTAAATTCTGGAGATAATTTATATTAAAAGTACCTTTTTCACCAGTAAACACTGGCATATATATTAATAATAAAATTAATGTAAGTTTAGTTTTCCTAACCGAGGAACTAAATAGGCTTTAGAAGCCTGGATTCATTCAAATAAATGTTATTTCTCTGTAAAATTTCTGAGATACAAAGGCCCTCTTCATTGCTTGGATAACACAGAAAGATTAAAAGTTCCTCCCAGAGTTGCTGAAATTACCTCAAGCACACCTGTCACAATGTGAGGGACTGACGTGCGCCCATTCCTGCCTGGTTGTGCAAGAATTGGGTAAATTGAACATCCTTGACCTTTCCTCAAGTGTTACTAAGGGAGAAACAATTTGTGATTCACGACTCATTTCTGCCTGGGTCGCCTCTTTGACGTGATCTGTCTTTGGCTTCATCTTCCTTCATGAAAAAAGGTTGATAAATTGGAGGGGAAGGGGGGGGAATCATCCCAGCTTGGGACGTAAATAAACCAGACGTAAATAAAATAATAAAATTGAAACAAAGGAGCTTTGGGGATGATTCTGGGAGTCTCCAAGCTTAAGCAAAATGGCACAACCCCCCTGTTTACACTTGGAATTTTCAGTACAAACAGCCCAGTGGACTCTGCTTACTTTAGTTCGAGTCTCAAAATCCTGGATGGAAGAGCTCCACACACACCTGCACCAAGAGGGAGGCCTGATACTAAATTAAGATTTAAACAACAACAAAAAAAGATTCAATTAAGTTAAAAATTAAGATTTCAATTAATTTTTGCAGGCAAAACCTCCTCATGGCCATAGGGTCTATCCCAAACAGCTTTGTGATATAAAGGTGACGGTTGCTACAGGGGATGACATGAGAGCCCTTGAAACAAAAGCTGTTCTTTCATGATGTCTCTGCAGTCACGTTTACATAATCCAGCATCGTTCCTTTTATCGGAACCAGGTGTTTGCACCTCCCTGGCAGGGACACCTGGCTGCACACACACTCCTGATTCCACCCAGTAAATGAAAGTGAAGGGAAAGGCCTGGTTGGTTTGGGAGGGATGCAGCGCCTTAAGAAAAGCTGTGGGCTAATTTATAATTTCCTTTTTAAACCTGCTATTTGAACCAGGAATTAACTTCCTTAAGAGAACTTCAGCTCTGAAACAGGGATAATTCCTGCACTTATGCTTCTGGGGCAAAGGAAAGCTCAGTGGGAGTGAAGTAGCTCGAGAAGGAATTCATAACAACTTTCATTCTTTGCCTGTCCTGTGTCAATGAACGCTCACTAAACTCTGATTGATTTATCAGGTTTTACCAGTTGGTTTTGTAACAAAATACTTCCTTCTGCTGGCATTAACTGAGAACTGCATTTGAAATCCAAACCATCCCAGGGCTGTGGAAGGAAGTGGTTCCCCCTATCTTATTCACATTTACTTCTGGATTAGGGCATCGTCTCAGTTTACTGCTGCTGCCTGAACAGAAATCCTCTCAGCAGCTCCTCTGCCAGGTGTAGCTCACACCCAAACCCACCTGTGACGCAGGTGACTCCCTAAAATTAGAACATGATGCAATGTTGAAAGCCAAAAGGAGAATTTGGACAGCGTTTCCTGTGAGTGGGTGCTCAAACAAAAACCTTTGGCTGTTGAGTGACCCCAACATCCCTTGGTCATCATGGGGGGAATCCAGAGCCTGCAGCGGAGAACTGAAACAATTCCACAGCCCACGGACAGTTTCGGAGGGACTAACCAGACACAGATAATGCACCACAGAGCAAAAGTTTCCAGAAAATCATGTAAAATCTCCCTGGTTTAAGGAGTATTGACACATTTCAGGTGACACTGGGAGAGGAGAGGAAACACTTCTGAAGGAAGACATAGTTCACAGGATCCCAGAATGGGCTGGGTTGAAAGAAACCTTAAAGAACATCTCATTCCTCAACCTGCCATGGGCAAGGACACCTTCCACTAGAAGGATGATGATCTGTCCCCAAATAAGCTGTTTCAAAGTACTAAATAAAATAAAAGAATCAGCTGATCACTCTCAATAAATCCATAAAAGCCCTCACCTGCCAGGATGCTGCGCAGCCAGGCCTGGATGTCCATCCCAGAGGTGTCCCTGGAGCTCAGTGGCCTCTTGCACTCAGTCCTCATGTACTGAGGGGGTCTGGGCACCCCCCTGGGGCCAAGGAATGAGGGGGTCCCTCCAGGATCCCCAGTGTCCCCAGTGCCAGGTGGCACCAGACCTGTCAGTGCCCAAAGGGCGGCTGCAGAAGGGTCCCAAATTCTGCTCTTCCTGCGCTGGAGACCCCGGGCTCCAGCACTGATGGAGATGTGTAGGACTGGAAGGGCAGAAGATCCTTCAGCCTCAGGGGCTGCAACAGGGGGAGGCTGGGAAGGGTGCCCACTGTCACCCTGGTGGCGAGGTGACAGAGATGCGTGTGCCCTTTGTGTCATGGGGGGCTTTGGGCCACGGCTCGAGGGTTCTGTGAGCCCCAGTGAGGGCTTGAGGGGCTGTGGGGCCAACTCATCCACGGTGCTTTGCCCAAGGAAAGGGGACCAGGGCAGAATTCTGTCACCCAGGGCTGTCCCTGTGCCCATTCCAGAGCTGCAGTTCCCCTCTGATGCTGCCACAAATCCCAGCGAGGGGGGATTGGCCTCTGGCAGCTTCACCCCGATCGCTGCCTTCACGCTGGGCACCAACCTCCTGAGACCTGCAGGGAAACAGAGAGGGCTCAAGAACCAGAAGTTATGGGATTAGAAACATGAGGAGAAGACTTCTGTAATTTTTTTTTTTAATTTTTCCAGTTAATTGATTGATTTAATGAATCAATGCTGGGGCACTGCCCAGGCTCCCCAGGGAATGGTCCCAGCCCCGAGGCTGCCAGAGCTCCAGGAGCCTTTGGCCACCGCTCTCAGGGATGCTGCGGGTGGGATTGTTGGGGTGTCTGTGCAGGGCCAGAGGCTGGACTGATGGTCCCTGAGGGTCCCTCTCAGCTCAGGATATTCTGTGATTCTGTGCAATTTTGGAGTTTTTGGGGAAATTTGAGCTTGCTGCTTTTCTTTTGGGATCTTTTATCTGAGCCAGGTCTCCTGATCCATCTGCTCCAAACACAGCCATTGGATGTAGCAAAGCCAAGACTGTTCCAGCCAGGGACTGGAATCCCTCTTGCCCAAGGAATCCTCCAGTATCAGGAGGGGGAGGCACCTTGGAGGGAGCAGCACCTCCTCAGCCCCTCAGGAGACAGAGGCTTCTCCGCAGTAATTTATGTATTTATAGAATCACAGAAAGAATTGGGTTGGAAGGGACCCTAGCGCTCATCCAGTCTCATTCCCTGCCATGGGCAGGGACATCTTCCACTATCCCAGGTTGCTCCAAGCCCCACCCCACCTGTCTGGATTGAAACTTTCTTGTTGTTTTATAACCTCATGTAAAGAGTTTCTCTTTTTGTTTTGGTTTTTTCGTTCTATTCTATATTTTCTCCTCATGGCTGTTGCTTTAGTCATCTAATTCTAGCATTTTAAGATGTAAGATATTGGTAGAACCTTTATGTGAGAGAAATTTGGGGAGGTTAGGGCTTTAAAAATGCAACAAAATTTTTTCTTGGAGTTATTTCCTATGCCACAATCATTTTTATATTCATTTTTATATTCTTGTATTCCTAGATTCAACTGCAGTTCTACCCCTGAGTGCTGAAGCATCACGACAGGTTTATGTAGGAAGAAATTTCAGGCACATTTTTTTTCTTGTGCTCAGCTCTAGGTATCAGATATTTGCAGTCAGGGGTAAAGAAATCACTGCAGATAATTGGGTTTTGTGCTAATACAAATAATGGAATTTGGGCACATCCCAGCAAGTGTTAAAATTCTCTCCCTGAACTCTTCCTAGAAAAAAATTGGGCCTCACTGTTGCCTGATCCAGGTACATTCATGGCATCATGGAATAGTTTGGGTGGAAAAGGAACCTAAAGCTCATCCAGTCCCACCCTTGCCATGGCCAGGGACACCTTCCACTGTCCCAGGCTGCTCCAAGCCCTGTCCAGCCTGGCCTTGGGCACTGCCAGGGATCCAGGGGCAGCCCCAGCTGCTCTGGGCACCCTGTGCCAGGGCCCCGGACCCTCACAGGGAACAATTCCTTCCCAATATCTCACCTAAATTTCCCTTTTTTCAGTCTGGAAGAGATATGAAGTATTCAGGTCTCCTTCCTTTTGGTACCCAGAGGGAAAAACAGCAAGGACAACTTCCAATTCCAAAGGATCCAGTGCGTGTGTGACTGTGTCAAGTCCCCACTCCTGTCCCCTTTTACAGATTTGGAAACACACAGCAAACCTCCCCACCCACCACGGGGAATATGCTCAAGTCCTAACTATTTGGGATTTTTTTTTTCTCTCTTTTTCATCCCTGAAATAATCCACAATGATTAGAAAGTGTTTCATTACCTTCTGCCTTGAGTTCCTGCCTCTGCACTGCATGCACATTTCAGGAATTTTTGAATGCACTCTGCTAATATTAATCCCAACTTAAAAATATTTAGACACAGATTTGACACATAAATGCACATTCATGATTCCCTTTAAAAAAAAAATCTTCACCCCCTCACCTCAATTAAAATTTCAGTTTCCCTGGAGAATTCCACGAAAAAATTACCACAAGGTCCATCCTACCTGTTGCTGTGCAGGTGCTGAAATAAAATGCCAGGACCATGAATATACTTTGTGGCAGATATTGCCCAGAGCAACGTTTCCAAGTCATGTTGTTGCCTTGAGACTCCTTGTCCAAGTGAGAGGTTGTTCCGAGCTTCTCACAACTCTGCTCCCTCTGCAAGCAAATTCCAAATGTTATGGAAGTCACTCAGGTAATGCAAGCTGAGGTGGGTTGGCTGAGCAGCTGACACACCTTAAACCTTCCTTGGTTTAGGAAGTTGCTGTTATCTGGGCAGAACTGGGGGCCCAGTGGGCTGGACTATAGGTACAAAAATGCACTTAGGGTTGGGAATCCATTTCAAAACCTCAGGAGCACCCACATAGCCTGGGTAAGGCTTTGTTCGGGGAAATTTTGGGTGTAAAAATGGGGTTGTGGCAACATTAATGGAAAAACATTTGGATTTTAAATCAGTAAATAAATAATGGGGTTAATGAGATGAATTTTGGACAACAGGTTGATCTCCAACAGCAGCATTACCATTACTGACCATGAGGAAATGTGTTGGTGACACAAAATGAAGTGGGAGAAGAGTCGGGTGGTCACTCAGGGGGTCCCTCCCCCCAAAAACCTGTCCCAGAGCATGTGGAGATGATTTGGCTTTGCAGGAGCAGTCCCTCACACCACTTTTTCCTCAAATAAAGGAAATTGCTAAATAAAAAAAATAAATCCTGTGTGATTTTGTGATTAAGATCCAACTCAGACAGACTCAGGACAGAAATTTGCTGAGCCAGGGACTCTGGAGGAGATTGGGATGCTCCTCACCTCCTCTCCTGCTCCATTCTGACCACAGAGGGATGAACTGGGATGAATTCCACAACAGGAGCAGCTTTTCCTCCTGATTTCCAACTTCGCAAAGAACCCACTGGGCTGTGACTCCCTCTGGCCCTGCTCCAGAGGATGTTCCTGAATGTCCCAGCAGTGCCTGGAGATGTTCAAATGTGTCCTTTGAGGACCACAGTGAGCTCACTGATCTCATTTCATACACAGGTGACGTCGTTGAACACAAATCTTAAACCTGATCACGTACCTGCTGCCCTAATTGGGCACAGATTCTGCAAAGGCAGCTTTTCCAGAGAGAAAAAATTAAATTATAGCTGGGAAATGCTCAGTGTTTGTTTGCAGAGAGAAAAGTGCATCTCGCAGGTTATCCCCAATGGTTTGGGTTGGAAGGGACATTAAAGTCACCCAGTGCCACCCCTGCCATGGCAGGGACACCTTCCACTGCCCCAGGCTGCTCCAAGCCCTGTCCAGCCTGGCCTGGGACACTGCCAGGGATCCAGGGGCAGCCACAGCTGCTCTGGGCCAGTCCTTCAGCACCTCACAGCCAACAATTCCTTCCCTGTATCCCATCTTGTGGATGCTGAATGCGAGAGATCAGGCAGCAACACAGTGTCTGTGTGAAATTAAGTCACATAAGTTCCTCACACCAGGCCTGAGAAACTGAGGCCTGGGAAATGGTGAGGAGAATTTCAAACAGTCCTTGGAGAAGGAAAACAACCTTTGCAGGTGTTGTTTTGTCTCCTTGTTGTTTACTTGCAAGAAATGGTCAAAAGATGCTTTTCCTAACTGTCCAGTGATGGTTTTGTGTTAGTTTGATAGCCAATGAAAGTTTTACACCTTCAGACCTTTTCTGAACTGTCTATAAAAGAAGATCTAGTAGAATAAAATTTGCTGTCATTTTGCAACTAAGCTTGACAAGTCTGTGTCATATTTCTCGCCGTTCCTAATACAGTGTGACACCATCTCCCCTTCCTTGCCTTAAATCCATTCCCCTTTTCCTATCAAGTTGATCTAATATTTAATATTTGACAAGGGGAGGATTTGCTGTCTGGAGCTGGTTTAGTGCCAGCCTTGGCTGCTCTCTGGGCAAAACCTGGCTTTGTCCCCGTGTCCCTGCTCTGTGCCTGCTCTGCTCAGCCAAACCAAACGGGGTCTCACCTTGCACATCCTGTGGGCCACTAGAGGCCATCCTAAACCTCAGGAAACAAAGCAGTAAAACATGGAAATAAAAGGCAACATCAGTCATAAAACATTAACTAAACCTCAGGCATTTTTAAAGCTGGGCCAGCAGTTTATTTCAGGATTGGTTGTCCTGTACTTGCACCCTTAGGAGTTTGGTGTAGATTTTCCTGCTGGATTTGCTGTTGATGGAGCAGCTCTGCTATAAGGAAAGGCTGAGGGAGTTGGGGTTGTTCAGCCTGGAGAAGAGAAACTTTGGGGTGACCTCATTGTGGCCTTCCAGGACCTGAAGGAAGTCTGCAAGAAAGATGGAAAGAGAGACACTGAAAGGGCCTGGAGGGACAGGACACAGGGAATGGCTTCCCACTGCCAGAGGGCAGGGAGAGATGGAATATTGGGAAGGAATTGTTGGCTGTGAGGGTGGGCAGGCCCTGGCACAGGGTGCCCAGAGCAGCTGTGGCTGCCCCTGGATCCCTGGCAGTGCCCAAGGCCAGGCTGGACAGGGCTTGGAGCAAACTGGAATGGTGGAAGGTGTCCCTGTCCTGCATTGCCCCAGCCTGGGCTCCCTTTAGTGGGATAATTCAACAGCACCTCAGTCCCACAAGATATTGTTGTAGTTTCACAGCAGAGCACTGAAAACCTTTCCCTCTGCCCATTCCCTTCTGTCTTGTTTAACTACAGATTAAATTCCATACTGAATCCATTCCTTCTCGTGGAGGCTGCCAAGGGGTAGAGACTGAAGTCACACAGAGCATTTTGGGGCGTGAGGGAGGAGAAGGGAAAGCCAACAAGGTACAGAGCTCCCAGGTCTTCCCTCCTTAGCAACATGAAAACACAAAAGCCTTTCTGGGAGGAGAGCAGGGAGAGGTCGACCCTTGTCACCACGCAGCAGGAAAACACAAAGTGTTGGGGCTTTGTTGGAGCAATTCAGAATGAAAAGGACAAACATTTACCAGAAGGAAAATGGAACAGAGCCTCAATCAGCTGTGCTGGGTTTTATAATGAGGTTTCCTGGTATATTTTACATTCAATTTTTACAGATTTAACTAAAAATGGTCACCACACCTTCAGAAGGATCCAAAGCTGTTGGAGAGTGTCCAAAGGAGGGACACGGAGCTGGGGAAGGGTCTGAGCAGAGGCTGAGGGCACTTGGCTCCTTCAGCTGGAGCAGAGGAGGCTGAGGGGAGGCTCCTCGGGGCTGCAGCTCCTCCCCAGGGGAGGCAGAGGGGCAGGGGCTGAGCTCTGCTCTGGGACAGGGACAGGAGCCCAGGGATGGCTGGAGCTGTGTCAGGGCTTGGGCTGGAGCTCAGGGAAAGGTTCTTCCCCCCGAGGCTGCTGGGGCACTGCCCAGGCTCCCCAGGGAATGGTCCCAGCCCCGAGGCTGCCAGAGCTCCAGGAGCCTTTGGCCACCGCTCTCAGGGATGCTGCGGGTGGGATTGTTGGGGTGTCTGTGCAGGGACAGGGGCTGCACTGATGGTCCCTGAGGGTCCCTTCCAGCTCAGGATATTCCATGGTTCTATGATTCAGTTTCAAAAATTCAAGGGACCTGGCAAACCTCGTGTTTAGCTTGTGAAACCAGAGCTTGGTTCTTGTTCTCCCTAAACGAGAGAGGAGCTAGTGCAGTGGCAGATCCAGGTTAGCTGGGGACAAGGCAAAGCACAGCCCTGGTGACCATCCCTGGGGCAAAGCCCAGCCTTGAACATGTTAGTATTTTAATTCAGTAAGGCTTCAATCCCTCCCTAATTAAACATCTAAACATCTTTCAAGTGCTCTACTAAAAACATATGTTTTAAATTAGGATCCTAGTGGTGATTTTATAATCAATAAGGATCATATGATCATAGAATGGCCTGGGCTGGGAGGGACCTCAAAGCCCATCCAGTGCCACCCCTGCCATGGGCAGGGACACCTTGCACTGTCCGAGGCTGCTCCAAGCCTTGTGGAACTTTGCCTTGGACACTTCAAGAGATCCAGGGGCAGCCACAGCTGCTCTGGGCACCCTGTGCCAGGGCCTCCCCACCCTCACAGCCAAGATTTTTTCCCTAATATCCAATCTATCCCTACTCTCTCTCAGTTTGACGCCATTCCCCCTTGTCTTGTCACTCTAGGCCCTTGGAAATTCTCTCTCTCCATGGTTCTTGTAGCTCCCTTCAGGCCCTGCAAGGCCACAATGAGGTCACCTCAAAGCTTCTCTTTTCCAGGATGAACATTCCCATTTCTCCCAGCCTTGCCTCATAGCAGAGCTGCTCCATCCCTCTGAACATCCTGGTGGCCTCTCCTGGATTTGCTCCAATTAAGCAGAAGTGAGAAACTCAGAGAGCAGTGACAGTTCCCACAGTGGGGGAGTTCCCCTTGGTGTATTCAACCCGGTGATTTCTTCACTCATGGAAAACAGTCAGATTTGATTGGAATAAACCCTTCATTCCACTCAACTCCTATAGTAAGGAGATTGTGGGATGAATTGGAGCTTTAAATACCACCCGGAGCCTGGCTCTGCACAGCCCCTGCAGGCACAGAGCCAAGGGACAGATTGGGTGACACACGCTGCCGTTGAACAGGCTGATTTTCACACCACCCCCTGCAACCAGCTCCATGTTTGAAGGGGTTTTTTTCCAGCATTTTGTGGAATAAATAAAGGTCTGAGTGAATTTGTTTGGAGAAAAATATAATGGGGAGAGCAAAGGTTTGTTTACTTGAAGAACCTCAATGGAAAATACAGCATTTGTGGGGGAGGTTGGGTTATTGTGCCATCTTAAATTCTTAAATCTTTAATTCTTTTTATTCATTTCATATCAAAACACCTCTCATATGGAGGCTTCTCCCTGCCAGCAGTTTTGTTCCTGATTGAATCATTAACCTTGACATCTTTTGTGTAGAACATTAAATTAATCTTTTTGCCATCATCTGGAATAATTAAAGTAAGGACACTTTGTCTAATGAGTTATAACAGCACAGTTCAAAGGGAGTCTTTCTTTTGTGACATCATTGAATTAGCTGGATCCTTCCAGTCTGTTCCAATGAAATACAAAATGCCAATTGCAGGAGCTGATAGATCCCAGGATTATTCCATACCTGACACAGACACTGTGGAAAACAGTGGCTGCAGTGTAAAAGGCCAGGATCCCTCAGGTTCAACAAGGCCATGGGCCAGGTCCTGGCCTTGGGTCACACCAGTCCCCTGCAGCTCCAGGCTGGGGGAAGAGGGGCTGGAAAAGGTCCTGGAAGAGCTGGTGACAGCAACTGAACTTGAGCCAGGGGGTCAAGGAGGCCAATGGTACCTGGCTTGTCCCAGCCATGGCGTGGCCACAGCCCCAGAGCAGGGAGTGACCCCAGTGCTGGCTCTGCTGAGGCACCTCCTCCAATCCTGTGGTCAGCGCTGGGCCTCTCACAAGAGAGACCTGGAGGGGCTGGNCCCTCAGTGGTTCTGATATTCCTTGCAGCCCTCCTGAGTTGTCTCTCTCATGTTCCAAAGATGTTAAACTTGTTTTCCCTGAAGGTCCAGCCAGGCTGATCCTCTTCCCCTCATCCCTGAATATTTGATATAATTTCTTAGCTGAGTTTTCCCTTCCTTTCCCACCCTGGCAGCACTTGCTGACATATCCATGTACTTTCCATGATCTCATTCCTTGCTCTCCTGGGTTTCTTGCACTTGATATCTTTAATGTGCCCAAGATAAGCTTTAGCACAAGCAAAGAGACAAATACAGAAGAGATCCATGGAATCACAGAATCCTTAAGACTGGAGAAGACCTTTAATTGTAGACCCAAAAAAACACCATTTCTTGGAGAATCTTAAAACTGGCATTATTTTAGAAAGCAGATATTCTCCCCTAAGGCTGGTTGGGAACTTATCCTATTGTTTTAGGCTTTTACTTCTTTCCTTACCTTTCATCTGAAGAGAAAAGGGAGATTTTTTTTTTTACTCGCAATGTTTCTAGTCTCGCAAATGATTTGAAATTCCCAGAAGCTTTTTCCTGACTCCTTGGAGGAGCCATAATTCCAACACCAACCAGCTTTCGGTGGTGCCCTATGCCACAGAGGGCTGTGCCACCACTGTGCCCACGGCAGAGGCGTGTTCATGGCTCATTAGCACAGACACCTCATGAGGGGCTTTAGCTTCACTTCCTCAGCCTTTCCCAGCTCCTCAGACTATTTTTTAACTCCCAGCTAAAACTGGAACTCCTTCATGGCTGTTCCAAGGTTCTGGCTCAGCTCAAAGGTGGGTCTGAAAGGTGTTGGGATGGAGGGAGAGGCGGGTGGGGGATTCAGCCCTGCCATCCCTTGGCACCAGCGTTGGTGATCCGGGATGAAGACCCACCCAGGGGGGTGCAAAGCTTGGACTTGATGACCTTCTCCAGCCATAATGGTTCTGCTCCCAGGCTGTGATGCCACAGACATTTGAGGGATTGGAGTGAAAACCATGGACAGTGAAAAGAACAAAACCTGGTGGTGCAGACACCCCCCAGATCCGAGTATAGATCCAGTTCCTGAATTTGTGACAGATTCTTGTACTTCTGCTTCCTGTTCTTCTTGTGGAAATCAGAGAGTTATAGAATCCCAGATTAGTTTGGGTTGGAAAGGACTTTAAAGCTCATCCCATTCCCCCCCTGCCGTGGCAGGGACACCTTCCACTGTCCCAGGCTGCTCCAAACCCTGTCCAGCCTGGCCTTGGGCACTGCCAGGGATCCAGGGGCAGCCACAGCTGCTCTGGGCACCCTGTGCCAGGGCCTCCCCACCCTCCCAGAGAACAATTCCTTCCCATATCCCATCTCTCCCTGCCCTCTGGCAGTGGAAGCCATTCCCTGTGTTCTGGCACTCCAGACCTTTGGAAATAGTTTCTGTCCATCTTTTCTGCCGGCTCCTTCAGGCACTGGATGGTTTCAAGCTGTACCAGGGCAGGTTCAGATATTGGATATTAGGATACATTTTTTCATGGTTTAAAGCACTGAAGAGGCTTCCCAGGGTAGGGGTGCAGTAATTTTCCTGGAATTGTTCAAAAAAGGTGTGGATGTGGCACTTGGGGATGTGGTTTAGTGGTGGCCTTGGCAGTGCTGGCTTAATGGTTGGACTGGATGATCTTAAGGGTCTTTTCCAACCTTAATTCTGTGATTTTATGATCCTGTTCTATGTTTGTCTCTTAGCTCATGCTCGGGTTCTCCTTGGCCACGTGTTGTCCCTACAGAGTTTTTCCAACTGGGAATAAATAAATATAGAAAGCAAAGAATCCTCCAAATGCAAGAGTGCAGACAGTTTTACAGAAAACTTACCAAGCCTTTCTTGAAATTAATATATAGACCTACATTTCTTGCCTCTTGAAGTTCTTACAACAATAATCCAGGCATAACAGGCTTTAAAAGTATGAGAAGAACAATCAGTCCATATTCTGCTTGTCCTGTTTCACCTCCCATTTTACATTTTCAAACTGGAAGGATTTTTCTGAGCCCTACTAAATGAAATACAAATTGAGTTCAAAGGAGCAGAGTGTCCCTAATGTGGGAATGATCCAAGAAAGAAGCAGGAAATGTCTTAAAGGACTCTCTGCAGTTTCTTAGCGTTATTTACTCAGGGGATAAAAGCACCATCAAAGGATGTTTGTTCCTCTCTGGTTGAACATCAATCTGCCTTATATCACATTACTCTGAGATTTTGCTCATGCAAACAGAAATTAGTGCAAGCAAATCTCTGCCCCGAGAATTGCCAACTGCATTTCTTCTGTTTCAGACAGCAAAGACTGAGGAGAAGTTGGAGATGAAACCTCCCATTTCTGTATTATCCTTTATTTTGGCTTCTTATATGTACTTAATTTGAAATTAGCCATGATGAGGCCAGAACACAATTCTGCGTGTTTGTCCTGCTGACTGAAAAAGTAGAACGCAAATCCTGCAAGGAAGGCAATTCCCCTTCAACTTAAATCCACTTTTAATATCAAGAAAGTTGTGGGTGTTTTTATATCTGGAATCAAAGGACAGGATTTACTGATTTTTTTTTTCTTAGTGTTAAGGAAATCTGTGGATTGCACAGCTCTTAATCTCACTCCCATCTGAAACAACTGGTCAGTTCTGCAAACAAAACTAAATATTTCTTCAAGTAAAAGTTTGTGTTGGCCCTGTGTGGCCCTTCAGGGATAGAAAGGACCCATCAGGAAACAGCAACATTCTAAACTCAAATATTTGTCTTGCCTTAAGCCTCCAGTGAATCTTGTCGTGACATCTTTGTCCTGGCTGAGATTTAGGGATGGGGAGGCCCAAGGGAAGGAGCTGCTCCTGCAGATTTTGAAATAAATGAGAAGGAATTCATCTCCATGCTGCTGATAATTAATTATCTGAAGCTTTTCTTGCCCCAGCCAAGGGCCAGCTCAGCAGAGACCCCCCCAGCTGCCCTGGGAAATGCAAGTGGACAGAAGAAATCCACAGCCCTTTCCAACCAATTAAATCCTTGAGGTCAGCAGGGAAAGAATCCAAAATCACAATGAGTTGTGTTGATGTCACTGGCTCAGCAATGCAGATAAATGATGATATTTTACCCAAGCACATTTAGAGCCAGTAAGGACCAATTTAGCTGGAGGCAAAGACTGTTCCTGGAACTCCTGTGGGCCATGGCTGTGCACACATGGATGTGCTTCCCAGGGTCTGTGCCTCTGACTGTGCTCATTCCTTTCCTTTCCCAGTACATTCCGTGCTGGGATCAGCTCTGCAGTGAGGAGAAGTATTTAAAACCTCCCTGCAGTGTGAAATTCCTGCACAAATATAGAATTATTGCACAGGGAGCGAACGTGAATAATCATGGCAGTGATGCAGATATAAGGAATGCACCTGCTGCCCTTCTCTCCTGGGAGAAGATCCAAGTTTTCCTGTGGAGTTTGGGATATTTCAGAGAGGAACAAAACTGCTTTGATTCTGTCCCTTTGCTCCACTCTGGTGAATCCCCACTTTGAGCACCAGGGCCAGCTCTGTGTTCCCCAACAGAGCAGGGACAGGGATGTGCTGGGGACGGTCCAGAGGAGGCCATGGAGAGGACTGGAGTGATGGAGAACCTGGCTATAGGGAAACACCAAAGGAATTGGGATTGTCCAGCCTGGAGAAGAGATGGTTCCAGGGAGTGCTTAGAGTGCCTGAAGGGGCTCCAGGAGAGCTGGAGAGAGACTGGGGACAAGGGATGGAGGGAAAGGACACAGGAAATGGCTTCCCACTGATAAAGTGAAATTTAGATGGGAAGGAATTGTTGGCTGTGAGGGTGGGCAGGCCCTGGCACAGGGTGCCCAGAGCAGCTGCGGATCCCTGGCAGTGCCCAAGGCCAGGTTGGACACTGGGGCTTGGAGCAGCCTGGGACAGTGCAAGGTGTCCCTGCCATGGCAGGGGTGGCACTGGATGGGCTTTAAGTTCCTTTCCAACTCAAACCATTCTGGGATTCTCCTCAAACAAGTGGATGAGCCCACATGTCTCAGTGTGGGGGCAAATGAGAACTGGGCTGTCCATGAAGGGAAGGGGAATAAATGCAGCAGAGCAGGGACTGTCCATGGAACAGGCTGAATGCCCACGGAACAGGCTGGGATGCCCACGGAACAGACAGGAATGTCCATGGAACAGGCTGGGATGTCCATGGAACAGGCTGAATGTCCATGGAACAGGCTGGGATGTCCATGGAACAGGCTGGATGTCCATGGAACAGACAAGGATGTCCATGGAATAGACAGGGATGTCCATGGAACAGACAAAGATGTCCATGGAACAGACAAGGATGTCCGTGGAACAGGCTGGGATGTCCGTGGAACAGGCTGAGATGTCCATGGAACAGACAGGGATGTCCATGGAACAGGCTGGGATGTCCATAGAACAGACAAGGATGTCCATGGAACAGGCTGGGATGTCCATGGAACAGACAGGGATGTCCATGGAACAGGCTGAATGCCCACGGAACAGGCTGGGATGTCCGTGGAACAGCCCAGGATTCCAGGATCGGATTCCTGTGCAGATGCAGCTCCCAGAGGCTGCACTGGGGCTGCAGCAGCAGCGTTGGCAGAGCAGCCTGGAGAGGGACTGGCTTTGCCTCACTCGGCAGAGGAGGATTTGGCACAGCCCCAAAATTGAGGAATTTTCTTCCTTTATGCTCTACTGGCCATCGCGAGGTCAGGGGAGTTATGTGACCAATTCACAGACAATTATGATGAGATTTAACAACAAAGGAGCCTGCAGAAGGATTAGGAATCTTTTGTTACCTGGCTTCTCGCTGAGCTCTGGTTCTGGGCTCAGGTGAACTCATTCCAGGTGGAACAGCTCCGGGAAAAGCAAGGCAGAGGTCAGGAGGCTTGTCTTGCTGGGAATTGGCCTTCCCCTTTGTCAGTGGATCCCTCCCTTTGCTTGGAGGGATAAATTAATCCTAAAAAGAACTTGAGCATCCCTTTGGTTTCCTTTCTCACCTAAAATCTCCAGCTGGAACACCCTGGTTCCCCCAGCATCCTTGGGGAGAAAATACCCAATATTCCCATTTATGATCCCCCAGTGCACCGTGGCTGTGGCAGCAGAGCTGCTCAAATCCGTTGGGACTGACACCCAGAAAACATTCCTGCAGCGTGCAGGGGGCAGGATGTGTCTGAGGGAATTTCTTGGAAATGTCACTGAAGGCAATGGACCTCCAAGGCTCTTCCAGTTCTGCTCCAGGTCCCAGAAATGCTGTCAAGGATTCCCAGCACGGCTCCAGGGACCGCTCTGGGTCCACATCCAGCCTGTTCCTCTGGGACTTGGGGAAAAGCCCTTCCAGTGAAGTATCTCAGACCTGTGGGCTGAGGGCCTACAGTTTCCACATTATTTAACCAGAAAATTATTATATTCAGAGTGGTTTCAGTCCCAGAGGCTCACTCTGACACAGAGAATAATGAAATAAATCCCTTATTGAGATTCTCACCTCTCCCAAACATCCCTGAAAATTATCCTAAATCTTCCCCAAGGCACCTTTCCATGTCTTTAAAGATGCAGAGGAAGGACTGAAGTTTCAGTCCTGAAGTTTGAAGGTTTTAGGCAGAAAGTGCAATAATTTTCTCTTTGAGAAGCTTCTTTTTACAGATAAAAAGCAGTAAAACATTGAGACAATGCTCTTCCAGAAGAAAGAGAGTGGTGATGTCAAGTGTTGATGCATTATGCATCATTTTAACACATAAATATATTTTCTCTAAGAGTCTTTACAACCTTTATTTCACATTAATTACAACAATAAGGATTTTAATAAGCTGCTACTCTGATAGCAACCTTGAAATTGCCATTTACAACACTGATTTTAAACAGTGATTGGAAAAAAGCTGCCCCTTGATATTTCCATGCAACTTTTTAGCAAAAATATCTGACCAAAATATTTCTTTAACCTTCCCTCTCTGCAAACATGACAATTATTACCAAACCTTCTTAAGTATTATACAAAATACTTAAAAGGAATTACAGGTGGGAATATTGCTCAAGGCTGAAAGGCTTTAGAGGTAAGTTGTTCCTTGATTAAAACTTTGAAGTGCTCCCTTTTTATAGGAGTATTTATTCACACATGGACCAGCTATCATAACACCCTGAAGCTTTTCCCACATCTTCATATGTAAATTATTATTTTCTGGTCACTTACTGACAGTAGGATTTTGAGGATTAATTGTTCCTATGCTAATTTTAGAATTATTTTAAGCTCCTCTATCAGAAAAGCAGCTACAGTGAAACTGTGCAGATGTGCCTTCAGTAGGGATTATTTGCAGGTAACAAATATCTAGAAAATAAATTCTTGATTTATTGAGGTTTTTTAATGTATGTGGACAAAAATCTGGAGGAATTATTATACAGGAAAGCTTTGCAAAAAGAAAAATAATTTGATTGTATAATATTGGAAAGTATTTGCTTGCCAGTCTGACTAAGTAATGGATTAAAGAAAATTATTGAGATAAATCCATATTTTTACCTGCTGTGTGAACCTCGATGGGAAGTAGCAGCACCAGCAACCAGAAATGGCTCCTGAGATCCCGTTTTCCCCGGGCCATTCCAGGGCAGGAATGATGCTGTTGCTGCAGGTGGGAGAACACAACAGTCTCAGGTCTCTGGTTTAGCAGCACCTGCCCCAGAACACAAAAGGATCTCGGATTCGCGTTTCTAAAGCAAAAACAATCGCAGGAGTTCCCAGACTGCAGATTGGAAGGGCGAGGCTGGGGTGGGATTGGCCTAGAACCAGAAAATATGAGAGAACCACAGAATTCCAGAATCATTTCGGTTGGAAGAGCCCTCCAAGGTCATCGAGTCCATCTGGTGCCCCATCCCCACCTTGTCCCCAGCCCAGAGCACCGAGTGCCACATCCTGGTGTCCTTGGACACCCCCAGGGATGGGCCCTCCAAACCTCCCCGGGCAGTTCCAGGGCCTGAGTGTTAGGAATGAATTCCTGAATTTCCCAAGTTAGCCAAATCAGCTACTAATGGTTGATGTTAAGTGTTAATTGTTGATGTTGACCATTCTATTGTTAAAACGAAGTTTCGAAGTTGTTGTAAATTACCCTGTTCTGGTTGATGTGTTACTTCGTTGTTTCTGTCCCCAGTTATCAAAACCCCCAGTTTTATTGATCCCCTGACCTTCCCCATTCCCCAAATGGCGCCCGCGACTAAAGAGGAGGAGATAACAACCGGCTACATGCAAAATAGGAGCGCCTAGCTCAATTTGGGGAGAAATAGCCCCAAAACGACGAGCCCAAACAACATCTGAAGAAACTAAAACTACTGAGCAGAAGGCAGAGCCGTCCTCTCATCACAATTTTCAGACACGGAGGTTGTCACCCTAACATAAATAGGACTGGACCAGAATGACACCCCTAGACTTTAAATATATTAAGATTTTCCTGCGGACTCCCATGAGGGTGGAAGCCCCAGCTCTGCACTGGGACAAAGCTGCTCTTCTCCTCCTCCGTGTCGTCCAAGGGAGCAGCGGCGGTGTGCGCGGCCCCTCGGGCCCCCACGCCAGAGCGGATTCCAATCAAGGCCATTAAAAGGATCTGATCTCCTGGCGCATTCATTTCAGTGAGGATCCTTTCCATGGAGAAATTTCTTCTGGTGTCCACTCTGAGCCTCCCCTGGCCCTGCCTGAGGCCGTTCCCTCTCCTCCTGTCCCTGTTCCCTGGGAGCAGAGCCCAAACCCCCGGCTGTCCCCTCCTGGCAGGGAGCTGTGCAGAGCCACAAGGGCCCCCCTGAACCCCCTTTTCTCCAGGATGAGCCCCTTCCCAGCTCCCTCAGCTGCCACTCACATCCCAAGGATCCTCCAGACACTGAACTGGGGCCCTGGATATCCAGGGTGCAGAATCGATGTTTAAGTCTCCACTGATCTCTGAGAAAACCCCAGGGCTGCGCCGTGTCTTCACAGACTTCCCTGGGAAAAACATCTCCATGGAAAACACAACGGGGGAGTCAGAGCGCCCAGGGGACGCCCCCAGACACAGCTCCAGCTCTTCCCACTGCAGCGATCTCTTGGAAAAGTCACTTGATTTGAAGGCAAGGAGCAAGGATGTGTTGCCATCCCCTGTGGGCACTTTCCCCTCACAGGAAATGAGCTGTAAACTTTGCAGTAGGCCAAATAACCTTCCCCTGATGGTTTTGAGGTGCTCTCAAAATGCTGGCTCTCAAAGGCAGGAATTTGGGGCGGCAGAGCCGTGCCTGGGGAGTTTCCAGCCCAGCGGGGTCAGTGTGAGCAGGGGCTCTGCATTGTCTCACCCAGGTCCTGCTGGGTGGAGCCTTTCCCTCCATTCAGCCTGGAAATAATACAGCTAAATCCTAGACCTGATTATCAGTCCAAAGGGTTTTTCTGAAAGAAAATTGCACAAATGCCTGGATTTCATTTTAAACCTCCCTGCCATGAGAAATTCCTTCACAAACATAGAATTATTGCACAGGAAGCGAACGTGAATAATTGTGGCATTAAGATTTTAAGATTTTTCCAGAAATTAAGATTTTTCCCGGTGCATTTCCAACCCTCTTTGTAGAAAGGCCCAGCCTCGCCCCAGGCAATGGACTTGGATGTGGATGTGTTAAGCACTGTGATGTCCTGGAGGTCTTGAACCCAAACCCTGACCTAAAACATGAGTTTCACTGAAATCTGTGACTCATAAGCCCAAATCAGCCTCCTGGTTTTTCAAGTGTTCCTGCTGCATTGCACTGAGAAAGGGTTCAGACTGTACCAGGGGGGTTTCAGGCTGGATATCAGGAAAAAATGTCTTCACAGGAAGAGTGGTCAGGCATTGGAATCGGCTGTCCAGGGAAGTGGCGGAGCCACCATCCCTGGAAGAGCTCAAAAAACAGGCAGATGTGGTACTTTGGGACGTGGTTTAGAGGGAATAGGGGGATTTGGTCAAAGGTTGGATTTGATGATCTTTTCCAACCTCAATGATTCTGTGAAACCCAGCCCAAGACCTCTCCGTATTTTACAAATATTGAAACTCAAGGTCTGCTTTGCCAGTGGTGATCTCCACCCCTCAGCACTCAAAGGTTTAGAGGGGAATAAGGAGGGGAAAGTTTGGGAAGACAAATGACAAGAGAAGGAAAGAGCAGACAGGGAGATCTGGCAGCTCAGAGCACCGAGGGAGGAACAACCCCTGAAGCATGAAGTTCTACTGGATGCTCCTGCCTTGGGGTGTGGTGAGAGGTGCTGAGTGAAGGTCAAGCCTTCAGGGATGAGTGTGAATCCTGCACACCCGCATTTCTGGCATTGCATTCCTCACAAGGGCTTTTCTCTCGGGGTAATTAACACCTCCTGATTGAGGCTTTGCTCTGGAAGGCTTTGCGGAGTGTTTTCTTCTGAGGGATTCCCTTGGTGGGACCTCCTTTAAGGAACTCCAGGGATCGATTAGCACGTAGTTATCTAAATTGTGAGTGTGTTATCAGGCCCAGGCAGAGGATTTGCAGGTGTTCTGTTTGTAACACTTCAGGAAGGCCCTGCCTCAGCTTAAATTAATTGTAAAGCAGATTCCCTTCCTGCACCCAGCTCTCACCTGCTCCTGCAGGAGGAGGGAAATCTGTCCTCCCTTTTCCTCTCCATCAGCAGGAACAGCTGCAGATTTCTTGGAGGGGCTCTGAGCAGGGGAGGGAACAGAACTGTGTCCGTGTCATTGCCCCCAGGGTTTATGGTCTGGTTTTTAGACTCCTGTATCTTCTTGCAGACATCCAGAGGCAGTCTGATCCCTGCAGCCCATTTATCTCTCTCCAGCCCAGAAATTCTTGCTGAAATGATGCTGCAGGTGATGAAATGTTAATATAAATTATCTCCAACCCAAATTCCTTCCTTGGCTGAGCAGGAAAGAGCACAAACTGCAGAATTTTGGCCTCTGTGTGACACAAACCTGTACTGAGCTGTTTGAGGAAGGACAAATTCAGTGATCCCAGCACAGCACTGAGCCCCTGCCCATGCCAGATTATTCTTGGTGTGAGAGGAATCAGAGGCCAACCTTGTAAGGAATGAGAGATAACATCAAAAATCCTTGGAGAAGGAGCAGCACCAGGGTTCATGAGCCTGTGAGTCACGGGAGACTCTGTGTGTGTCTGCCAGGGGGCTGTGGGGAACCAGATCATTATTAATGACCCAAAGTTTCATAACATTGATTCTTTTAAAAATCTCTTCTGCGACCTTCAAGGTATTAATCACCACAAAGGCCTGGGAAAGTCAAGTTCATGTTTCTCCAGATGCTGAGGAATAGAGAAAGGATGTCCTGTCCCTGGAAGTGTCCAAGGCCAGGCCGGACAAGGCTTGGAGCAACCTGGTCCTGTGGAAGGTGTCCCTGCCCATGGAGGGGGTGGAATGGGATGATCTTCAAGGTCTCTTCCAATCCAAACAGTTCTATGGCTTTATAAAGGGAAAAAGATCTTTTTTACAGGATAGGCCTGGCAGGAGGGCACCGAGGGTTGAAATGTCCTGTGGAGCTTTGGCACCTCCAGCCTCACAGAGCTGCTTCCTCACTCCTTCCCTGGCTGAAGAGATCTCAGGTGAGTTGGTGACCTTCCTCTTCACCTGGGCCATGCCTTTCTTAGCATCCCAAAATATCCTGAGTGGGAAGGGACCCTAAGGGATCACTGATCCAGCCCCTGTCCCTGCACAGACACCCCAGCAATCCCACCCGCAGCATCCCTGAGAGTGGTGGCCAAAGGCTCCTGGAGCTCGGGCAGCCTCGGGGCTGGGACCATTCCCTGGGGAGCCTGGGCAGTGCCCCAGCAGCCTCGGGGGGAAGAACCTTTCCCTGAGCTCCAGCCCAAGCCCTGACACAGCTCCAGCTGTCCCTGGGGTTCTGTTCCTGTTTTCCAGAGAGTTCTTCCATATGCTGCTCTGTTCCCTGCCAGGAGCTGCCCATGGAAGAGCCGTGATCCTGGTCCTGCTGATGGATCCCTCAGTGCTGGGAAACCTCACCTGGAGAGGACTGGAGTCCTTCCCCTCTCCAGGACCCTGCTCCTTCAGCAGCAGCCAGGGAGTTCCTCTGGGGGTTCCTGCAGGCAGATATTTATGGGCATTAAGTTCTCCCAAGGACTTTACAACCCCCTGCCACTTTAGAGCCTGGAAGCTCCAGACACCTTGTTCAGGTAGGAATGAGCTGAGCGAGGTTTTGTCCCCATGCTGCAAAACGGGTGAGTTCAAGCAGTACAGAGCAGGGAGGCTGTAAAGCACAAAAATGACAGCATTTAATGAACTGAAGTGAGGTGCAAATGTCACTGATACCAAGGATTTCTTGGTATGCACCTCTGTTTTCCACCTGTTTAATTGGCGCAGCACGGGCTGGTGCTCTTCAAAAGACAGTGGAGACTACAAGAACCAGCTCTGTCACACCCCAGGTTCTCAATAACACAGCAAGGCTTGGTAGTGGAAATATTTAATATTAGAGTGGCCTTTTTAATGTTTTTTTTTCCCAGCAAGCCAGGCCTGATGTGAGCAGGTTGGAATCCTCCACCCCTCCCCAGGGAATCTTGGACTAGACAAGGGGAAGAGATTTTCATTCCCAGCCATTCCCAGGCCCAGCCAGCCCAGAGCTCCTCTGATGAGGTCAAACCTTCTCTGGGGATTACTGATTACACGGAATATTGGAGGGGAACATCTCCCACCTGGCCCCAAGGTGTGTTTGTACCTTTGCTGAGAGCAAAGCCAAGGCAAAGGATTTGGGAATTGCCAAATGGGATCAGCCAGGAACGACTCAATCCAGAGTCCTTGTGTAGCTGACCAGGATTTTCTACGTTTTCCTCTTTAAAAACAAAATGCTGCTTTATTGAAATCCAAGCTTTCAGCAGGATTGTGTTGGGTTCTGCCCTTTATATTCTGAATGCAAAGTCAAACATGCAAATAAGGCTGAAATGTTCCATTTTCACATGACAAGAACTTCGCATTTCCACTTCTCCTTTCAAAATAATTTTTGTGATGAAAATTATTGCCTGATGTAATAAAGTACAATAAGGACATCAAGGAGGGCTGTCAAAATGACAACAGAGTAACTCTGAAAAAACTTCTTAAACACCACATTCCGTGCTGAATTTTTAAATATGACATTTCACTCCACACTGGAATGAAAATAGAGTTTGAAATTACAGGAAAAAAAGAGAGACATTTCAGTTCCCACGTAGGTGTAGCCTTAATGCATCAAACATTTCAAATCCCAAACTTTGATGGGGTGGCACCAGGTATTCAAAAACAATTTCTGAAAGCTCTAAAATACCACGGAGAAAGTATCAGTTAGAGATTTAAAAAACCTTTTTAAACCTTGAAAACTTTCTGTATTAAAAACCAGAGAATATTTGGCTTTTAAAAGGACAATATTGGCTTTTTAAGGGAAATATGTGCTTAAAGAAGTCCCCAGCAATGTCCTCAGCTGAGATTACAGCGTCCCTTTCCCCTGCCTGAAGTTCAGTTTCACTGAGAATTAACTTTGGAGCTTTTTAAGCAAAGATAATATTTAAATTCATTACTTCATCTCTTAAAGGCATCACTCCACAGCCTTTGGGAGGCAAAGGGAGTGGCTCCTGTGCAAGGCTGGTTTCCAGCAATACCCAGATGGAAATCTTTAATTTGCATTCTTCTGCTTCATGTTAATTCCCCTTTATATGAACAACAGAAAATGGCTCCTTCCCTGAATGTATAAATACATGGAAATGGGATTAACTGAAAATACTGCAGTGTAAAATGTCTATAAATGTTTCTAAATATTGAAATGAAGTTTGTCTTATCAGGAAGAGTTTCTTGGGGGTTCGAAGCTGGGAGAGCTGGGGGTGTTCAGCTGGAGGAGAGAAGGCTCCAGGGAGAGCTCAGAGCCCCTTGCAGGGCCTAAAGGGGCTCCAGGAGAGCTGCAGAGGGACTGGGACAAGGGATGGAGGGACAGGACACAGGGAATGGCTTCCACTGCCAGAGGGCAGGGATAGATGGGATATTGGGAAGGAATTGTTGGCTTTGAGAGTGGGCAGGCCCTGGCACAGGGTGCCCAGAGCAGCTGTGGCTGCCCCTGGATCCCTGGCAGTGCCCAAGGCCAGGCTGGACAGGGCTTGGAGCAGCCTGGGACAGTGGAAGGTGTCCCTGCCATGGCAGGGGTGGCACTGGATGGGCTTTGAGGTCCCTCCCAACCCAAACCATTCCAGGACTCTATAAAAGACTCAAGGTTTCTCCTCCACAGCCACATTGCAGGTGTACGGACAGGAAGAACCCCCTGTGCCCTCAGGACATTCCAAGGTCAGCTTTTCCAGGATGATCTTCTTTGTTTTAAACAGGAATACTGAAGTTGCATTGCTGAGAGAGCTTTTCGGTGGCTTGAAAACGAGTTGGATTCCTGCAAACAAAAACAACAACAAAAAAATCCCAAACAAAATTAAAACAACAACAGCAAAACCTAAACAAGACAAAAATTCCCTCAGCAGAAGGGCTTGGGAATACTCTCTGGGAAGGAGAGTGGCTTTTGGAGCCTGCAGATTGGCAGGGAGGAAAATTGAGTTTGAAATGTGTTGTCAGGGCAGCTCTGTGATCCCGGGCGTGTGGATTTCTCTGTGAGAAATAAAACCTCTCATGGTAATTCCTGAGGACTGTGCAGGAACAACAGGGGGAAATCTGCAAACCAGAGGATTCTTTGGAGAGTTGATTGGGACAGATTGTAACACTGAGACTTTCTTGTGTAATCCCCACTGTTCCCGTCCCTTCAGGGCTCTGGAGCAATCCCAGAACTTTTCCTTGCTCCTTCTGCTCCACCTGAGCTGCTTGGTTTTGGGAATACCCAGATTCCAGAGCTTTCTTGGGATTCAGCTCCAGGCCTGTGGCTCTGGAAGGGAAGCTTAACTTCAACCACCTCCTGGTGGAAATTCTGAATATTTCCAGGTAGGACTTGAGGCCATCTGACCTCACTCATGTCCCTGTGGGTGCCACAGCTTTGTCATGGTCACCTTGTGCCACAGGATGCTGGAGCATCCTTTAAATGAAGGTACATTTGGGGCAGATCTCACTAATTTGCCCCAAATCCAGCCTTAAACTCAACCCTAAAACTCAACATTTAGACTTGGGGGTGAATTTCACATGCAATGCAGCAAAGGTGTACCTAAAAAAACCTGCGGAACCCCTGGAATTCCCTCAAGGGGCTTTTACAGGTTCCCACACATGTCTGGCTCTTCCCTCAAAGCCAGGAGTATCTGCAGTTGGAATGTCATGGATTATTCTTCCAGGTTGTAAAAGGAGTAGCTGGAGGTTTGAGGATTACCTGGAACTGCTTGAAATAAGGCTGTGAATGTCAACTGAATTTTCCTCTCCTCAGTTGTTCTGTGTGGAGCTGAACTGGCAGGGGGAAGGCAGCAGCCCTGAGTTTTTTTGGTGTTCCAGAGCTTTTCTGGATGTTTCCTGGAGGAAATGTCTTGGTGAGTGAATCCCAGTTTCAGTGGTGCATTAGGAGTGTGAGCTCTGACTCAAGAAATAATCCAGGACTGCAAATTCCACAGGAACTTGTAAGAATTGGCATTATCTGAGTGCGAGGGCCCGTGGGAGGAGGAGGAAACTCTTTCTGGAATCCAACAAAACTCCCAAGCACGAATTACTGAGCTGAACTAACGAGTTTGCTGATCAAAAGTACCTCATCTGAGTTTTAATGGTGCTCGACATAAAAGGGTTATTTGAATTTATGGCAGTGTCTCTTCATTCTTGTGGCAGAGTAGTTTGGAAGATCATTTTTAAAACATCCCATCCCATTCATTAATGAAAAAAAATCAGTTTTTACCATGAGTAATGTCTTATCTGAAGTTGCAATAGTATAAGAAGGCTCTTTTCATATGGAAATCCTCCAAGTCTTTAGCATTTCTTCTTGCACACTTTGAACTTGATTTACATTTTCCCAACAGAACTGACTGAAAACCCTGTTTCAGATGAGGAGGGCTCACCACTAATGGAATGTATGGCTCTATAATATTTTCATCATTACATAAACCCCACATTTAAATACCCTGCTCTTCTGGCCAGAACGCTTTGCTGAGCAGATGCTTCTTAATGAGCTCTTTCCAGTGACACTGAGGCATTGGAGTTGATTTACAATGCATGAAACCCAGGAACACTTCAAACTATTCCTTCCCACAAGCATCACATTGCACTGACTTTCATCTGCCATCCTATTGCCCAGCTGAGCCTTTTTTCCATCCTTTCAAAGTTCCTCCAAATCCTCTCATATCAGGGACTATTCAAAACTCTCTCACATTGAAATAATTTTCTCTAAGCCATAATTTGCTGCCATCCCCTATTCACTCCTCACAAAATCTGTGCAGGAATTCTGCCTCTTGCAAGAATTGCTGGGCTATAGAGCTGCTCATCTCTTTCCATGCTGAAAGTTTGCCTCTAAATTCTACATTTTAGGGCTTTATCTCTTGAAATCTGGTTGGGGGAGCTGGGGGTGTTCAGCTGGAGAAGAGAAGGCTCCAGGGAGAGCTCAGAGCCCCTTGCAGGGCCTAAAGGGGCTCCAGGAGAGCTGCAGAGGGACTGGGACAAGGGATGGAGGGACAGGACACAGGGAATGGCTTCCACTGCCAGAGGGCAGGACTGGATAGGATACTGGGAAGGAATTGTTGGCTGTGAGGGTGGGGAGGCCCTGGCACAGGGTGCCCAGAGCAGCTGTGGCTGCCCCTGGATCCCCAGAAACATCCAAGGCCAGGCTGGATGGGGCTTGGAGCAGCCTGGGATAGTGGGAGGTGTCCCTGGAATGAGGGAAATGTTGGAATGAGATGATCCTTCAGGTCCCTTCCACCCCCAACCATTCCATGTCTCTACAATGATTCCATGACTCATTTCTAAAGAAGTGAGAGAAGTTTTCACTGTGGAGATCTTCAGTCACACAGCTGGGACAGCACGACACCACTCTCACCTGAGCGGCTTTGAGCCTCCATCTCCTCACTATGGTCCCAGGGATAAAACAAGGACCTAAAAATGCCCATGAGGAGCTGTGGATGGAGCGGATTCCCATCCTGTGTGGAGCATTTGTGGTTGCCATGGCCTGTGTACTTCAGGATTCCTTCAGCGCTTGTCATTTGTTTGCTTTGTCGGAGTGAGAGGCTTTGGGAAAGCTCTGAGACAAAGAGAGCAAACAGGAGCACAAACAGAGGTGCCACCAGCTGGCCCTGGGATGCTCCCTCCTCCCGGGATCCTCATTCCCAGGGCTGTGCCCGAGAACAATGAGTGGCTCTCAGAGCTCTGTTTGGTCAGGGCTGATCTCTCTGTATCTTTGGGGTGGTTTCCGGTCAAAAGGCTGGGCCCTGCACCCTTCAGCCACTGGTTTCACTGGTTTGGTTCTCGGGAGGGTGCATTACCTACAGGGCAGCTTTGGAGGGAAAAGCAGCAACACCTTGCACAGGGGAAGAGGATTTTGGGGAGATGAAGGACCTGGTGGGAGTTGGGTGTTAGAACAGCACCTTCACCTCAAAGTGTGGGATTGATGGAGACCAGGCAAAGGCTGGAGTCAGGAATGACACACAGCAGGGCTGGGACAGAGGGGTTTGCTCGAGGCCAGACCTCAGGTCCTCTCCCAGAGCAGGAGGGGTGAGAAGAGGATGTGCACATCCTGAGACCCCAGTGACCCCAGTGTCCACCCTGGCAATGGCTCAGGGAGGATGGGCTGGAGCTCAGGGAAAGGTTCTTCCCCCCGAGGCTGCTGGGGCACTGCCCAGGCTCCCCAGGGAATGGTCCCAGCCCCGAGGCTGCCAGAGCTCCAGGAGCCTTTGGCCACCGCTCTCAGGGATGCTCAGGGTGGGATTGTTGGGGTGTCTGTGCAGGGACAGGGGCTGGAATGATGATCCTGTGGGTCCCTTCCAGCTCAGGAGCTTCCATGATCCAATAATTGTCCCATATAATTTCCATTACCCACATTCATCTTTTGCCTCTCCTTTTGCAGGTTTCCTGGCCCAGAGTAGATGCCAATTGAAGTCCCTCAGAATACCTTCTATTTCAATATCTTCCTATCCTTTTTTTTTTCCTTTCTGTCTATTTTCCCCCTTTTTTCTGCCCAAGCCAATCATCCCAGGACAAAATCCACAGGAAAATTCTTCAAAGCACGAATGGTTTCAGCAGCTCCCTTTGGCCAGAAGATGCTATAAAACTGCTGCAGGTTTTTGTCTCCTCTTCAATAAATGATCAGAATCGCTTCATCCTGTGTCCAATCATCACCAACTGAGGGTCTTCCACCCAAATTTTAACTTCCCAACTGGCCTTACTTTCAATCTTTCACTGAAAGTCCAGGATGAGTCACATTTACTGCTTTATTCATGGTGCAATCAAAGGAGAGGGAGCAGTAACTGCTTTGCCCGTGTGTAAAATATTCCTCTTTGCTTTAGCTCTGGATTAGAAACATTGGGATTGCCAGACAAGCAAATGGTGGAAAACTCTGTCATCTTGCATTTGGGTTTGTGGGAATTGTGGGAAAGGACAGCAGAATTGCCCTGAGGATGGAGAAGCTTGAAATGAGCAGGAGCAGTGGGAAAAGGGAACACAGAGGCATCACTGCCATGCAGTGAAGTGGAGAAAGAGGATTTTGCCAAAAGGCAGCTCCATGGGAGGCAGGCAGAGCTTCCATGCACAGATCCATGTTGGGAGAATCCCAAGCTGCAGGAGCTCCAGCCCACACCACATCTGTTCCTACCTTGTGGTGTTCTGGATGCCTTTGCTCCTTCTGATTAATATTCTTTAATATCCTAAAAATATCTTCACTGAAAGAGTGGCCAGGCAGTGGGAGAGGCTGCCCAGGGAAGGGGTGGAATCCCCATCCATGGAAAAAAGGCTTAGATTTGGTTGAATGTTGGACTTGATGATTTTGGAGGACATTTCCAACCTTAATGATCCCGTGTCTCCCTGATATCAAACTTAGGGAATTTCCTTATCCAAAAAGGTCAATTGAAAAGCAGGAATAAGGTCTGGATGAATCTCCCAAGCTGAGACATTGGTACAGGAGGGCTGTCATGGCACAAAGCTCCCAGTTTAGGTGACATGAAAGATTTCAGCTTGCCCAAGTCTGAATAATTGAGCTGACATGATCAGATCATCTTTTGATGGTCTAATTGAATTATGTGCGTTTCTGAAAGCTTCCCTCAGTGGAGCTAATGAGTTTTATGTCTGTACTGAGCCAGGCAGACCCAGCCAGGGTTCCAACCTTGCTGTAATGGATCTAAATGGGGCAAGGGCTCAGCCAGGAATTCTTACACCAATTATCAAAGGTTCAGTTCAATTCCTCCCTTCTGCTGACTGCTCAGAACCTTGTCCCCATAGGATTTCCTGTGACTTCGTTGGGATGTGGGATATTATTTACCCTGGGCAGTCTGAATGGCTGAAGACAGAAGATTCCTTTGCTTTTATGGGATCCAAGCTGGTTTCCATTATCCCAAGGGATGAGTTCCTAAGCTCATGTAACTAAAAGAGGGTCAATGAGACAAAAGGAAGATTTTTTTACAAGGAGAGTGGGGAGGCCCTGGCACAGGGTGCCCAGAGCAGCTGTGGCTGCCCCTGGATCCCTGGCAGTGCCCAAGGCCAGGCTGGATGGGGCTTGGAGCAGCCTGGGATAGTGCAAGGTGTCACTGCCATGGCAGGGGGTGGGTCTCCAAAAATCTTTTGAAGATTCCCTCCCACCCAAACCATTCCATAACTCTATGGACACTGTGAGCTGAACATCAATCCTACAAAAATAGATTCATTTCATTCACTTTCCTGATCTTGGAGTAGACAAAAGACAGGCTAGGTATAAAAATTAGTTTATTCCATCAGGGAAAGTGTCTACAGAGAGGGAGAGGTGCCAGTTCAGCACCTCCACTTGAACTTCAGCCCTAGGAGGAACTGAAAGTGTCGAAACCTTTTGTGGTGGGGAGAAGTTTGCTCAGCCCAGAGTGTCAGCTTGGAAATCCACCCTGTGTTTACCTGTGGATGAGCTTTGTGCCATCAATCGCTCTGAAAACAGGGATTTACAGCCATGGGAACCTCAGGGGTGTGAGCGGAGGCTCAGAGGTTCCTCCTCCACCTCCCTCACCTTCCATCCTGATGGACACTGTCCCTTTGGCCACCCAAATCTCTGCTGGTGGAGGCCGGAAGTCATGTGAAGCTTCGGCTGTGAGGGAAGAGTAGGTGCAGGCCTCCAGGGTTACTACAGAGTTACTAGTGCCATACACAGCCCTGTGCCTGCCTCGCTGGCACTGTCACTGCACCTTCATGGGCTGCAAACGGAGCCCAGCCATGCAGCCAGGATGGAAACACTGCTGGAATCAAAGCCAATGTTCAGGGAATTTCAGAGGATCAGGGAATGGTTGGGGTTGGAAGGGACCTTAAAGTTCATCCCACTGCACCCCCTGCCATGGCAGGGACACCTTCCCCTGTCCCAGTTTGCTCCAAGCCCTGTCCAGCCTGGCCTTGGGCACTGCCAGAGATCCAGGGGCAGCCACAGCTGCTCTGGGCACCCTGTGCCAGGGCCTCCCCACCCTCACAGGGAGGAATTTCTCCCCAATATCCTATCTATCCCTGCCCTCTGGCAGTGGAAGCCATTCCCTGTGTCCTGTCCCTCCATCCCTTGTCCCAGTCCCTCTGCAGCTCTCCTGGAGCCCCTTTAGGCCCTGCAAGGGGCTCTGAGCTCTCCCTGGAGTCTTCTCTTCTCCAGGAGCACACCCCCAGCTCTCCCAGCCTGGCTCCAGAGCAGAGGGGCTCCAGCCCTTGGAGCAGCTCTGTGGCCTCCTCTGCACTGGCTCCAGCAGCTCCACGTCCTTCTCATGCTGAGGACCCCAGAGCATGAGGGGGTCCCAAGGCAGCAGAGCAGAGGGACAGAATCCTTCCCTGGACTCTTCAGCCCAGCTTCTGGGAGGTTTCTGGGCTGCCAATGCACAGCCGAGAGCTGTGGAGCTTTCTGTCCACCCCCACCCCAGGTCCTTCTCCCCAGGGCTGTGATTTCAGTGCTGCCAGACCCTTCCCCTCCTTACCTTGGTGTTGTAGCATCCCACAGTGATCTGGAACCAGCAGGAGGATCAGACCTGCAAAGTTCATGGAAACATCTGACACATCCCTTGAAAACGTGGGGAATTATCCCCTCCTGCCTCTCCAGAGAGCTCTGCTGCCTTGGAAGACAGAGATCCAGATGGAATTTTTAAAACCTCTTATTTACAGTATCAATGCAATCAAGGCGGGACCCATTCCCTGACATGTTCCTCCATTGCAGAACCAAGAAGTTTTCCTTGTTTTTTTTTTTCTTTCTAGGAACAAATAGTCTTTGGAACGCACAATTTCAGCATGAAGAGTCGTTACGAGTTAACACAGTTTGATTTTTAGTTAAAGAGAAATATAGAATATTACCCTGTCAGGACTTTGGAGTTGTTTTAGTAGGGATAGGTACCTATCAGAGTCTACTTTAGATATTAGCATGCTGTTCGACCACTGATAAGCGACTTTGTGAGTACACACATAAAGCTGAGTTTGTCCCAGCCAGCCCCTTTTCCCTCCAGTCAGGCAAACAGGGAACAGCGGGCCCGGGCCAGGCCCCGCTGCCCTCAGCGCGGTCCCGGAGCCGCTGCCGGGGGAGCCCGGCCCGCGGGGCCCTTTCCCCACAGCTGCCGTGGAGAAGGGAAAAGAAGGCTGCAGCTTAACAACCAGCGACCTTTTAAAGCCTAGCCCCGAGCCGGCTGGGCCAGGGGTCCCCGGGGCTCCCCAGGAGCAGCCCCAAG
>WBMY01016389.1:40538-77916 GCA_013397315.1 Donacobius atricapilla
CCCACGCCAGAGCGGATTCCAATCAAGGCCATTAAAAAAGGAGCTGGTCTCCTGGCCTATTTATTTCAAAACCTAGGGGTGGGCAGGAGGCATTGATAAGCATTTATAATCTCTGGCTGCCCCGCTGCTCAGAGCTCCGACCTTCGGCTCTCCCCCTGCAGCTCGGCCTTGAGAAGCTGACATCATGAGCCTCCACAGCCGGCCAGTGAGAGAGACAGGACCCGAGCAAGATTTTACCCTTTTCTAGCAAGATAAAACTTTCAGAATTCCAACTTTTTCCTGAGAGAGAGGAAAAGACAGAATGAACTGAAACACAGAGCAACAGTCTGATGCAAAGTCAGTGACAGAATTGATAAAATTATTAGAAGAAAGAATTGAGGCAGTAGACAACTTTAACTGGACTTCTCTGGCTGTGAACCATGGAGGGATGGACTGTTGGATGCTGTTTGGGGGAATGCTGGTTCTAGTCGAGGGTGGTGGACTGAACTGAAAATGTTGTAAAAGTAAGTCCCTCGCTGTAAAAATAAAAGGAGGTCTCAGCTGTTTGAGACGCAGATTTGGCCCTTTGCTCCTAGGGTAAAAGGAGGTCTCTTGAGATAGAGACAATCTCAGAGATAAAAGAAGAAAATTTATGTTGTAAACCAGAAAAAAGCATTCTTAAACGGTACTCCAAATATGCTGAGAGGCCCATGAGTAGCCAGGGGAAAGGCTGCTAATGAGTGGGATGGCACAGTCTGCAAAATTCCAGGCAGTTGCAGATTTGTGACATTGGGAACCACCAGATTAGTTTTTTTCTTATGGCAAATGTCTCCATAAGACACTGGAGGGGGACTCCTCTCCCAGAGTGATAGAAGATTGTGTTTGAATAGTGAGACTGACTAAAGATCATGATCTTGTGTCTCTATGTTGGTTGTAGGAGGCTGACACCTGTGTGTAGAAAGAAATGAAGAGTTTTGAAATTTCTTTCTTTTTTCCTTTTTTTCATTCCTTTAGTGTGTAAAAATGAACTATATGTGTAACCTTCACGTTTAAGCCTGTTGTGCTTTTTATTTTCTCCTAGTCAAATTCCACGAAAGAGTAGAGACACTCAAGCCACTAGATTTAAGTGAAAAAATTGATAAACGTGAAACCACTACAAGAGTCCAGATGGATTTTGACAAGAACCTTGAAGGCTATTGCAGTTTGTCACAGCTGCGATCTCGAGACAAGAATTTGACAATGGATCAGTGTGGAGTTTAACAGCATAACAAATGACAAAACCCATCCTCAGAAAATGACACTCTGAGATAAATGGAGGGTTTTCTTTCAGGGGGAGAAAGAAAAAAAAGCCTGGACAGGAAAGGTGAACCTTATCATCTTGTGCAGAAGAAATCACATTTGCATGAAATTCCTGTTGAAATTCTCCTGAGGTATCACACTCCTCAAAAGACCTGTCATTTCCAGGCACTCCACAGGGATTAGCACTTCATGGGAAGAAGCCAGTGTGATTTTTGAGGTTTGGACATCAACAGCCTGAGTGAATAAATAAAAGCAGATAAATCTATGTTCCATGAACAGGGTGTGTTCCTGCATTTACAGCCACTGGTTTCCATGTGGGCAGAGGCCAGTAGATCTTCACAAACCAAGCCAGGTTTTCCCAAACTGGTCCAGGGGCTCAGGGATTGAAAGGTCCCCTGGGTATACCCAAAGGGATGGTCCTGGTGTGCCCTCCCAGCACAGGGAACCCCCAAACCTCTCTGTTCCCATCTCAGCAGGAAGGGCTGTATCTGTACCTACAACACAATTTATCTTCTGGCTTGCTCTGCTGCAGCCTTTGCTCAGAGGTGAGGGGGTCAGCGTAGCCACATGGGCCCAGGCCACTGATGAGCAGGAGCTCTTCTGCGTCCTTTTACCTAAAAATCAATCATTGCCTGTGTTCCCATCCCTTCCGATCCTTCAGGATCCCTCCAGAATGGATTCCACTCTTTGTTTCAGGGACCAAACCTTCCAAAGCCTTTCCCATGTCAAGTCTGTTCTTCTGAATCCCCTGACACTGAAGTTCCAGCTCTTTCTGTAACTCCAGCTCTCCCTACATGTCTCCCTCCTCTCTCATTCCTTCCTCCTCTCATTTCTTCCCCAGGGACACTGCAGCTCTTTCCTGCTCGTCAACCCTGCCTTTCATCTCCTCCTGTTCCCTCTGGACCCCCTCCCCTGCCCACGTCAGCAGAACACTGCAGCAAACAGCCAGTGCCCTCCAGGCCACATGCACAAGTTGGAATAATCTCTCCAAAACTCGTGTCCTTGGGAAAAAACAGCTGAGTGGAGGTGTTGGCACGGAGGGGACGGAGCAGCCCCTTTCCATTTGCTGACTTGGCCCTTGCCTGGCCCTCCCCAGGGTGGGGACACAGGTGACAATGCAGGCAGGCCCTGCCTCAGTCAGCACTTTCAGAGAGGTCACCTCTGCTCCGGCTCTGGAAGTCAGATGGTTTTTGCTCCACGTCCTTGGAAAGACCTGCAGGAAGGCTCAGGGCCTTGCGGAGCTGGATGTTGGGAGCCAGGAGACAAAGGGGCTGCTGGCAGCTGTCCTGTGTGCCAGGCCACACGCACTGGACCTCTCCTCACGGCCTGGATGGCTTGGAGCAGTTGTTGCAGTCAGCCCCATGCCAGGTCCCACAGTTTGGGACATTTCTACATGTGGGACAACCTCATCCAGGACTGCGGAGCTGTTGTGGCGTGACCCAGGTGTGTGTCCTGACACACACAGGGGAGTCCTGCCTCTCCCCCCCTCTGGTGATCACTTGGCTGTCCAGCTGGTGTGGGGCTGCCTGTCCAGCTGAGACACCCCACAGGGCAGGGCCCTGTCCTCAGAAGGGCAGGGTTAGACAGATATTGGAAACAAATTCTATCCAGCTCCTCGTGCTGCTTCCAGATTGCTGTGGGATGCTGCAGCACCAAGAACAAGGAAGGAAAGGTCTGGCAGCAGGGAAATCACAGCCCTGAGGAGCAGGACTTGGGGTGGGAGTAGACAAGAAGCTTGAAGTGTCTTGGCTGGTCGCTGGCAGCCCAGAATCCCCCTGTGCTGGGCTGAGTCCAAAGAAGAGTCCAGGGAGGGGATTCTGTCCCTCTGCTCTGCTGCCTTGGGACCCCCCATTGCTGCCTCCAGCTCTGGGGTCCCCAGCATGAGAAGGACATGGAGGAGCCAGTCCAGAGGAGGCCACAGAGCTGCTCCAAGGGCTGGAATCCCTCTGCTCTGGAGCTGGGAGTGTTCAGCTGGAGAAGAGAAGGCTCCAGGGAGAGCTCAGAGCCCCTTGCAGGGCCTAAAGGGGCTCCAGGAGAGCTGCAGAGGGACTGGGACAAGGGATGGAGGGACAGGACACAGGGAATGGCTTCCACTGCCAGAGGGCAGGGTTAGATGGGATATTGGGCAGGAATTGTTGGCTGTGAGGGTGGGGAGGTCCTGGCACAGGGTGCCCAGAGCAGCTGTGGCTGCCCCTGGATCCCTGGAAGTGTCCCAGGCCCCGCTGGGGCCTGGAGGAACCTGCAACAGTGGAAGGGGTCCCTGCACATGGCAGGCGTGGAATGAGATGAAATTTAAGGTCCCTTCCCACCCAAAGCATCCAAGAATTCTCACACTTCCCTGGTGCAGGAGGCAGCTCCATGTCCTGAGGAAGCCTAGCTCTGCCCTTAAATATTAATGATGATGTTCAGTGGAGCTGCCTCACTCTGAGCTCACATCCAGGGCAACAGTCAGGCTTTTTTTATCTTCGTGTGCCATCTGCACTTTCATCAAATGATTTGTAAAGGAGAGGCCCTCACATTCAGGAAAATCATCTGATAAATAAACACCCTGTTACACGGTGATACCTTTTATTGGGCTGTTAACTGCTCGAGCTGTGCAAGATAAATAGGTTTAATTAGTGGTAAGACATTCTTTTTTTAACATTTACATGAGTCTAATCATTATTCCCCTTGCATAGGCAGGCTCAGAATTTTAAGCAGACTTCTCTCCTGTGTGGTGTGTGCTGCCAGGAGGGTCCCATGAATAATTTAAGACCGCGTTGTCTTCTGGCCCTCAAAGAAAATACCAATATTATGCTCCCACTTCCTGAACTCCTATCCACGAAGGATTGATTGTATTCCCTTGGGAGCTGACTCTGCTGGGAGATGCACGACCTGGAGTGAAATCTGTCCTTTTGCCATGGCCCTGGGAAGCTTTTACAAGTCTCAGGAGGAGCAGGGTCAGCCAAAACAGGGCAGAGCAGGCGTTGCTGCTGCAGTGACACCGAGAAGGGGCTGAACCTCCAACACCCCCACAGCAGCTCCTGCTCAGCCTCAGCAATTCTGTCCTCTTGGCCCAGCACCTGGACAATTATTTACAAAGTGCTGGAGACCAACAAGGTCCCTCAGGTCATTCAGCTGTCAAAGGGCTTTGCTGTAGTCTCTCTGGGGAGATGAACTATCCCCAGGGGCAGCTCCAATCCCTGCTCTGGGACAGGGATAGGACCCCAGGGATGGCTGGAGCTGTGTCAGGGCTTGGGCTGGAGCTCAGGGAAAGGTTCTTCCCCCCGAGGCTGCTGGGGCACTGCCCAGGCTCCCCAGGGAATGGTCCCAGCCCCGAGGCTGCCAGAGCTCCAGGAGCCTTTGGCCACCGCTCTCAGGGATGCTGCGGGTGGGATTGTTGGGGTGTCTGTGCAGGGACAGGGACTGGATTAATGATCCCTATGGATCCCTTTCAACTCAGGATATTCCAGGATTCTGTTATTTGGCAGCTGCCTGTTCTGGCTCCTTGCATTCCCACAACAAGGTCTTTTGGGTGGGACACTTCGAAAGACCTTGGGAACTGCCAGTGTCCCACCCAAAGCAGTGCCCTGCCTCTTGTGCTGGGCAGCAGCAAGGGGCTACTGGAGATGGAGCAGAGCTCACCCCTCATGGGAAAGCAGAGGAGCAGCAGGAAATCCTGCAAAATCCTTTCGTTTTCCTAACAAAATCAATCATGTTCAGAAGATGGAACATCCCACCCCAAAGAAGGTTTCTCCTGATTGTTTTCCTGGCACAGAAATGCTGATGGAGCTGAATGCAAACTCCTTCTGGAGCCAGAGATGGATCTGAGAGCAGCTCCAGGGCCGGGGCTGGAGCTGAGCACGGGGCAGGATGGATCCCTTCCCTCGGGAATGGCTCAGGACCCACCATGCTTCTCTGCAAAGGTGATGATGCTGGGGAGGAAGCAGGAGATTGGGGCCGCACTGCTGCTCCAGGCAGCACCTGGAGGTGTGAGGGTTTTCCCTTAAAAAAACCCTGATCTTTGCCTTAGTTAAAGGAGCATGGAGTTAAACTAAGATACAGAGGGGAAAGGAGAAGAAAGAGTAGGAAATGGTGAAAGAAATCACATATAAAAAGTTGGAGGAGAGAAATAAAACCAGGAGAGGAGCTCTCAGCTGGTCACAAAGATGAAAAACTCACAGATTCACTTCAATTGTAGGGCAAGCAGCAACTTTTCTCTCTTGGCTCTGCTGGAAAGCCCTGAGCCAGGGGCAGAAATGGCCAGAGAAGGGCACTGGGCAGGACATTGGGACACAGAGCCAGGGAGGGCACCAAGGGAAAGGGGAATTCTGCCCCTCTGCCCCACTCAGGTGAGAGCCCACCTGCAGAGCTGCCCCAGCCCTGGGGAACAGCAGCAGCAGGACGTGGAGCTGCTGGAGCCAGTGCAGAGGAGGCCACAGAGCTGCTCCAAGGGCTGGAGCCCCTCTGCTCTGGGGACAGGCTGGGAGAGCTGGGGGTGTTCAGCTGGAGAAGAGAAGGCTCCAGGGAGAGCTCAGAGCCCCTTGCAGGGCCTAAAGGGGCTCCAGGAGAGCTGCAGAGGGACTGGGACAAGGGATGGAGGGACAGGACACAGGGAATGGCTTCCACTGCCAGAGGGCAGGGTTAGATGGGATATTGGGCAGGAATTGTTGGCTGTGAGGGTGGGGAGGGGTTGAGATGGAATTCCCAAAAAAGCTGTGGCTGCCCCTGGAAGTGTCCAGGGCCAGGTTGGACGGGGCTTGGAGCACCCTGGGACAGTGGGAGGTGTCCCTGCCCATGGCAGGGGGTGGAATTGGATGGGATTTAAGGTCCCTTGCAATTCAGACCATTCCAAGATCCCATGAGCTCACACCTGCACACCCTGGGAAGGCAGGACCCCAGGGGCCTATCAAAACGGGATTAATGATCCCTATCAGCAGAGTGAGGAGCTCTGTGTGTAAACAATTTTTATTCCCAGGCCCACCAATCCATCCCTGGATGTTCCTGGCAGTGTGTCCAAAGTGCAGCTCAGGAATCAGCAGTTCCACCTGGCTGCCCAGGGATCCAGGCTGTCAGCTCCCCTGGCCCTGGGCTCCTGGGGACCATTACCCCTGGATTTGTTCCCTGGATATCAATCACACTGTTCCTTCTTGGGCACTCTGCCTGAAATAGCAGCAGTAAAATCCCCAGCATAGACTCCAGGCTCTAAACTCTCACAGCACTAAAGGGACAGGATTCCTGCACTGACTGTAGCAGGTTGTGAAATTTAAGGGCCAGATCCTTGAGATGCTGCATTGTGTGGCCAGGATCCAGCAGATAAATAAGCTGCTGTTTCATCTCCAGCCAGCGAATCGCCCCAATTAAAATCAGTACAATTAATCTCATTAATTGGGTAGATACAGGACCTACCTCTGCATGCTCAGCACAACCCTTCTGAGATAAAAACCTTGACGGGACCATAATCTACACCAAAAGTATTAAGCAAACTTGGCTAAAGTCATCTTCTTTTCACAAATCCCAGTTATTGGCAGGAGCCCCGGAGGCAGCTGCAAATTCCTGCAGAGGAGGAGAGCAGAGGAGCTCTGCTTCACAGGAGCTAATCCTCAAAGGAGCTTGGGGCTTTAGCTGCCTCCAGCGGTTCCTCTCCTCGCTGTCAGGCTTGGAGATTCCACTGGGATTACAGGGAAGTGCTGCTCTCAGGGGTCACCTGCAGTGCCACCAAGCCCTGGGGGGAACAGCAAAGGGAGGGAGGGAGGAGAAAGAATTCCCTGACAGCTCCATCTGTAAAAGCATTCCCTGCTGCTGAAGGAGACATAAAGCATCCCCGTGTTTCTCCTTCCGCTCTCCTCCTCCCACCTGCAGAGCTGGGAACAGCAGCAGCAGGACGTGGAGCTGCTGGAGCCAGTGCAGAGGAGGCCACAGAGCTGCTCCAAGGGCTGGAGCCCCTCTGCTCTGGAGACAGGCTGGGAGGGCTGGGGGTGCTCAGCTGGAGAAGAGAAGGCTCCAGGGAGAGCTCAGAGCCCCTTGCAGGGCCTAAAGGGGCTCCAGGAGAGCTGGAGGGGGACTTGGGACATGGTATGGAGGGACAGAACACAGGGAAGGGCTTCCAGAGGGCAGGGTTAGGCAGGATATTCATGGTCATGCAGAGCCCTCTTCCTGTTGGGCAGCTCTGGGTGAGTTAAACCTTCCGTGCCTCAGTTTCCCTGGAATTTTGGCTGTCTCTGCAGAGCTCAGGTGAGTCCAGGTGGAGCCCTCCCTGCCCAGCCCAGGAGCTGCATGGGTGAAGCCTTTTGGGGCAGAAATTTTGATCTTCCCATGCAAACCCTGCTGGAGGGCAGGAGGTGTCTGCACGGAGCCCCTGAGCCTAAAGGCTCCCTCCCTGCTCCATCCCCTCCTGGTCTCTGATATTCCAAGGATTCCCAGCCCCTGGAGCAACCTGGCCTCTCTCCAGTGGGATACAGAGGGGAGCTGAGGACAGTAAAGTGCAGGAGGTGTCACCGAGGAGTGTTTTGGGTTATTTCATCCCCCAGCAACTCCAGACTCTCCAGAGCTTCACCAAACATTATTTTGATCAGGGGCAGAACAGCCCACACCACCTCTCCTCTCTCCTCCTTTACCCACTAATGAAAACCATCCCCGAGCTAAATTAAATTCTCCCTCACAGCACACCCAACCCTGAGGGCAATTAAAGAAACGTAATGAATCTGCTCTTTTTTTTTTTTTTTTTTAGACAATTAACGTGAAGCAGCTACAAAAGTGAACCGTGTATCTTTTAAAATGACTCACGGCTCCAAAAATGACTCCAACATGGCTTTGGGAGGGGGGGCACTGCTGGGTTAGAAGTTCTTGTAGCACTTTCACCTGCAGCTGCCCATGTGAAGATGGGGAGGAAGCAGCAGGTGGTCTCTGGGGCATCATAATTCAGTCTTGCTGATGAAGATGGGCAGTGAGCTTCTCAATTCCCACCCTGGCTGCCCTCACAGGTATCTTGCCAGGGGATGCAGAGAGAAGGCTGGAGGGCAGAGATTTGGCACAGACAGGTAGGGGACAACAGCTTTGGAGAGAGTCAGCCCAGGGCCAAGGATCCAGGAGAGTCCAGAAGCTGGAGATAACTCTGAGAAAGGCCGGCAAGATCTAAGAATGAGCTGATAAAATAAAGTGAAATTACATTTTTCACTTAGATCTATTCACATTTGTTTCTCCTTGGTGGTGGAAAGGAATGGATTAAAATTATAAGGGAAGGGAAGTCGTTTTACAATGTCCAGCTCTTAAAACTGTCTAGAACCAAGGCAGTTGTTCACACAGAGCAAAACCACCTTGAAAGGGACCATTAATCCCATTTCTGGAGGAGCAGAGCAGTCTCTGGGGCTGGCCCTCCCAGGGTCTGAGCTCAAGGAATCCTGGAATGGTTTGGGTTGGAAGAGACCTTAAATCCCATGTCATTCCAGCCCTGCCATGGCAGGGACACCTTCCACTACCCCAGACTGCTCTAAGCCCTGTCCAGGCTGGCCTGGGACACTTGCGGGGATCCAGGGGCATTGGGAAGGTGCCCCTGGCCCAGCGTGGCTCTGCAGGAGGACTCAGCTGGGACACTCAGAGCAGGATTTGTCCCAGACTCTACTTTTGGCTGCTTTGCCCCTCATGTTCTGGGACACGCAGGTCACTCACTGGAGCTAAATTCCCACCCACTGCTGGAGCCACAGCAGGGTCCTGCTGGCAGGGGACTCCTCCACCTCCTCTGAGCTGTTCCAAAGCTGCTCCCACTGCTGGGGCTGGAATCAGCCCAGGGAGGCTCCAGCTCAGCCAGGGAAATGCACAGAAGCATCTGCAGGGGCTGCTCCTGTTATCAGCACAGGGCAGAGCTAGGGAGCTGGTTTTCCTTTGCTTTTGCTCATTATCCATGTGGATGGAACAAGCTGGAAACCAAAATAATTTTGTTCCACACTGCCTTGGCACCTCCCACAATTTGACCCTCAGAGGAGCAGGGAGCTGCTTTGTTCTTTTGGGGCTGTTCCCCTTCCTCCTGATGCCTCTTCCATGAGCTTGTCTGGACATGGGGAAATCACAGACCACAGCTTTGCCCACCTTTGGGAAAGGCAGCATTTGCAAGAAACCATTTTCCCAGCCTTGGGGTTGATTTTTGCACAGCTTGGAAACCTTTCCAGGCTTCAGGCTCAGGTCATGCTGGAAAAGCCTCTCCTGGTGTTAAACCAGGAGTTCTTCCAGGAGCACAGAGCCCTGGGAAGCTCTGTGGTGCTGCTGGTGCCAGTTCAGCATCCCAGGGTGGGAGATGATTCCCAGGAGCAGCTTCACAGCACCACAGGTGGCTGCCCAAGGACAGTGGGAAGGAGGAGGATGTGCATTAATCTGTGTCAACTCCTCTTTTTCCTGTGTCCAACAAATCAATAAATTCTGGCTGGAAATAAAATCATTACTTGCCTTCTCCCATGTTCCGGCTCAGCATGGAGCTGGAGGTGCCAAAGGAGAGGGATGTGGATTGTTCCAGCTGGATTTATGGAATGGCTGGAGCTGTGTCAGGGCTTGGGCTGGAGCTCAGGGAAAGGTTCTTCCCCCCGAGGCTGCTGGGGCACTGCCCAGGCTCCCCAGGGAATGGTCCCAGCCCCGAGGCTGCCCGAGCTCCAGGAGCCTTTGGCCACCGCTCTCAGGGGTGCTGCGGGTGGGATTGTTGGGGTGTCTGTGCAGGGACAGGGGCTGCACTGGGTGGTGATGGTGAGACCCCACCTGCAGAGCTGCCCCAGCCATGGGACCCAGCACAGGGAGGATCTGGAGCTGCTGGAGAAAGCCCAGAGGAGGCACCAGGATGAGCAGAGGGATGGAGCAGCTTTGCTGGGAGGAAGGGCTGGGAGAGTTGGGACTGTTCAGCCTGGAGAAGTTTTGGGGTGACCTCACTGTAACCTTCCAGGACCTGGTAGGAGCCTGCAAGAAACATGGAGAGACACAATTTCCAAGGGTCTTGAGGGACAGAACAAGGGGAAATGGCTTCCCACTGACAGAGAGTAGGTTTAGATTGGATATTAGGAAAAACTTATTCTCTGTGAGGGTGGGGAGGCCCTGGCACAGGGTGCCCAGAGCAGCTGTGGCTGTCCCTGGATCCCTGGAAGTGTCCAAGGCCAGGCTGGACAGGGCTTGGAGCACCCTGGGATAGTGGAAGGTGTCCCTGTCATGGCAGGGGGTGGAATGGGATGGAATTGAAGTCCCTTCCAACCCAAACCAGTCTGGGATTCTGTGAAGAGCAACAGATGCTCACGGTGAGGTTTGAAATAACCCCGAGCAGGGAGCACAGGCAGGATTCTTCTGCTCAGTAAGAGCCACAATTGGATCTCTTGCAGCATCTGAAGGGAAAAGCACAGACCTGGCTGCACTCCCAGCTGGGGACAGAGGTCCTGCTGCTGAGCCAGGCAGGCTGGAAAAGTGGTTTGTGCCTGTGAGCACGGCTGAGCAGAGAGCAGCTGCTGCCCTGAGCCTGGCAGAGGCTCCCAGGGCTCTGCCCAGCAGGAATGCTGAGCTTTTCCCAGAGCCACGCGCAGGCAGCGAGCACAGCCCGGCTGTCAGGTGCTTGCAGTAATGGAAAGAAGCAAACAAAGCCATTCAGGGAACAAATGAGGATAAATCCAGGCACTTCTACCTGCTCACCAACAGCCTGCCAGCTGAGGAGCTGAAATCTCGGGAGAAGCTGGTGGCCTTGGAGCATCCAGGCACCACTGAAGCAGCAGCCCAGGAGTGGTGCTGGAGGGCAGAGAAGGGGTGTCAGGGGGGTCAGAGGGGTGGAAGGCAGGAAAAATGGGCCAGGGAGGTGCACAAAGGGAAACCAGGTGGAAAACTGCAGCCCCAGGTCCATGGGAATGAAGAACATCCTAATGTCCATCCCTGGCCCCCTGCTGCCCAGGCTGGGACTCCAGGCTGCAGCAGACTGGGTCATAGCCAGAAACCGACCTTTGCAGCCCCAATTAGCTGGGAGAGGAGCCGTGCAGCTAATGAGCACATGAAGGAATTTATCTCAGCCCCAGGCACCGACACTGACTGTAAAATTCCTGGCTCAGGCAGCAGCTCCGCATCGATCCCAGGAAGGCCGAGTGCTCCCCAGCATAAAAATGAGATTTCTCCATGAGATTTCTTTGCTGTTACTTGGGTCCCTGTGAGAATGAGACCTCCTCATGCCCAATGTGGTCAAGAGCCACCTGCAACAGGTGACATTGGTGGCACTGGAGGTTGTTGACAGCGAGAAATTGTCACCCCTTTGAGGCAGCAAACTGGATAGGGGGACTCCGGGTTGGCTTAAAAAGAGAAGGGATAGATCCTGATTTCCATAGGTTTCAGTGGGAATTCTGGAGAACAGGGAGGAGACAACCTGAGGGATACACTGGAGCCCCTGAGACCAAAGGGAAGAGCTGTGGATTTTTCCTGATACAGTTTGCAGTAATGAGGCACAGGGGAATGCTCTGGACATCGGCCCAGTTCAACTGGTTTCCTTGAAATAAACTGGTACCAGAACATTCTGGAAGGGTCACAGCAGGGGGAAGAGGGGTCTCAGTCTCTGAGCTGGGGACAGGCCTCAGCACACTCCTGCCGAGGGGCTGGGGAGCTGCAGAGGATTTAGAGACACGTCCCCAACCCAGCTCCCCAAACTCAGGAGCTTGGAATTGGTTCCTCCTCCGATTCCCCCTCCTTGCAGCCAGGCGTGGTTGGTGCTGCTCAGAGCGTGGGATGAGGAGGGGATAATTAGCCCTCAGCTTTCCTTTACCTGCAGGAGGCTGGAAGGAAATTCTGAGTCAGACCAAAACAACATTTAGAAAATGTCGCAGGCCCGGGCAGGATGATCAGTGGCTGGTAATGACAATTTATCTTGTCGCATCTTGATGCCTCCTGTTGTAATGTCCTCCCTGCCTGGTTTGCAGGGAAAGGGCATCCTGTAAATCTCAGAGGCACTGGGAGATATTGTCCTTCTCACTTCACAGGCTGGAGAGGTGCCTTGAGCTGGAACCTGGCAGGCAGAAGCACAATTCCACCACAGAGCACCTTTGCTGTGCTGCAGGGAATTTCTTTCCCTCCTCATTCAGCCCCAGCTCCACTCCTGCCACAGAACAACTCCCACTGCCAGCAATTCCCACTGCAACCATTTTAAACAATCCTGTAACCTGTGATTCTCTCCAGGATGATCATCCCCACACTGGCACACCCAGAGGAAATGAGTCTTTCACCATGGCAGGCTGCAGGAACACACAATATTTCTTCCCTTGAGAATTCCTGAAAGGGCACTGGAGATGTCCTGGGAGCAAGGATGAACAAAGCCCTGCAACCCTCCTGGGAAGCAGAGTGAATTTCTTCCTATTTTGTAGACAAGATAAAGGACATTTTAAAAAGTTCCTGGGAGCTCAGAAAGGTCCCCAAGAAAGGAATAAACCCCAGGAGTTGCAGCTCCCCGTGTCCAGGTTTAACTGGTAAATACAGCAGGTTCAGTCAGCTCCACAGGAGTTGTTTCCATGTTTGCCCACGGAGATGCTGAGCCAGTCGGACAGAGCCACTGCTCTGCAGCAGCTTGAGCATCAAAGCAGAGAGGAGAGAGGTTTGCAGGAGCGTGGCTTAATTGCCAGTCGCCTGTCAGCTCGGAGCACATGTTCAGCTCTCACAGCCCGAGTAACTGATAAGAGCTCGTTTATTAATCCCTGGTAACTCAATCTGCCCTCCCAGACGATGCCCTCGGGAGCTGGAGATCAATTTAAATTTCCAGAGCCTCGGTCCCTGACTCACTCCATAGTGCCAGTGCTCCTCAGAATAACCTGGGAGTGGATTTTCTGTCACATCCCTGAATCCCAGCCCTCCTTCCAGCAGTCCTGGCTGCCACATCCTGCTGTGCTGGAGTCATGGACAGGAGCCATGGAGGGGGACATGTCTGACCAGCTCCCGCCCCCTCCACCAGTACTGGGATGGATCCTCTGGGTACTGGTGCTTCCATGCAGCCCCATCTGGAGGAGAGCAGGGACTCCAGGGCCCTTCGTGCTTGTCCCTGTTGCTCACTGGTGCTCAGACACTGCAGGAAATGCTCCCTTGGAAGTGGCAGTTCCAACAGAGCTCTGAGCGTCGAACCAGGCTGGAGGGATGGGGAAAACAAAGTCACTGACTGGAACAGGACATGGCCCAGGTGACACAGCCACGGAAGGGGTGGGAGGCAAACCGGGTTAATAAACTGCCTGGTTAATGGCTCATATGGAAATCCTGACTGCTGCCCGTGCAGGGGCCCCAGCGACTCCCAGCACGCCTGGACTGGGTCCAGCCCTCCCAGTGGCACCTCTCAGGGATCTCCTGGAGAGTCAGACCCCTGGAAGGGAAGCTGGCAGCAGCCCAGCACTGCTGACCCAGGGCACTCTGCTTCAGCCCCCAAACACTGCTGACCATGAACTCTAATTCTGGCACTGCAGGTTCTGCTGCTCAATAAAAGCAAAAAAAAAAATAGCCATTTATGAGGGAACAGTCAATAAAGTGAGACTTGCTTATCACAGCTGGTTAGGAGTGGTTGGAAACTGCACCCTCTGGAATGGTGAGGGGTCACTATTTCAGGACAGCTGCAGTGTCCTGGAGCTGAGGTTCCTCCTGCAAGGCTGGGACAGGGACCCTGACACATTCAAACACCGCAGGTTATGGCCACAAAGCTACAAAGTGGATGTGGTCACTCTTCCCTCCTGGCCTGCTGCAGCTCCTGCGCCTCAGTGTGCCCTGCTCTGCATTCCAGCAGTGTCAGCCCACCAAGAACCTGCTCTCAGGTCAGGAGCTGCTGAGCCTGGGGGTACAGCAGGAGAGGGTGCTGGGGTCACCAAAACACCCTGGTGACATCTGAGTGCTGACACAAGAAGCAAAAAGGAGAGGACGACAGCTCAGATGAAATGTTTGCACTTTAATTCAGGCTCTGAACAGTCACAAACCCACAGCCCCTCTGCTCCCCAGCACTGCTGTGTCCCTCCCAGCTGTGCCCTGCCGGTGCCCCAGCCGCCGGCAATGTCACCTCAAGGCGGTCCCCTCAGGGAAGGTGACACCCCAGGCTCTCGGCTGAGCCTGGCTGCTCAGCGTTCTGAGGCACTGGCAGAATTGTCTCTTCCCCAGGTCTTTAGGGAGCCTCAGTTCCCCGGAGCTGCTTTGCAGGATCAGTGGAGAGTGAAATACCCAGGCTTGAGCGGCCGCGGGTGGACAAGGTGCCTTCTGAGGAGCCTCTGGAACAATTTCTTCCTGGCTGTCGCCGCGGGGAGCTCCGGGGCAGAGCTGCTCCTCGGACAGTCCATGCCCAGGAGCCTCCTGCCCCTCTTCTCTGCCTCTTGGCTTTCCAGAGCCTCTGTTATTCGGATGTCTCTGGCACATCTGGGCAGGGGAAGCCCTGCTGGGGTCGAGCTGCTTCCATCGTCCTTGTGACCGCTGGCACGGGGACATGGCTGCTTGTGGTGCCTCTGGCTTCCTCCCATCCCGGAGTCTCCCTCAGCAGCAGGAATCCCGGGATGTCTGCAGCATCCCGGCTCCTCCTGCCAGCTGGGACGTGTCCCGGCAGCGGGACCCCGCGGGTGGCCGGAGCCGGAGTGAAAAAACGCCTCCTCGCTGGTGACCTGCGGGCTGCGCCCCAGGGTGACAAAGCCGTACGGGGTGGTGACCTTGGGGAGGTGCGGCAAGGACAGAGCTGCCCGAGCGCTGGGCTCTGCGTTGGAGCAGCATGAGCTAAAAGAGGATGAGTTAGAGCCGTGCTCATCCTGCACCGCTGGGTCCCGGCTGCTCCTCCAAGCAGCCCCCTCCGGCTGCCCCGTCCCCTCCAGCTGTCCCTGCCCCTTGCCTGAGCATCTCTGCTTCTTGTGGATGTCCAGGGACGGGATAATAAACTGCGGGATGCGGTCGGGGGTCACCACGTGGAAGAAGATGTCGCTGGAGCTGCTGCCCTGGAGCGCGGAGGGCCGGAGCGTGCCCCGCCAGAGGGACATGGTGCCCCGAGGGCTCGCTGGGCAGCGCCGGGCATTTATGCTCCGCGGCCACCCCCGGCCGGTGACGCGCGGTGACGACACCGCCAGCTCCCTGCCGGGGTCCGGGACACGGGGCACGGGGCAGGCGGATGGAGGGGACAGGTGAGGACACCAGCAGGGCCGCCAGCTCCGTCCCCGCCCAGGCAGCGGAGAGGGGAAGAGAGGAGGAGCGGGATGAGTCACCAGCCGTGGGCATCAGGTGGAAGGGGCAGCCGAGAGCGGCAGACAAACACTTCAGCTCTGTCTAGCAAAGCTCCCGTCGGGAAACGCTCCGGCCCACGCGATTCCCCAGAGCGAGCGGCGGCTTCAACCACCGCAGCCCCGAGTCCCTCCTCCCACCCCTGCCGGGGCCAGGGCTCTGCGCTGCCTCCTTTCCCGCAGCGTCCCTGTGCCCCCATCCCGCTGGGCTGGGAATGAGGGGACAGCCCCAGGCAGTGGCCAGGCCAGGGGGAAGAGGCTTTGTGCCTCGCGCGGGTGGGAGGATGAGGAGGATGAAGCTGCTCTCCCAGCTTTGCCCTTCCCCCTGTGCAGCGGGGCAGGGGCAGGGCTGGCAGCGGTTTCCTCTCGCTCTCCCCCCAGCCAAGGAAGCTCCTCTTGTATCAAGGATCAAGGGGCCTTGGGTTGCAATGCAAGACGGAACCAGCAATATGTATTCTGTTGCCATCTGTTGAAACGGGCTGGGAAGGTGTTTTCTTTATCTCTTCTATGACCCATTCCTCATAACTCAGGGGGAAGGGATTGGGTGCCCTCTGTTAATGGGCCTGCTGTTAAAACCAAGTGGGGCCGTGTTTCTTGTCCACATCCTTCCTCCAGGGGGAATCTTCTGTTAATGGGCCATTGAGGCTTGCTGCACGAATGATAAAATTCCATCATCCCAGGGGGAGGAGCCAAGCATTCCTACCTGGATAAAACCTGAGAATCAGAATGCCAGGGCAGCCTGTTTGCACTGGATTCCCAGAGGAAGACCAGACCCATCTCTCCACTACTGAGCCTTTAGAGGAAAACTACACCCTCCTACAGGATCATCCCTGCTCCAACAGAGCCACATCTGTCACTGCAGGAGGACTTGACTGGACTACTCCCAACACCCTGACCAACAGGTGTCAGGTTGTATTCTGCCCCTGTTAGTGTTTTCTTTTTTGTTAGTTTGCTTTCTTGTACTACTACATTATTATTTTTAATATTCCTAGTAAAGAATTGTTATTCCTGTTCCCATATCCTTGCCTGAAAGCCTCTTAATTTCAAAATTATAATAATTTGGAGGAAGGGGATTTACATTCTTCATTCCAAGAGAGGCTCCAGCTTTCTCTGGCAGACATCTGTCCTTCCAAACCAAGACACAAGGAAATAATGGTGGCCTTAGGGTGGATCCTGCTGGGAAAATGATGCAGACAGGAAAAGCAGCTCTGTCTCTGTGGGGGCACAGAGCAGGGGGGATGCAGAGGGGCCTCCCCTCACCTGGGATCCAGTTTTTCCCATCCCTGGGGGGGCTCAGCAGGGCAGGTTCTGTCTTCTCATCACCTTCAGCTCTTTGCACCCGCACAGAGCATGGTGAGAGACCTCAAATCAGAGCCTTGGCAAGCTCCAGGAGGAGACCTCAAACCGAGAGAAAATGAGAGCCTCTCCAAACTGAGAGCACTTAATTGAGGCCCCAGTGCTGATAGCAGGGGATCCACCACCTGAGGGGCCTGGGCTGCCCCACCAATTAGCAGAGCCAGCAGCTCGTCAGGGTAATGAGGAGCAGATGGGACAGGACCTATAAGTACCCTGAGGGCCACACAGGGGTCTAAGCCTGGTTTGTGTCCAGTCTGGGCTCTATGAAGCAGCCCCTAAAGCCCAGCCCAAAGCAGGTCTGGGCACTGCCACAGCCTGAGAGGTGGCTTCTGCTGGGGGTACTCTCAGAACTGGGATGGAAGCTCTGACCTTTCTCTTTCTCTCTCTTCAGATGAGGCCACCCACCAAGCGTGATTCCTTCTCCAGCAGGTTCCTGGGCCAGGTCTTTCAGCTCAGATTGGTCAAGTACCCGGTGAGTGATATTGAGGCTGGGGAGGGGGTGGCTAACACCTCAACACTGGCAGTTTCTGGGGGCTTTCTACTAGATAGTTTATTTTCTTCCATTTTTTTCACATTTTTAGGTATTAGGGAGTAATTCCTCCCTGTGAGGGTGGGGAGTCCCTGGCACAGGGTGCCCAGAGCAGCTGTGGCTGCCCCTGGATCCCTGGCAGTGTCCAAGGCCAGGTTGAATGGAGCTTGGAGTAGCCTGGGACAGTGGAAGGTGTCCCTGCCCATGATAAGTGTGGAATGTGTGGTCCTTAAGGTCCCTTCCAACCCAAAAGATTACTTTTTTTCTTTTTTCTTCTGCATGTGCTTGCTCTCTGCTTTCCTCTCTATCCTGACTTTTTCTCCTTGGCCTTGTCTTGCTCCCCTTCAGCTGTTACTGGCTGCAGCATTCTCATTTCTCTCCCCCTCTGGGCTAGAAGAAATGGGAGGGTTTTGGGAATTAAGTACAACCCAGCAGGTTTTGGCTGAAGTTGGTCCCAATCTCAGCTCCACACTGGAACAGAGCAGAGTTTAAGGCTTTCCTTGGGGACTTGAAACACCCAGAAGTTCTCCCATGTGCTGATGGACCTCTCTTTGCAGCTGAAGCTCCTTCAGAAAGCATCAGTCTGCATTGGATTAGTGTTCCCTGTTGAGATCCTCAGGAGCAAACTCTGCCCCCCAGCCCAGTCCCCCACCAGGCCTGGGAAGCTCGTGCACCTTCTGCTCTCTGTGACTCCTACCTGGATCCAGAACTTCCTGGGCTACCTCCTGACAGAGTGGGGCCAGGGCACCATGTCCAAGGGTAAGAGCTAGGGCCTCCTGGAACTCCTGGAGGTTTTGCAGCTGGGAAGAACACAGCATGGGATTTCTCTAGGGAGTGGGAAAACCGCTGGTTTTGTTCTGGATGTGGTGATTGTGCCTCCTGTGAATCCCTGCAGAGATCCGGGAGGCTCTGATCAGCCCAGCCAGGGAGGGGGATGATGTGGCTCCAAGGCAGCAGGAGACCTGGCTTGTGTTTCTGGAGAGGGATTTGCCAGAGGATGACTCTGATGACTTCACGTTTGAGGTGAGATGTTGTGGCTGCTGAGCAATTCCAAGATGGTTTGGCCTCTGTGTGGGCTGGGACATTCTGGGAGTGTCCCTGTGGAGGAGGCTGCGGACGTTTCCTTCCCTATTCTCTCTTTGAGAGCACAGGGTGTCCAAGGAGCACTTGACCATGACCCCAGCACCATCTGAGAGCTGGGGGTGCCCCACTCATCCCTGAGGTGTCCCTCTGGTCTATGTCCCTGCAAGGCAGCGTCTCTGTCACCCTTGGCTGTGGCTCCCAGCGCTGTTGGGACAGGACTGGTGTGTCCTTCCCCTCACTGTCCCTTCCTCAGAGCCTCTTTCCTCCCCAGCCCTCGGAGGTGGAGTCAGACAGTGAAGAGTACCAGTCCCAGAATGACACGGACATGGAGCTGGAGGAGCTGGGCGGGGTCACTGTGTGCAAGGCCTTAGCTATCCAGGTGAGAGTTCCTGCCCCATTCCCAGGGACAGCATCAATCCTTGGCTGGAAGGATTTACCTCTGCCCCTGGCTGCAGGGAGTCTGGGGTTTCTCTGATCTGGATTCCATTAATCCCGTATGGATTTTGTGCTGCTCTGACTTTGTCCCTGTGCCACACAACCCCCAGGGCCCTGTGCCCCTGGAGCTGGGAGCAGAGGATCCAGCAGTGGCCAGTGGTGATGCCCAGAATCCCAGAGACAATGGGAGCAGCGGGGATGGCAGCGAGCAGGAGGCTGACACATCCTGTGACACCAGCACATCTCAGGATGGGGTAAGGCCCCTTGGCACAATCCCACCCTCTGAGTGTGGAGCTGGGGCAGTGTCACACATCCCCTGGATGTCCCCAGGCTCAGAGCTCTGCTGCCAAGGGCTGGAGGGGCTCCAGTCCTGTGCAGGGACACAGCCTCAGTCCCCGGGTGTTGGTGGGGTGGTGCTGGTTGTGCCCAGTGCCTGGGCATTGTCACTGCAGCGGTGCCAGCAGGTACTAGCTTGTGGCATCTCTGACCTAGGGCCACTGCCAGCAGGCTGCCACAAGCCTTTTGTGACTCCCTGGCTTGGGTACTTTACAGTTGAAAAGAGGGAGGATTTGCAGGAAATTTTCCACCACAAGCAACTTCATGGGGTCCCTCACTCCTCTGGTGCTAAAGCACAGCTGGATACCCTCCTAATTCCCAGGAAGCTGCTGCCCTGGGAAGTGGAGGGTGAGGAGGGAGGTGGAGGATTGCTTTGTGGTGTCAGTGAGGGCAGTGCTATGGGGAAAATCTCCTGTTTTTCAGGAAAACTAGGAAGCCTGACTTGTGCACCTGAACCTTCTGGGGCTGTAAAGTGCCTGATTCCATGGGACAGCCATGTCCCTGAGGAAGATGTCCAGTTAAATGCTGTGTTCATGTTGTTTGTTTTGTTTTTCTGAAGTTTACAATAAAATCACCCCATTTTTCTCATGTGAACTGGGCTGTATTCTGTCAGTACCCAGGGCTGGCATTACAGGGTGTGGGGCTGCCACAGGCACCTTTACCTCTGGTCCCTCCTGGGGAGGGGTTCCTCAGGGTCCCTGGTAGGATGGCTCTGGGAATGCTGGAATGTGATGGGAGGGGGAGAACTGGAGGTGCAAAGTGAGGCTGGGCAGCACTGGGGCTGCCCATGGGGCAGTGTCTGAGCTTGGACACCCAGGCTGCTCCCTGGGTAGCTCTGGGCTGCTGGTGCCTCCACAGGATCCCTTCCCTTCTGGCATCACCAAAAACACTGGAATAAACCAAGGAATTTAACACAGAGGCTGTCTTCTTCAGCAAACATTTTGAGGTTTTCAATTTGTGCTTTGTCTTTTACCTGGGAGATGTGAACAGGACCTTCTCCTTCTACATGGAGCCCAGAAAGGATTCTCTGAGGAAGCAGGGATTTTGGGGTCTGCAAAAGCAGGTTGGGATCAGGAAGTGCCTGGATGTGACTCAGAGCTCTGGAGAGACCTGAGGGTGCCCAGTGCTGGAGCTGTTGCCTGGATCAAGTCCCAAAATCTGAGGCTCCAAAGAGCAGCAACTCCTCCGAATGTGGGTGAGGGAATGGGAACAGCTTGGGGGGGTTGGATCCCTTGCTCGGGGCATGCCTGGAGGCTGTGTCTGGCACCAGGGCCTGGAGCTGGCTTTGTGTGGGAATCCACTGGGACTGACACTGCTCCAAGTGCAAAAATGAACTGTGGCACCCTCCAGCAGGGATGTGGGCCTGAACGAGCTGAGCCCTCAGTTTGGTTTAAGCAGGGTGGGCCAGGCCAGTTTAGAAAGGCCTGTGATTTTGTCTGTGTCTGCCTCATGACACAGCCAAAGCCTCTGAAGAAGCATAAACCCTTGGAAGGGACAGAGGAGTTGAGCTGCCCCAAGGGTGTGCTTGTGTCCCAAGTCCTGTGGGCTGCAGGGAGGAGTGGGAGCTCAAAATCCCAGGGAGTTTGAAGGCAAGTAGGGGGATGGGAGGTCCTGGTTCCCAGACCCTGCTGGGATCAGGGATCTTAATGTCAGATTTATTAAACGTTGTCCTGCCTGTCCAAGCAGCTCCCTGTGGCTTTTCCTTGTGACCCATTGTGGCTTTTCCTGCTGGATTACACTGATGTTTCCAAGGCATTCTCTGACCAGTGAACCACTTAAACGTGGAAATTCTGGAGCTTTAAACCCATGGCTGGGCCAGGACACCTCTCCTGGAGTTGCAGCCCTTGGACTCCTCACTGACCCTCTAAAATTTGCTTTCCAGCTCTGGCCAGAGATCCAGCACCGGCTTCTTGTGCCTCTGCTCCAGCGGGGCGCGGCTTGGACCAGGCAGGGCTGTTTTTCTCTCAGGTTGGTTATTTGTGCACCATTAGCAGTCCTGAGTCATGAAACTCAAGCCTTCATAAAGCTGCAGTGCCTCGTACCTGGTGTTATCTGCAGCCACAATAGCTCTGCTTTCATTGCTGCTGAATAACAGCGAGATTTTTTNTGACAAAGGAGCTGAACCTGCAGCTTCTGGATATTATTCTGGGCTCAGCATTAATTCAGGTGCTCCTTGTTTGTGTTGAAGAGCTCTCCCCTTCTCTGCAGCAGAAATTAATAAAACATCCTTCACAAAGCTGGGCAAGGGCTCTCTCTGGAATCTGGCTTTTTTTCTTGCTCCTGAGCTTTAGGAGCCCTGCATGTGGGGATGAAGGGTAGGCTTGGTTCCTTGCCAGAGTGATGATGTTAAATGTGGTGAGGAAGAAAACAGTCCTAAATCTGCCTCTGAGCTTACCTGTGAATTAATTCTGTGCATACCCAAAGCTCCCCGGACCTTAAGCCCTGATTTAGGAAGAAGAGACCTCCTCAGCTGAGCATGGAGGAAGTAAATGGCTTGGAGGAGCGGCTGTAGAGCTGTTTGATCCCAAGGTCATCCCGAGTCCAGCCCCAGCAGGTGGGTGGTGCTCGTTTGTGAGGAGGAGGAGTGGGATGATGGCCCTTCAGTGGGTGAAGGCTCAGCCCGGAGCGGTGCTCAGTCACCTGGGGCTGCCTGAGGGTGGCACTGGCTGTTGGCCTCAGCAGCGTCACCACTGAGCTGCTCAAAAAGCTGTGGCACATGGGCCACGTGCCTTTGCAGAAGGATGGGACTGATGCATGCCAGAAGTGCAGGTTTGGGGCTAAGAGGCTGTTTGGGGCCATTTAGTGGGGCTGCAGCCATGGGATGGGATCTATGCAATGCTTTGTGGGCTTTTGGCCTCTCTCCAAGTCTGGGTGAAGCAGGACAGGGATGGAGAGTCTGTCCTGCCCAATCCATGAAGTCCCTCTGAGCATCCCTTCCCTCCCTCTCCTCGTTCCTGTTCTTCCTTCCTGGTCTGTGAGGGTTTTTGCCTGTTGTTTCCTGCAGTGTGAGGAGTTGGAGCACAGGGTGGCTGAAGCCCCCCTGGTTTGGTGTTGGAGGGTGCCAGGAGCAGCCTGATAGAGCAGGTTATTGAATTCTGCTTGGATGGAGATGCGCTGAGCCCTCCTTGACATTTTCTTTTCTAGGGAAAGGCAGTGGGATGTGCCCAGCTGAGCCTCTGCTGCCCCTGGGCACAGCTCTGGGTATCATCCAGGCCCAGATTTTGTGTGACGCCCCTCACCCTTCCCTCAGTTCCTGCTGAGGAGCAGATTCCCTCTCCCCACCTCTGCACCCCCTGGAAGTCTTTGGTCCCTGCTCTTCCAGGCCCCATTTCCCTGCCCTTCCTGCAGACCAGAGGGGTTGGGATGGTGGGAGCCATGCAGGGTGTGGGTCCCAGTGCTGAGCTCTGCTGACCTCCAGGGCCTGCTTGGTCTTGGTGGCTTTGAGGGTGACACCGGGGCCAGCCCCGGGTTCTTGGCAAGGGTCAGCGAAGAGCAAGGCAGGCAGTGTGGGAGGATGGGAAGGAGGGAGAATGGGGAAAGGGAGGGAAATTGAGGGGTTAATGCCATGATTAGGGGATGAGGAGATGAGCGTGGACCTTGAGGGAGCCTGAGGGATGAGCAAAGGTGACCCTGACAGTCGGGGAGCACCGAGGACACGTGGCTGAGCAGCCTGAGAAGGGCTCAGACCTGTGCCGAGGGAGCTGTGTGGGAAACAAATGGCTTAATTGAGGCGAAAACGATCATAATTAGCATGAACAAATCCAATTAGGAGCCGGGGGCGGGTTACCTTGGGCCTGGCGTGGGCAGCAGGGGTGGCCGGGGGAGTCCAAGGGCNCGGGGGGTCCCAGGGCAGGGACAGGGGTGGCAGGGGTCCCCCAGGGCTGGGGCTCGTTAGCATCTTCTCCTCCTGGGGCTGTTGGCTCCTTGCCCCGGGCAGAGCCTAATTAGGCTGGAGCAATGGATTAGGCAGGCTGTGCTCAGCCAGGCGCTGCTGCTGTCAAGGCCGGTAATTGAGAGGGGCAGGAGCCCCATTCCAACCCTGCCCCAGGGCTGGAAGGAGCATTTTGCTCTTTCCTGTGAGGAGCAGAGGACAAACTACTCCAGTCTGTCCTTTAAGGTAACTGCTGGGGTCCGGGAGGGGGGGTGTGCTCAGCTGCAGCCCCAGCATGTTGGAAATAGTGAGGTTAAATATTAACTGTGAGACCCAATGTTAGAGCAGGGGTTTCTTTCCTAGCAAAAAGGGATTCAAAGTGTTCATTTCCAGTAAAATCATCTTTATGGGTCATGATTCTAGTTACAAATTATTCTCCTGTTTTGGGAAAACGTGAAACCACAACACTTCTCGCTGGGCTTTTCTTTCCTGTTCAGTCTCCTGCCCCTCCGGGAGTTATTCCTGGAGGAATTTATCCTCAAATCCACCATTCCAGCAGTGAGGGGCAGGCACTGAGCACTCCCTGAACCCAGTCCCTGCCCCTTCCAGCCCCACCTTCTGTGCCTGACTGCTCCCACAGTGTGGAAAGCAAAGCAGGAGAATGGGAACCCCTGTGCTTGGCGTGGTCCCAGTAAAACCAGTAGAGCCACCAGCAGGAGGAGCAGGCTGGTGTTTTGCCATTCCTTGAAAGCTTTGGGAGCTCTCAGGGCCGGGCAACTCCATCGTCACAGGGCTGGGGTAATTTGGGGTCTTTCTCTGTGTCCTGCTCAGCCTCCAGTGCCGTCACCTGTGTGAGGTTGCTGCCTGCAGCTGGTGACAGCTCTCAGTGATAGTCGCAGCTTTACCTTCCCCTGTGCCAGCAGCAGAAATGAGTGAGGCTGTGATGTGTCCCCAGGGAGCCCCGTACCAGCCCCAGCCCGGGGGGAGCTCCAGCTGCCCCAAACCCAGCAGGTTTTACAGCTGCAGGGGCAGGGGACAAACATCTGTCCCCACATGTGCTCATCTCCCAAAGCAACACAGATTCAGAGAGAGGTGCCCCGTCCTGGGTCCCTGAGGAATTGCTTTGTGCCTTTCTGGGGACACAGCACTGGGGTGGGCAGGGACAGGGCTGGTGCTGGCTCTGCTTCGCTCAGGGATGTGCAGGGAGGGACCAGCCCCATGTCTCGAGTTGCCCTTTGGGGTTTTGCGGATGCCAGGGAGGGATTTGCATCAGGGCTGACCCTGCTCCCTGTGGATTATCTGGATCTGGAAGCCCGAAGATGCCTTGGAGCAGCTAAGCAGCGTTTTACCCCTGAGGAGGGCTCCAGCCAGGTGTGTAACTGGGTGACAGCAGTGACAGAGCACTCTGGCCATCACCAGCATCTCTGGACATGGAACCATCTCCTCAGAGGTGCAGAATTCCCAACCCAGATATTTTTGGCCGGTGAGTGCTGTGATGTTGACGTTTTCCAAAGGCTCTGAGCCCATATTTGTGCTGCTGCCCTTGTTGGCGTCTCCAAGCTGTTGGTCACAGTTGGGTGGCGGGGAGGAACTGGTGAAACAGCAGATGCCACGGCTGGGCTGGCGTCCAGCTGAGGCCTGGAGATTCATTGTGTGTCACACTGTGGGAAAAGTGAGGGAAAATTGATATCCAATAGGCCAGACACCCCCCCCTGCAAATAGTCCTGTTGAGCAGAGCTGGGAGCTGAGCTGTGCCTCTCTCCTGGTGTCTTTCTAGCTCAAGCCCAGTGAAAGCTCTTGGAAGCACAGCTGGGAAGGGCAGCATTAAGATGCACATACATTAGGTGTGACTCACCCCACAAAGCAGAGCCTTTTTCAGGCCTGATTATCCTCAGCTGTGCACTCCCCAAAGCTCGCTGGTTTTGTTCATATTTTGTTTAAAGATGCTGCAAGATATTTGCTTAGAAAAACGGGAGGTGACAGGGAAGCCTGGAAGCTATGGATGGTTCCAATCCTCACCCCAAAGAGGGAAGGAGGGGTGAGGTCTGTGCCAGGGAGTTGAGCTGCTGGTGCCAATGTGTGACCTCCTAGTACCTGTGCCCTCAAGGGGCCTTCAGGCGGGGGGTGCAGGGGAGCCCCCAGGGGTCAAAGATGGGCCAGTCAAGAGAAAGGTTATTTATAAGAGTCTGTAGTGACAGGGGAATCGTTTTAAACTGAAAGAGAGGAAGTTTAGATGAGATATTGGGAAGGAATTGTTTCCTGTGAGGGTGGGGAGGCCCTGGCTCAGAGTGCCCAGAGCAGCTGTGGCTGCCCCTGGATCTCTGGCAGTGTCCAAGGCCAGGCTGGATGGGGCTTGGATCAGCCTGGGACAGTGGAAGGTGTCCCTGCCCATGGCACAGGGTGGAACAAGATGGTCTTAAAAGTCCTTTGCCACCCAAACTGTTCCATGATTGCACTGAGTTTCTTGGCCCTGGATCTGCCTGCAGGGGAAGAGGCACCTGTGGTTGGTTCAGGGCACCAAAAAGGATGGGAGTGTTGATTGTCAGCTGTCCCCTCCTTGCTGTGACCCTCCCTTCTCCCCAGGGACCTCCCTGAGAGCTGTGGATGCTTCTCTGTCCGCAGCAGGTGACCCGTGCTCCTGCTGTGTCCCCACATCCCAGGCAGTGTGGATGGAGAGGCAGAGAGGCTGCAGGTCACTGCTCTGTCCCCAAGGGACCCTGCCTGGCTCAGCATCATCCCCTTGATGCCATTGCTGCTTCCAGGAGCTCCCAGCACCTGCCCCATCCCCGCAGAGCTCAGTGGCACTGCTTGGGACCTCAGGGACTGCTGGCAAATGACCGGAGATGTGGCATTTGGTGACACAGGTGGGCCTGGCAGTGGTTGGACTCGATCTCTGAGGGGTTTTCCAACCTTTCTGATTCTGTGACTTCCAGCTCCTGCTTTATCAGGAGCAGCCTCCAGCTAAGGAGGCTTCATGCCCACGCTGGCCATGGAGCTGTCCTGGTTTGAATCTTCTGCTGCCCTTGCCAGCCAGGCCCCTCACAGGCTCCCGGGGAGGGAAGGAATCCAAGGACCACCTCGTTCATCACTGGCGGAGCAGCTCCTCCCACCTGGTTTCAGGTTTTTAATGCAGCTCCCAGCAGAGGCAGAGCGTGATCTGCCGACACCAACCCCAGCCCTCCCACGCTCCCAGGGAAGGAGGGGGCCTTTGCTGCTTTCACTCAGGAGTGAGTTCTGCCCTTGGCTGTATCTCACTTGGGGATCAAAGGCCAGGAGCTTTGCACAAAGGATTGAAACAATCCCGTTCCTGGTGTTGATCAGTCATGGAAGCTCCTAAGTGGGAAGGCACCCACAGGGACCATCAGTCCAAGCCCTGTCCCTGCACAGACCGCAACAATCCCACCCTGAGCATCCCTGAGAGCGGTGGCCAAAGGCTCCTGGAGCTCTGGCAGCCTCGGGGCTGGGACCATTCCCTGTTCAGTGCCCAACGTGCTCTGGGGGAAGAGCCTTTCCCTGGAATCCAGGAAGCCAAAGGGTGTCTCGGGATGGGGATTTCATCCTGGGCTTGAAGAGGCTGAGGTGCACACGAGGGCTGGGGGAGCGAGCAGCTCCCATGCATTTCCTCTCCATGCAGGCAGCCCAGAGCAGATGTCCTCCCACCAGCCGTGCATCATTCATGCAAGAGTGCTCCCTATCTGATAAATCTTGTTGGAGAGACAAGACACAATGGGGCTTTTAATTATAGAAACAATTAGCAAGGATTAATGACAGCAGTGGTGCGATGGTGTTGTTACTCCCAAAATTTAATGAAGATTTAGCAGGTTTTGTCAGATGTGGGGAGCACTGAGATGCTGCCTTGGGTGTTGGATGCTCCTCAGCACCCACCTCTCTTCCTCACATTTGGGGGCTTCCAGGAGGTCCAGGGCCTCCAGTGGATGAAGGCTTGGGAAGGTTTGTGGGAAGGGACAGGGCTGAGTGAGGGGATGTTGTCCATGAGAGGACACTGAGGTGGAGCAGGGCCTGGAGGTGGCCCAGGCCCCGTGAGGGGGAACAGGGACAGCTCAGCTCAATGTCACCAGCCTGTGACCAATGTGGATGTGTCCCCCAGGCTCCTGTGATCCAAGCAGAGGTGCTGCTCCCCACAAACACCTTCAATGCCCAAGGTGGCCCCTGATACAGCTCCAGCACCTCTGCACCTTTCAGAGCCAAGGATCAGATCCTCACTAATCATGGAGTGGTTTGGGTTGGAAAGGACATTAGAGATCATCCCATTCCACCCCTGCCATGGGCAGGAACACCTTTGCTATCTCAAGGTGCTCCAAGCCCTGTCCAGCCTGGTCTTGGACACTTCCAGAGTTCAGGGGTAGATAGAGCTGCTCTGGACAATCTCTGCCTCCTCACTCCCAGCATACAAAACTCCCACCTGCTTCCCAGACTCAGCAAAATCCCCCCAAAATCCCTTTTCTGCTTCCCAGCAGCTCCCTGAGCTGATCTTGGGGCTGGGATCAAAGTTTGATCTGTTTAGAAGACACCACCAGAGTCGGTGGCTTGAGAAAACACAAAAGTCAGCAGTAGCTTCCCTTTGCCTGCAGCCCTGGCTGTTCCCCACAGAGGAGGCTGGGAACAGCCCACAGGGAGCAGGGGCACAAACACGGAGTGACAGGAGCACAACAGACACGTTGGGGTCACCGGGATGGCTCGAGCTGTCAGCAGAGGTGAGGTGGCACAAGCCACACCAGCCTGGAGCCTTGAGCTGCCCTTCCTCCTCCCTCCTCTGCGGGATGCTGGGCTGGGATGCCTGAGTGGAACACTCACGGGATGCTTGGATAGTGCAGGTGAGGCTGGGGGTTGGCAGGGGCTGCTCCAAGGGTTTGGCTGCTGGGAGGGGAGAGCACTGGCCTGAGGGAGCTGAGTCTATCTCTCCCCTGCTGAATCCCCTGGTAGCTGCCCCACACCAGAACCCCGTGCTGGGAGCATGCTCTGCCTTGCAGCACCCCCACCCCGTACCTTTCAGCCTTTCCCTTTGCCTGCCCAAGGTTTGGCCCAGGATTTACCCCAGGGCAGAGCGGAGCAAGGGCAACCCTGAATTCCACATGACTCGGGGGTGGAGCAGGGACAGGATGCCAGGCAGGCTGGACCACGCTTGGCCCAGGTGACTCAGTCCCTGACCAGTTTGCCCAGCACAGCCTGGAAAACCCATTCCCAGTGTTCCTGCCTGCTGGGGGATGGCTGGTGGGGAAGGTTTCCCAGTCTAAGCTGTTTCCTGCTGGATTAATAATTCACAGAGAGAGGCAGGGCACAGCGACCTCCACCCCTCTCACATATCCAAGGATCTGGGAGCTGCTGCAGGAATGACAAGCCCCTGCTCGTCAGGATGATGGGGATGGTCACAACAGAGCTGTGGACCCTTGGGCACTGCTACCCATCGTGCCAAGGCCATGGAGTGAAGGGAGATGCACCAGGAGAACGTCCCTGGATCCCTGTGCCAGGTACAGGTCTTGTTTCCAAACAGCTTTTCCTTCCATGGAGGATGTGGGCGGATTTGTTGCCTGTGGAAGTGAGACACTAATAATGCTGGCTGGGTGCCAGGCCTGTTCTCAGCTCCAGCACTGACAGCTCCCCAAAATCCTCCTCCCAGCCCTATTCCATGACAGTCCCCCCACCCCAGAGCCTCCCTGGGGATATGGGCAGAGCCGGGAGTGCAAAGAGCCCAGCCCTGAGTGTCTCCTCCAGCCCCAGAGGCTGCCAGAGGGGCTGGAATTGCCAGCCTGGATGCTGACAGCCTGAGCCAATTCCCACAGGGTCAAGCTGGAGAAATTCCTTCATGCTCCAGAGCAACATTCAGCCACATTCAACCCCGTTCAGCATCAGGGCAGCCAGAGCATTCCAGTACCTGCTCCTGGTCCCTGCAGAGGGCACAAGGAATGAGGGCTGCTCTGGCAGGCAAAACACGTCCAGCACTGTGGAGCTTCAGAAGAGACTCTCAATATCTGGAAACAGCTGGATTTCCTAGGGGAGAAACCATCATCTTCATCCTGCTGTTGGCCAAAACCCCCGGAGACCAGCACAGGGAGAGAAACCATGGAACCTTTAAGGTTGGAAGAGATCTGTGAGATTACTGAGTCCAACAATTAATGATGATCCAGCAAATTTGAAGCTGTTTCCTGCAAGCACATTTCCTGTTTAAAACCTTTTCCCTAATCATGGCAGCCTCCCCATCCGAGCTCTTGGATGGGCAGGGAAATTAATAATGTGTTAAGCCAGGAAAAGTTTCCCAAGTCTTCCTGGTTACTAAAGGATTCGTCAGTGATCTTCCCTCCCAAATTAGACCTTGTAGACCCCCCCCAACTGATGAATCAGCTCTGCCATCACTGCATCCCAGCATAATTTATCATTCAACCTAACAGCTCCCATCCCACTCCAAGGACGTGGAGCAAGAGTAGGCAGCAAAAAAACCCCAGGACCTCGTGTGCTGGTCTGGGGAGAGCAGGAAGAGATGGGGATGGGGGAGTTTCTTCCTTTGCTGTTTGAGTTCATATTCTGGACATGATCCATGTGAGGACAGGGAAGAAGCAGAATTTTGGGGATTGGCACATCCTTGCCTCAGCATGACCCTGAAGCAGGAAAGGGACTGGGAAGGGCACGTCCCTCAAAACAGAGGGCACAGCAAGGGAGGGGGAACCTTGAGAGCCTCCAGCAAGCAAAGGGACAGTGTTTTGTCACCACTGTCACCTGCAGTTACACCTGGGCACAGGTAAGGGGCTGGGCAGCTCCTGCTGGGAGGTCACTGAGCCCACGCTGGGGTGTGGGTGCTCTCCTTCACCAGTTTGGTGATGGGAGTCCCTTCCTTCCCAACAAGGGGACAATCCTGGTGGTGACTGGGGACGTGGCCCTGAGCCACTCATGCCAAGTGGCAGCTTTTTTCCCCCAGACAGCACCCTGAGGAGTGACCAGTGGGTCAGACACGCTGCCAGCTGGGAGGGAGCCACCAGCAGAGGCTGAGGGGGATGTCCCTGGCTGGCGGCCCCAGTGAGATCCTTCCTGCCCTGGGTCCAGCGAGCCGTTCCTGAGCCATCCCTGAGTGAGAACCTGGCCAGGGCCATCCCACAGCAGAGACAAGCACGGGTTTGGGGGGTTTATTGCTGTGCAATCCTGTTCAGATTCCATGGGGACAAGGGGCCCTGACCATTCCACAATGGCCCCATCCCTGAGCAGGAACCAGCAGCTCCCAGAGCTGATGCGCCCAAGCTGATGAATGAAGGGGATTAGAACCTCTCTGTCTGCGGGTCGCGGTGACACAGGGACACGGGGACATTTCCAGCTGGAAGGTGTAAATGTCGTGTTTGCCGTCCGTGGCACCGCAGTGCCTGGAATTCTAATCGCCTGCAAAGCAGCTCTAATGGTATTTGAAAAGGGGCTGGGAGCTGCTGGAGGGATTCGATGCCACTCGCAGATAAAGGCAGGAGGGAGGGCGAGGGAGAAGGAGACGGGGGTGGCAGCGCGTTCCTTCCGCACGCTGCGGCTGAGGGAATGTGGGCTGGATTCCATCAGGAGCAATTTCCCCGCGGGGAGGCAGCGGAGTGGCCGCCCCCAGCTCCCCGAGGGTGGGGGAGCGCTGGGATCCCACCAGGAACGGCAGCACATGGACCCCTGAGCTTGTTGGGGCATGGGGAGGCAACCTGGGACCTGGTGAGACAGGAATCACCTGGCACAAACCCCACTGCTCCACTGGTTCTCATCTGCACGGCTGGAGCAGAGGAGGCTGAGGGGAGGCAGAGGGGCAGGGGCTGAGCTCTGCTCTGGGACAGGGACAGGAGCCCAGGAAGGGCTGGAGCTGTGTCAGGGCTTGGGCTGGAGCTCAGGGAAAGGTTCTTCCCCCCGAGGCTGCTGGGGCACTGCCCAGGCTCCCCAGGGAATGGTCCCAGCCCCGAGGCTGCCAGAGCTCCAGGAGCCTTTGGCCACCGCTCTCAGGGATGCTGCGGGTGGGATTGTTGGGGTGTCTGTGCAGGGCCAGGGGCTGGAATGATGATCCCTGTGGGATCCAGCTCAGGATATGCTGGCATTTAATCCCCACAGCTGATGATTTATTCCCCTCCAGTGGGGCCAGCACTGCCCAGCTGATTTTCCCGTCCCATCAGCTGCGTGGTTTCTGTTTGCCCTGCTAATCCGGGAAGGTGCTGCAGGTACCAGGATACACTGACAGAGGAGGCTCTGCCAGCCCCGGTTCCTCCTCCCCACTGTGATCCTTGGCTCCACATCAGGGTTTGCTGCTGCTGCCCAGCCCTGTCCAGCCAGGCAGGATGGCAGAGCCACCTGTGTCCCCAAGGGCCCCCAGCCGGGCTGGGAGCAGCACTGGGACAGTGCAGTGACAGGGCTGGGGGAGTCCCTGGGGTGGGGAAGCCTCATGTTGGAACTCCTGCTCGTCCAAAAAGCAGCGAGGGGCAGAACATTGCAGGCTCCAAATGCAGCTGCCCCAAGCTGCCTCAACCCAGGGGCTTTGGGGAGCGGGTGGCTGGGCTGTGGGGTGCACTCTACAGATGATCACCTCAGATTTTAACCCCTGCATTTTGCCTTCTTGCCCACTTATTACTGCCTTATCTTCATCAGGGCCAGGGTGTGCTTGGCACAGTCATGGGGCCATCCTGGTGTGGATGGGCAGGACAATCACAGAATCACAGAATAAGAAGGGTTGGAAGGGACCCTCAGGGATCATCATTCCAGCCGCTGTCCCTGCACAGACACCCCAACAATCCCACCCGCAGCACCCCTGAGAGCGGTGGCCAAAGGCTCCTGGAGCTCTGGCAGCCTCGGGGCTGGGACCATTCCCTGGGGAGCCTGGGCAGTGCCCCAGCAGCCTCGGGGGGAAGAACCTTTCCCTGAGCTCCAGCCCAAGCCCTGACACAGCTCCAGCCATCCCTGGGCTCCTGTCCCTGTCCCAGAGCAGAGCTCAGCCCCTGCCCCTCTGCCTCCCCTGGGGAGGAGCTGCAGCCCCCGAGGAGCCTCCCCTCAGCCTCCTCTGCTCCAGCTGAATGAGCCAAGTGCCCTCAGCTGCTCCTCACATGGCTTTCCCCTCATGCTCTTCCTTGCCCTCCTTTGGACACTGTAATATCTCAATATCTTTCTCATGTGGGCGGTCAATCCTCGGCCGCGGGCAGCCCTGGAGGGTGACAGGAGCTCCATGTCTGGCAGTGCCCAGCTCCACGACCACAGACACAGGAGGGATCTGGGGGCTGTGCGAGCCCCCCAGCAATGAAGGGATGGCCTTGCAAATGGGACCTGGGGTGGCCTAAGTCACGCATTAGGAGAAANCAGAACATTGCAGGCTCCAAATGCAGCTGCCCCAAGCTGCCTCAACCCAGGGGCTTTGGGGAGCGGGTGGCTGGGCTGTGGGGTGCACTCTACAGATGATCACCTCAGATTTTAACCCCTGCATTTTGCCTTCTTGCCCACTTATTACTGCCTTATCTTCATCAGGGCCAGGGTGTGCTTGGCACAGTCATGGGGCCATCCTGGTGTGGATGGGCAGGACAATCACAGAATCACAGAATAAGAAGGGTTGGAAGGGACCCTCAGGGATCATCATTCCAGCCGCTGTCCCTGCACAGACACCCCAACAATCCCACCCGCAGCACCCCTGAGAGCGGTGGCCAAAGGCTCCTGGAGCTCTGGCAGCCTCGGGGCTGGGACCATTCCCTGGGGAGCCTGGGCAGTGCCCCAGCAGCCTCGGGGGGAAGAACCTTTCCCTGAGCTCCAGCCCAAGCCCTGACACAGCTCCAGCCATCCCTGGGCTCCTGTCCCTGTCCCAGAGCAGAGCTCAGCCCCTGCCCCTCTGCCTCCCCTGGGGAGGAGCTGCAGCCCCCGAGGAGCCTCCCCTCAGCTTCCTCTGCTCCAGCTGAATGAGCCAAGTGCCCTCAGCTGCTCCTCACATGGCTTTCCCCTCATGCTCTTCCTTGCCCTCCTTTGGACACTGTAATATCTCAATATCTTTCTCATGTGGGCGGTCAATCCTCGGCCGCGGGCAGCCCTGGAGGGTGACAGGAGCTCCATGTCTGGCAGTGCCCAGCTCCACGACCACAGACACAGGAGGGATCTGGGGGCTGTGCGAGCCCCCCAGCAATGAAGGGATGGCCTTGCAAATGGGACCTGGGGTGGCCTAAGTCACGCATTAGGAGAAAGGCAGCCTGCATTAGGAGAAAGGCAGCCTGCATTGGGAAACCAGAGATAATTTGCTTTATTCTTGTCTCAGTAGGGAAATGTTAGGTTGGGTTTGAGGGCTGCTGGGCCTGCAAAGCTCGTGCTGAAGCCGGCTGGGGCTGGGTGGTTCTGCAAAACTGGCCCTCAAAAAAGGGTCAAAATCCTCCTTTGGTGTAGTTTGTCACGTTGGGGTGACTTCAGTGCCAGAAGGGACATCTGGACCCAGACATGAGGGCTCACTTGCAGTGGGAGGAAGGGCAGGTGAGCATCCCAGCACTGTTGTCACTTGAAGCCCAGGCAGGGAGAGAGGGGAAAGGTCCCTCTCCCTCCTGCTCGGATGAAAACCCTTCACCTGATGGTGCTTCTGCTGGCACAGCTCAGAACAGCAGGTCCCTGGCCAAAGAAACTTCCATTGTTATTACCAAATAATTGTTAAAAGTAACTGGGCTTAGTCACAGGCTCAGGCTGTGTGTGCAGAGTGGGCCATCCCCCGGGGCTCTGGCAGGAAAATGAAGTGAGACTGTCCCCCCTCAGGGTTCGTGCTCAAAATGAACACATCTGAAGTGCAGACATGGGGGTCAGGGCAGAGAGAGCTCGAGGAAATGGGCTTTGGAGGGGGAACAAGAGGGTTTGTGGGGGAACAACCCCATCTCTGTGCACAGCAGGTCACAGATGTCGCTCGTGTGGCAGCCACTCTTCCCTGTGTCCCCCAAACCCCACAGTGGGCCCCACTTTCCATGCTGTAGTCCTGCCATAGTGCACACCTGAGGTGAAGCTGCATTTTTGGGTGTGAGGGTGACCAGGCCAGAGTGAGCCCATGGGACCTCTTGCTCCCAGCTCAGCAGGTCCCTGGGAGAGGGCGGCTCCAGGGGATGGAGAGGACAACACAGGCCCGTGTCCCTGGGGCACAGTGGCCTCCAGCTGTGCAGTGTCACCCTCCAGTGATGTCTGGGGCACTGCAAAGCCTCTGGCCAGCACAGAATAAGCCCCCAGCTCAGCCCTGGGGGGCGAGTCCTGGGGACAGTGCTGTCCCCAGTCCCTGTGGTGTGGCTGGCTCTGCTCAGGGGCATTTGGGGCTGGGGGGTCTGGGCTGCCGAGCCAGGACTGGCTCCCTGGCACCCCCAAGCCCTCATGGCATCAGCCCAGCACCGAAGTGGTTCCTCGTGGGCTCCCCAAAACCCAAATTTTGTAGGACCATATGGAGTGGGAGGATCCGGCTGGCTCCTTCGAGGAGTCCATCGAGGTTCTCATTAGGCAAAATTAATAGGCACCAGGAGCCTGCTCTCATCACATGGCTGCCACTGCTGCATCCTGAGTGGGGACAAAAACCTCTTGGGCTGTCACCGGAGCTGGCAGCGCTGGAATGCTGCATTTGGGCTGGCAGGGGACCAGCGTGGCCGGCAGCAGGAGGGGCTGACAGGGACCCTGCAGGCAGGGAGAGGCTCTGGATCCTGGGATCAGCAGGGAAAGAACCCTCACTTCACCACAGAGGGCAAACTGGGGGCGAAAGGGACTTTACTTCTCACTTTGTTGCAATTATTTTTTTCCCCTTGGCACGTTTCAGTCAAAAACTCTTTGGGATTTTGAGCGTGTGCCAGAGCAGCTGTGATTTTTTTATTTCTCTCACACTTCTTTTTTTTTTTTTCCCCCTAAATCATTTTGCTGAGTCTGTGTGAAAATGCCCCAGAAAGCAGCAAAACTTGTCAAGACACTCCCAGGGCCGGCTTGCCTGGAACGGCACCTCTGAAGGCAGGGACACTCCCTGGAGCACAGGCCCTGACAGCCTCAGGGTCCTGCCACTTCTGTGTGTCCCCCAAACTGGGGGACAGCTGGACTGGGTGATCTGGAAGGTCTCTTCCCACCATGATGATTCTATGATTCCATGACATTTGTGTTCCCAGCTGGAACCCAGGTGGCCCCGTTCATCCCAATCCCGGTGCTCAGTGAGATTTTGGGGAATTTGGGTGGTTTATATGTCCCCATCCTCATTTGTGGGAGGGTGCTGTTTTTGTTTAGGGCCAGGCTTTTGGGACAGAGGTGACAGGTGGGGGTAAAGCCCCCTAAGGGGACCAGATCCCATCTCAGCACCCCAAATGCCACAGCCCCTGGCAGGGATCTCCTCCCCAACCTGTCCCTGGCTCCTGCCTTAAGATCCCTTTGGATTTATGCTCATATTGAGGCCAATTTGAATTAATTGGATCATGAGACCAAGGGCCCCGTGGGGTTCTCCAATGTCCAGTGCCAGACTCTGGCTTGGGGAAGCAGAACTGGTCACCTTAGCCTGGTGCTTTTCCTCCACAGCTTTGTCCTGTTCCTTCCTCAAAGCCCAGAGTGATGCCAGAAGGGCATTGGAGTTAACAGGTGGGAGAGAGAGCCCAGAGGGGAGCTGGGCTGAGCCAAAACCCACGGCCCAGGCTTGAACCACAACCTGCCTGTTCCCTTATCCATGTCTGTGCCTTGGTTTCTCCCAAAATAAAATAATGGCATGAAGGGGGCACAGTAAGACAGAAATAAGTTTTCTGATGAGGTGCTTGGGGAGAGGACAAGGACAAAGCAGCCCCCTCCAACCTGGGGCTCCCCCAGCTCCCCCAGAGCATTTTTCAGTCTGCTCCCCCAAAACCACCTGGCCAGGAGACAGGAGAGCATCTTCCATCAGGCAAAATCAGCTCAGCACCAGGATCGGGAGCTTTGTGGAAGCAGCAGCAATTCCCCCCATCCTTGATTAAAACAGCGCAGCCTGCAGAGCCAGGGCGGGGGGGACACTGCTTAATTGACTCTGTGCTTTTGATACAGCAGCTTAATGACTGTGTTCAAATTAGCCAGAATCACCTTTCCATGCTGGGGAATGGAAGTGAGACATGGATTGCTCCAGCACACCCTCCCCCCCACGTCAGCCTCTTAAAAATCCATCCCCAACTAAACCAGCCACAATTTTCATGCCTGGATTTTTCATCTTTTTCTAAGCAGATAAGTTGATATTGTTTAAAACAGCAATGAAATTCCTTCCCAGCCACATAAATCTCCTGGTTTTAACCGCAGATCCAGGGCTGAGGCTGGGGGTGAAGCTGAAATGGGAAAGCCCAAGCTGCGTGTGCCTGCAATGAAATTATAAATCCACATCCCGGAGCAAGCAAGCAGCAGGAGGCACCAGGAACCTCCATCAGCAGAAGCGCTGGGCTGCAGCAAGGGATGGGAGTTGGGAGTGGAACCGACAAGGCTGGGAGAGCTGTTGGCATTTCTCCTGACAAAATCCTGCACCAGCGGAGCCAGTCCAGCCAAAACCACGGCGTTGGACCCACCTGGTGTTCAGTGCTGAGCCCCGTTCCTTCCTCCTGAGTTCTGCCCTCAGTTTCCTCAGCTGTAAAGTGAAGAAGATGCTGCCAAACCCTGCTTGAAAAGCGCTGTCAGAAGCAGCAAATGTCACCAAATAGCTCAGGTGGTGCTTGGTCAGCTGGCACACAGCACATCAAGGGCGCAGGACACTCTGCATCAACTGCCCAGGGCCCCTGAGGCCAGGGACCAGCAAGGCAAAGGCCAGCCTGGACTGACCAGCGATGAGTGGAGAGGAGCAACAATTCCACCCTGCAAGTCAGAGCCAAGGAGGGCATTGGCCTCTGCCATCCCCAAAGCCCAATTAACCAAATCCCCACGGTTCAGGAGGCTTTGGCAGGAGCGAAGGGAAGCAAGAGGAGAACTCCAAGGAGGAATAGGCAATGGTGAGTGCTGTCCCTGGGGGGGATGGGGGTGCTGCTGGGGGCTCCAGGTCATTGTCCCGTGAGCCTGGCAGCTCCCTGGCACTGCTGCAAGGGACAGAGGAGCCCGGTGCGGGGGCACAAACACAGGTTGGGCTGGGAGCTGCACTCATTCCTGGGGTCACGGCTCTGTGTGTGCCCTGATTGCCCCAATTTCCTATGGGATGGAGGGGAAATGGCTGTGTTCATCCACAGCCACCTCCGCCTCCGGTGCAGAGGGCAGCTCGGGGTGAGGTGGCCCCCAGACCCTGTCCTGGGGCAGGCAGGGGACACTGGGCAGGGGGATGCAAACAGGCTGTCACGGGGATGGGGTGGGAGGGTCTCTGGGGGTGCTGGTATGGGGCTGAGGGACCCC
>WBMY01016389.1:78415-98511 GCA_013397315.1 Donacobius atricapilla
CTGTCGAAAATTCCGAGGGTTGGTTTAGCCGCGGATGTTACCGGCTTGTGTTTCTCGGGGAAATGGAGCAGACAGCAAGCGCAGCATTCCTGGCTTCTCTTGCCGTGCTGGAATAGCAGCCTTTGCCTCTTCCCACTCTCCATCCAGAGTACTTTTGTGCCAGTTCCTTAATCCACTTGGAAAGCGGCTTTGAGCTAAAACCTGACAAAAGGTGCTCCAATTCCCAGGGCGTTTGCACAGGCAGTACTTGCAGAGGAGCAGCTGCTTTTTCTGTTCCTGCCCAGCCTTACCCTGAGATGAGGTTTTTGGGAAGGAGAAAAGAGCAACGAGGAAGGGAGAGGATGGCAGGAGAAGGCAGAGTGAAAGAGCTGGAGAGGGGAGCCGTGCCGGGCTCCGCAGCCTGGCAGCACCCAGAGCACAAAGCCTGGGGAGTGAGGAGCACTGGAACCGGGGCGGTGGCGCGGGAAGTGACCGGGACTCGGGATGTTTGGTGGCCTGGTGAGCACCAGCCCGGGCCTGGCAGAGCTCCTGGCTGCTGCTTGGTTTTGTGGATGGTCTCTCACGCACTCTCACCCTGGCTGGGGATGTGCAGCCTGCAGGATGGAGACCCCAAAACCCAGCGCCAGCCCTGAGATAGGAGTGGCACCATGGGAAAAGCCTCATCCTGGCAGGGAAAGTTCCTACAAACCTCTCAATCAAAATGTGAGGCATTAAAACCAAAAAGCCCTCCAAGAGCAGAGCTTCCCAGCAATGATAAGGTCGTGTGTGTGTTAAAATTCAAAATGCAGGTTTTGAACCCTGCAATAACCCTTTGGGAAGCGTGGGACCCTTGGGGTTGCTCTGCATCCCAAAGCTCCATCACCCCTTGCAGGATGGAGATGGGATTAAATCCTGGCACCCCGAGGCATGGCAGAGAATGTGCTGCACGTCCTTTAAATAGGAGAATAATTGAAGATGAGTTGGGGAGCTGCCAGCTGGGCAGCCTGGGGTTGATCTGGTTTGATTCTGCGCTGATGTTTTTATCACCAGTGGTTTTGTGGCACTCGCGAAGGTGAGGCAATGGAGCTGCTGCCTCTTGCTGCTGGAGGACTTGCTGGGTTTTGGCCAGAGCGGCTTGGAGAGGTGATTTTTGGTCCACCCAAGATTTCTTATGGATTTCACATTGCAAAAAACCCACTCAGGTGTCCACAGCCTTTCCCAAAGTGCTTGGGTTGTGGGCTGATCTTGGGGGAAGATGCTCTCCAATGTCCAGCCTGCAAAACAGCTGGAGGAGCATCCCAGGAGCAGAGAGCAGGAGGCAAAGCAGCTTCAGGAAAGAGTTGGCTTAAAAATCAGTAGATTTTGCTTTTATCCTGCCCTGTTGGAGGAGGGAGCAGGAGGACAGGAGGAGCAGGGGCTGGGTTGTGTTTCACCCATCCCGGGCACCGATGCCCACCCAGAGTGGGACGTGGCTGTGGTGGGCAGAGCTGGGGCACATCCCAGGCTTGGCCGGGTCCTGCCAGGCTCAGCCTTGCCGGGGGGATGCGCTTTTGCTGATCCCCGGCTGAAGATAGCAGGGCCAGGGGCTTTTTTCCTATTTTGTAGTGTTTAGAGCTCAGGAATGTCTGCTTTTATTAGCTGTGCTAATCCTGCCTCACCAGAGAACTCATCCCTGGCTCCGAGGCCCAAACCTAATCCCTGCTCTTCCCTCCTGGGCCCGAATTAAACACTGGACTCGCAGCCTGGCAGCACGGACAGACACGGCGCCGGCTGCGCTCAGCATTTCAAGGTTTTCAATCCCTGTGTTCGGGATGGATTTTTCCCTACTCCTAGCTGTCGGATCACTCCTGTTTTCCCCTCCAGCATCCCACCAGGGAGCAGCTGGCTCCTCTTCTCTCCATGAGGAGCCGGAGCTGCCATAAGGCAGGAGGAGTTGGGCTGCTCCGGCAGCTCGGAGCCGCGGTGCTGCCGCGCTCGTTCGCATCCCCGGGATGGGAGAGAGGTGTTGGAAGCCCTGGGAAGAACGCTGGGAACGTGGAGCACATGGCCGGGCGCGCTGTGCGTGGGCAGCGGCGATCCCCGCGCCGCCGGTGCGTGTGGGCAGCCCGGGTGGGACGCCTGTCACCAGCAACATCTCCCCATGTCCCCAGTCCCACAGCTCCGAGGAAAGGGAAGTGGGAGCCAAGTGAGGCCATCCCCAGGCTTGTCCCCGGTGGCACTGATTCTGCACAAGGCTCCAAAGCCCTCCCTCGTGCATCCCGTGCCTCAGTTTCCCTGGCTGTACGTGGCTGTGGTCTGGAGGCCTGGCTTTGGAGGGTGGCACAGTCCCCGAGGCAGCCAAACTCCTGCTGCCTGTGTGTGGCTGTGGAGCGGTGATGGGATTGTCCGAGCAGGCAGAGGGAGCATCATGGAGCATCCTGCGGGATGTCTCTGGTCCATGGGGCTGCAGAGGGTGGAAGGTGCTGCCTGAGCCCAAAGGGCCACTCTGTGAATCCTGGAAAAGCCCCAGAACAAACAGGCGAGGACAAAAATGTTCAGAGAGGAGATGAAAAGCAATAAATCCTACGAGGACACTCGGAAACGCTGCTGAGAGCCACAGTGGCTGTGGAAGGGGCACGGACTGGGCTTTGGGTACCCTCGGTTGACTTTTCTGTTGGTGAAGTTTTGGTAGGGTTTACCTTCAAAGACAAAGCAGCTGTTTGCACAAGGTTTGGCTCAGGGGTTGTGGGACCAGGGGTGCAGGAGTGGGGCAGGCTGGGCCAGAGTCTTGCTCAGCCATTGGCAGTGGAATATGCTGGATTCTCCTTCAGATCCCATTGAAGCCATGGTGTTTTGGGGCTGGAGCTGGAGCCCCACGGCTGCCCCAGGTCTGTGGGGTGTAAGAGCTGGGGGCTGAGGCTGGGCAGGACAGGGGTGGCAAAGTGGGGAAATGGCCCTGGCGGTGGGAGAGCGGAGCCCTCCCCAGGCCCAGGCACTGGCTGCCATTCCCTCTTTCCCATGTAAAATGGGCATGCTGAGGACAGCACCAAATTCACCCCAGAACAACCAAACAGCAGAGATTCGGATGGAGAATTTGGGCAAACAGAAACAGCTTTACCAGGGATGAGTTAAAAACAAAGCACGGAGGCTCTGGGCTGTGATCCCCAGGCTGCTGTGTGCCTTGGCATCCACATGGGCACCCCAAGGCTGGGGTCCCAGCCCGGGAGCAGAGGCAGGATCCGTCTCCCTGAGCGTCCCCTCCTCCTTCCTCTGCCTCAGCCCAGCTCTTCCCTTGCTTCCCTGCCTTCCTACCGCTGAATTTTTCATGCCACCATGAGCTCGGCTGCAGCTTGCAGCCCCATCCATCAGGAGGCTTTGGTTTTCAAAGCTGTCCCGGCTCTGCCCGGCTCAGATCTGGAGCGCCGGGGCTCCTTGTTCATCTCCCGATGTGCCAACCAAAATAGCAGCGGCCACATACTGGAGTGGAGAGGAACAAGTGTCACTGGGAATTAAAATGACAGATCCCAGCATCAAGGTCTCCGAGGGTTTGTGCTTTATTAAGCAACAGTGAGTTCATGGGAAAGGACTTTGACTCAGAGCACCGGTTGTGTCTACAAGAAAAGAGAACCAGGGACTATATTTAGGTTCAGGCTGTGATGGGGAGACAGGGCCAGGCACCAAGGGAGGGGAGCTGGGCATCCTCAGCTCCGTGGGGACGAGCCCTGGCCCTGCAGAGCAGAGTGGGGAGCAGGAGGTGGGTCCACCTCAGCTTTGGGATCGTGGAATCCCCGATGGTTTGGGTTGGAAGAGACCTTAAAACTCATCCAGTGCCACCCCATGCCATGGACAGGGACACCTTCCCCTGTCCCAGGCTGCTCCAAGCCCTGTCCAGCCTTGGGCACTGCCAGGGATCCAGGGGCAGCCACAGCTGCTCCGGGTGATCTGTGCCACCACCCTCACGGGGAAGGTGCTGCCGAGGAACAACCCCGGTGCTGTGGGGCAGGAGGGCTGGAGGGTTCCCCTCCCTGTGCAAGGGGCTGCCTGGGGCTCCTGCACCCCCCGCCCCCACATCAGCCATGGCCAGGGCTGTCTGGAGTGGTTCGGAGAGCTCCTCTGAGCAGGATTCACCACGGCTGGGACTTGTACAGCATCCGCCGAGTTCAGAGAAAAGAGGGGACCGCGACCCTGCTGTGTGGTCCTCACGTGGCTCCCTCTCCCTTAAATGTGGCTTCCTGCTGATGGGGGTGATTAAACAGATCAATGTTTTCTCTTCTTGCCTCAGGGTCTGCCTCTTCCCACCGCCCCCTCCTATTAAAAATTCATTGTTTCTCCCAGATACTGTTGCTAGAGGGAGACAGGGAGAAATAAAAGAAGTTCTTGGAAAGGAGGAAATATTCAGTGGGAAGGGAATTGAGGAAAAATTTAAACCAAATATTGTCCCTCCCTGCCTCTTGTTGCCCTGGGTGCGTTTGAGCCCAAGCTCTGTCCCTGTCACGGCACAGGACCCTGAGGTTCCCTGAGAATTGTGTGGGAACTGGGGGGGCCTTTGGGTGGTGGGGACAGTCCTGCTCCTGCCAGGGAGGTGGTGAAGCCCCTGCTGGCTCCAGCGCTGGCAGTGTGGGACATCGTGGCTGTTTCACACAGCAAATCCCAGCAGGCACAGGAGGGAAGAGGGAGCGGGAACAGCGCCCTGCGCTGGGGGGATACGCCTGATCTCCAACTCCATTCCCATCCTCAGCGTCCAGAAAACTCCTCCCAAGGCCTTGATTGCTTTTCGTGCTGAATTTGGCCACTGTTTCAGTCCAGGTGGGTGAGGGGGTTCATTTTTAGACTGAAATGGCCAGGAGGCTGTGGATGGCTGCTCTATGGGATCAGCTCCCCTGGTCCTGCGGCACCCGCAGCTGTGGCTGTGACACGGAGCTGCCGGGCCCTGTGCCACCAGTGGGGATGGAGCATGGGCTGAGGGGGATCCAGGCAGGCTTGGGAAAGTTCTTTTCCATCTTCTGAAGCCTCCTGAGCACAGTCCTCACAGTGCTCCTCGCAGGGCAGCAGCCGCCGAGGTTTACAGAGCAGGGGAGCGAGAGTGGCTCTCCCTGAGCATCCAAACTCCCTCAGCCACACTCCAGGGTGGAACACCTCACCTCAGGTGAGCGGATTTGTTTTCTCTCAGGAAGAGTAGAAGGAGTAATTTCCAACCCCTTCTCAGTGGTGTAGCCAGAGGAGCAAACCATGAGGGTGCTTGGTGCTTCTGGCCTCTTTTTCCAGAGGGTCACCTGGGCTGACCTTCCCTGTGCTCCGGACAGCTGGACACCAACCCTTCAATACTGGCACAAGGAGCTATTTTGTGTTGTTCCATTTAAATCTCACTTGAAGGGAAGTCCATCTGGTTCCCTTTGTGCTGCCAGAGGAAAAAGGGCTGCTCTTGGGTCAGTTTTCCACAGGGAGTCCCAGGAGAGGCGGCGTGGCCAGGACCTGTGCCTGGTGGTGGGCTGGGGCAGGGCCCCTGGAACTGAACACTAATTAGGGATGGAAAAGGAGCAGAACCCTGCAATTGCAAATGGAAGGTGGAGTGACATAAATGAGAGAGAAACTGTGACCTTTTTCCATAAGCAGGAATATTAACCAAGTGTGACTAATGGAGAGGGGGAAATAATCCTGCCTTCATTAATCCTTATTCCTGGGCCTGATGAGGAGTAGGAACCTTGGGCTGCTCCCAGGGAAGTGCAGTGGGTGATGCCAACATCCCTCACAGCCATCCCCAGTGCTCTGGAAGTCATTCCAGAAGTTATTGCGGAGGTTGGACCCTCCACATTTCAGGAAGTGGTTTCTCTTCTTACCTTCAGGGCCACTTTTACATCAAGCACCAGCCTTGTGGCAAAGCAATTCCCATCAGGAGTGTCCTGATGGGATTTGGAACCACTGCCTTCCCCTGGCTTGGTCAACCTGCACCAAAATCTGGAAACCTCTGGAAATGCAGGTCCAGGTTGTTGCTGTTGCAGTGACAAATGGTGCTGTGATCTGTTGGATCAGGCTCATCCAGCACCAGATAATGCTGCTGGGTTTTTTTTTCTGTGCCCCAGGGTTCTCCCTGGCTCTGGCTGTTGCTGCCCCCAAGTTCCTGCTCATTAGAGCTGTCCCCATACAGGGATCACTCCATGGCCTGGGGACCTCTCCCTGCTGCCTCAGTCCTGGCTTGGCTGTCTCCACCTCAGTGACTTTCCCAAGACTCTTAAGAAACAGATCTTCTTGATCTTTTTTCCTCTGTTTCATTTTTAACACCTCTGCCTCATTTCTCCCTCCCTTTCTCTCCCTGGGGTCATTTCTGGCTGTGTCCCCAAAGCTGGGAGATGCTGTGTCCCTACTGTGCGGCTGTGGAGCTGAGTTTTTCCTCTTTCCTTGAGCATTTTCCAAATTTTCCCATTTACTTTTGCAGAAAGAAACTCTGTGGGTGCCTGTCACTGAGAGAGGATTTCAAGTGAGCAGCCTGTGACACCTCCCCATGGTAATGTGTCATTTTTGTTGTTTATATTGCAATAACTAAAGGTCAGCTGGAAGCTCAGCCGGCTGGGAAATCTGACATTAATTTCACTAATGAGCAAAAGTCTCTGGCTTAATGCTCCTGGATACCGGGGCAGTGCGACACTGGCTGGATCCTGGGCACTATCAAGTGTCCTGGGATCCATGGAATGATAAAATCCCAGAATATCCTGAGTGGGAAGGGACCCTCAGGGATCATCATTCCAGCCCCTGTCCCTGCAGAGACACCCCAACAATCCCACCCGCAGCATCCCTGAGAGCGGTGGCCAAAGGCTCCTGGAGCTCTGGCAGCCTCGGGGCTGGGACCATTCCCTGGGGAGCCTGGGCAGTGCCCCAGCAGCCTCGGGGGGAAGAACCTTTCCCTGAGCTCCAGCCCAAGCCCTGACACAGCTCCAGCCCTTCCTGGGCTCCTGTCCCTGTCCCAGAGCAGAGCTCAGCCCCTGCCCCTCTGCCTCCCCTGGGGAGGAGCTGCAGCCCCCGAGGAGCCTCCCCTCAGCCTCCTCTGCTCCAGCTGAAGGAGCCAAGTGCCCTCAGCCTCTGCTCAGACCCTTCCCCAGCTCCGTGTCCCTCATTTGGACACTCTCCAAGAGCTTTGGATCCTTCTGATCTTGTGGTGCCCAAAGTGCCCCAGCACTGGAGGTGAGGCTGCCCCAGTGCAGAGCAGAGCAGGACAATCCCTCCCTGGGCCTGCTGCCCCCCAGGACACGGTGGCCCTTTGGGCTGCCAGGACTCAGCAGTGACTCAGATCCAACTTGCCACCGACCAGGACCCCCAGGTCCCTTTCTGCAGTGGTCGAAGATGAGCCAAATTTGCTGCCATGCATGGAAAAGTTGCTGTGTACATCCCAAGGGATGCTCCTGCCTTAGAAGAGCTCGACTTGGGCACCTTGGTCTGGTTCTCTGGAGGTCTCTGCTGATTTCCAGGACATCTGGGTCCTGTTTGGCTTTGGGATTTGTGGCTGAATTTCTTTTTTCAAGGGGATCCTGTGTGCAGAACTGGAAGCTCCTTGATGCAGAAGCAGGTCCCGTGCGATACCTGGGGAGAAGAGAATCCTCTCCTGGCTCCTCCACTGAGTAGCCCAGAAAAGGGTTCCAATCTGGGTTTTGAGTAAAACACAAAGCACAGGAGCAGAAGGTGACCAATGACCCTGGTGGCACAAACACACAGAGGGCCAGGGAGCTGTGCTGGTGTCACCACGTGGGACCCAAGGAGGCTTTAGGCCACTTCACCCACGTGCTGGTGGGTCCCCTTTCACAAGGATTAAAATGTATTTGCAGACAAAACCCCCGGAGGTAACCTGAGACAGAGGTTGCTAAGTGACCCGGAGCTGCCAAAAACAAATGCCAAGACCATCAGCTGAGCCCCTGCTGGTTCCCAGGGCTCACCTGGCAAGCCAAGCCCAGCCAAGCCAAGCTCTAAAGGAGCTTAAATTCCATGTTCCTGATGCTCAGGGAGGGTTGGAGAGGCTGCTCAGTGCAGGAGCTGAGCACGTTTGGGCTGACTGCAGTTTGCTCTCACCAGTTCTGCAGGAAATAGGTGGCTGTGTCCAGCCTGCTGGAATTGGATTGAAATTTTACCTTCTCCATCCGCAGAGCTGGAGCCTGGCCATGGGGAGCAGCAGCTGAGCTGTTGTGGTTGGGATTAACCCTTGGATGGCTCTGGCTCTGAGCATCACCTGCCGAGCCTGCTCCGTCCCTGCTGGAATATTTGAGTGCATGAGTCCCACACATGGTGCTGCAAGTGAACCAAACCCACTTCCCTCCCAGTTATCCCATCTCCCAGGACTGGAGCAGCCCCAGGGATCCACAGCAGATCTCTGTGCATCAGCTCCTGGAGCCCCAGTCCCCCAAAATACACACACTGCATCCCCGGAGGCAAATTCCTTGTGGAGTTGCACCAGCTGCAGTTGCTGGAGGTGCCATAAGCTCCCTCCCGCAGGTGCTGAGGGCAGGCTCAGGTGTTTCTGGGTCGTTTCTTCATCTCAGGGCTTGGTTTGGGTCATTCTTGCTGTTATTTCAGATGCTGGGTCGGAGTTACTCCCACATGGGTGTGCTCCAGCCCCCTGTGCTGCAGGGCACGTTCCTGAGGAGATGGGATCCTGCTGTGATCCTGGACTTTTCCATCCTGCTGCTGTCTGCTCCTGCTGGCCCTGAGCTGCCCCTGTTGTCCAAGCTCTGCCTCCTGAGGGGCTGGTGCATCCCCTGGCTCCAGCAGGAGACTCTGGCATGCCCAGGGCGGGGGATTTCTGTTGCTGGGGGGGGGGGTTAGTGCTGTTCCTTTATTGGGGAGTGTTTCTGACTGAGATCTGTGCATCCCACATGGGATTTGCATCCCTGCCACCCAGGGACTGGAAGGGCTCAGTGTATCCCACTGACACTGGGACCTTCTGGGAGCTGGGAATGCAGGTTCTTGCCATTCCAGGGAGAAGTCTGGGTCCCTCAGGCAGAGCAGAGCAGACAAGGGGAAGGTGTTCTGGAGCAGGGAATCAGCTGGCATTTCCTGGCACTGGTTGGGGGTGACCAGGAGTGTGGAACCCTCAGCATTGTCCCTGCACAGCTGGGCCCAAACCTGCAGGTTTGAAGGGAATCCCTCTGACTTCAGCTTCGGGGTAGTGCTGCTTTCCTGGAGGTATTTTAGCTTTTCCAGAGTGCCCGGCACTGGCAGTTCCCCAGGAACCCCCAAAGTGAGGATTTACCCATCCACAAGCAATATATGAACACCACTGGGTTTCACAGGAGCACAGTGGGATGGAGAGCTTCATCCTCCAGGGATTCCTGGCTCCAGGATGTGCCAGAGGTGTGATCCTTGTGCCCTCGGGGCCGGCTGCTGCTGCAGAGCTCCTCGTTCCTCTGCCATTCCCCACCAAATCCCTGCCGGCTCCTCGTTCCTCTGCCATTCCCCACCAAATCCCTGCTGTGGAAAGCTCCTTTGCTTAAGGCTCCACAAGCCTCTCCCAGCAGGAATGAATCTCCCTGGTTGCTGCTGCTGCCCACCCAAACCACACCTTCAGGACCTGCGTGAGGCCTGGAGCAGGCACAGAGCAACTGCTGAGCTGCAGCAGCAGCGTCTCTGCGTGGGTGCTGCTGAACAGGACCCGAGTCGGGGACGTTTGAGGGCTGTTAACCAGGATTTCCACACAGTAGGAGCCATTTAAATTCCCTCTTTCTTCGCAACAGGCAAATTAAACGTGATCCAGAGAGTTCAAAGCAATTCAGTCAAACCACAGCAAATCATTTTTTCAGCATCTGCTGCCTCAGTGCTGGGAACATCTCCTGACCCCCTAAGTCCCCCAAAATGCCCAGGGAGGTGGACACAGGGCTGGGGGTCCAGCCAATGCACTTCTGCTTTCACATCTGTATGAAATCCCCCCAGATTCGGGGCCTCCTGGGCTGTGGGCACCCACTGGGTGGGTTCATTCCCCTCCTGCAGTCCCTGCACGTGATTCCCAAAGGACAGTGCTGTGTCTTTCCTGCTGCACCCAGAGCTACCCATGGCGGGACTGGGCTCAGACGCTCTCCTGGTGGGGAGAGGATCCTTCAGGGCACAAAGTGTGATATAATTTTATACTTATATTGATATATTTATATAGATAAAACCAGGCAAGCTGCAATGGTCAGGTCACACGTCTGGCTGGAGCAGCACTGAGGATGCTCTCCCTGTCTGGGAAGTGCCTGGGTGCCACATCCCTGGACCTTGGAGGAGTTTATTTGGGATTTCACTGGCAGACACTGGGGGAAGGTGGCTGACAGTGCTCTCCTTGTGCTTTCTGTGCAGAGGAGCCCAGGCTGGCTGCGCTGGACACTTCACCATTTGAACATTCCCAGGCTCCAATGCCTCAGCAGATCCTGATGTCAGAGCGGCCCTGGACCTGCAGAACGGTGAGAACTCCCTGGGCTCCAGTGGGACTGGGGGTTGTGCACTGGGACACTCAAAATCCAGCTTATTTTTACCTCGTGGCCACCCCTGCTTGGTGGCATCAGCCCTCTCCTTGCCCCCACCTCCTTGTGCAGCAGGAGCACTCGGCTGGACATTTGTCCCGTGGAGCAGCTGGGAGATCTCCAGCCTGTTGTCACTACCCCAGGGTGAGCAAGAAGTAACTCAGGCAGAGCTGTGATGTGAAGCTCTGGGGTGCTGAGCTCGGGTACTTGCTCGGGGTTGGTGGCAGGCAGCGGTGGGGCCCCAGCAGAGACCCCAGCCTTGGACACTGCTGGGCCCTCAGCCTTGGCCGTGCCGGGATCCATGTGCAGCGTCAGTGTGAGGGGCAGTGGTTTGGGGTTTGGATGGATTTCCTGCGATTTGGGAGTTCCTCAGCCGGGAGAGGAGCTCTGGAGGCTTTGCCCCTGCTCTGCTGTCCAGATGCCAGACAGGGAATGAAGCCACACAGCCCTGCCGTCCCCTTTCCCTTCCCCCATGAAGATTTCTGACTTTTGGGACGCTCTTGGGGCTGCACAAGGGGAAGGAGCTGCTCTCCTGGTGCCCCAGCCCCAGCTGATGCCCTGCAGCCGTGGATCTGGGGACTGACGCCAGCGTGTCTCGCTCCAAATGTCACCACTGCCTCATCCTCCAGCCCGGGGGAGTTTTGGGGCTGACACAGCTGGACCCCCCCGGCTCTGCTGGGCCCCTCTGCAATCTGGGCAGCGAGGCCAGGAGGGATCTGTGCTCCACAGGGCTGGGGTGAATCCCCCTGTCCCCCTCCCCTCTCCGGGATTATTTCGGGGGGTTGGTCCTGCTCCCGCCTGGCGCGACAGGGACGGATTGGGATGTCAGGAGCCATTTCACCCCTGTAATGGCATTTCCCTCTCACTGCTCCCATGATCATAATTGGGATGGCAATAAAACCTCCAATGCCACAGCAGCTGTAGACAAGTCTTAAAAAATGAGCTCATCCCAGGACTGATGCTCAGCAGAGCTGGGAGGGGGAGGGAAAGCTGACACTCCGTGCTGCTCCTGGATGGAATTCTCACTCCTGTCAGGGTTTCCAGCAGATCAGGGCTCCAGCTCTGCCCCCTTTCCCCGCTGCCCCCGCAGAGCTTTGCTCACAGAGCTCCAAGCTGGTTTCTGCAGAGCTGAGCAGTCCTGCTGGGACCGGGCTGTTTTCCAGCCACAGCTGCCTGTCCCTGCTGGCCTCGGAGCAGGCAGCTGTCCATCAGTCTGGCCTGTCAGTCTGCTCCTCTGCCCACATGTCCAGCAGTCCGGTCAAATTAAAGCCTCTGGAATGAGGGATCACCCTGCCAAGGTGTAGAGATTGGCTGGTAGCAGCCAGGACTGCGGGCTCCCTCTCCAGAGGGAAGCTGGGTTTGCTGGGCACCCCCTGCCCTGGATGAAGGCTCCCATGGGGCTGAACCCTCAGGAGCAGGGTCAAGGCTGCAAAGAGTCATTGTTTTATCCAGGAGCTCAGAGGCGTGGCTGGGACTGCCCTGACCAGTGTCACCAGAGTTCAGGTGAGGGATTAGGAGGATCAAAGATCCAGCAGTGGCAGCCAGTGACAGCGATCAGGGTGTGATTTATGTGCCAGCCCCCTGAGGGGCTCAGGCCAGCGTTACTGAAGTGCTGAGCCTAATGAACGAGCTGATCTAACGAGGGCTGGCACGGCTGGTCCAGCTGGACAAACGAGGTCGTGTGCTGGGGCAAAGCCCGTGGGAGGCAGCTGGCACTGAAATCACCGGGCAGTCACCGTCCAGCGGCAGGGCAGGGCTCTGCTGGGCACTGCTGGCCAGGCTGGGAGCAGTGCTGGCACTGGGGGGTGGCTGCACGTCAGCATCCCCAGCGCTCCACACGCCCCCGAGCAGCGTCATCCATCAGCGCTCTGAAAGGTGCCTAATTACAGCCTCTGCTTTCCTCTTCCCTTATTCATCATCCTGCCCCAGCACCTGATTGCTACGGAGCTGCTGGGTTGGAGCAGCGAAGGCACAGGGTCCCTTCCTGTGGTGAGGTCTCACATCCTCCCTGCTGCTCAGAGCCCCTGTGGGTGAGGTGTCACCCCAGAGGTGTCCCCACCACAGCTGTGCCTGGGGGTGTCCTGCCTGGCCAGGCTCTGGCACATTCCCTCTGCCCCCTCCCACGCCGTGCTGCCCTCGGTGCTCTCGCTTTGCTCCTTGCACAGGAGGCTGTGTTTCGGTGCAGAAGGTGAAGGATGAGCTCAGGAGGGAGGCAGAAGGGGGAGGTAGCTGCAGAGGAAGGAGCAAATTCCCCTCTCTCATTTAATGCTCTGTGTTTGTGTCTCTGTGGGGGCAGGAGCCCTTGCTAGGAGCTTTTCTGCTTTTCTCTGCCTGTGGCTGTGCCTGACTGTCACATCTGTGCTGCTGGGGCTCTTGTGGGCTCGTGTTCTGTACATCCAGCAGCAACAAATGTCATGTGGACACTACAACTGAGGAGCCAGGACAGTTTCCAGGGGTTTGGGTCCCTTGTCCCCACTCCTAGGCTGGGGAGGAAGCTGAGACCAGGCAATGCTTGGCCACAGGTTGGTTTGGATGGGCACCTTTGTGTCATGGTAGGACATGAAATAGATTGACTCCATAGGGTTGTTAGAAGAGAAAGGAGGCTTTATTTACAGTTATAAAAGTTTCTTTTATAACATGCTGCACTAAAAAGGTCTATTATTGGTCCATGGGACTGACACTGCTCTCCATTGGTTCAGGAATAGGAAACAACCCCTGGGGACAGTTGTTATGGGAAAGAGAACACTGTTTACTCAACCTCTTTAGAGAAACGGAGAGAGGTGTTTTGAAAAGAGAAAACTGTTGACAGCTTTCCCTTGGGATAGGAGCTGGCAGTAGTTAGCAAGCTAAAATTCAGACTCAGAAAATGTTGAGCCCACACCTTTGGGCTTGGATGGGGACCTTGGCAAAGGCCAGCTTTCGTGGGAGAGGACAAAGCTGGGTTTGCAGTGGAGTCTCCTAGAACTGGGCTGTCCCCTTGCTGCTTGGGCCTCTCCCGGCTGGGTCAGTGCTCAGGGAAAAGGACACCATGGGGGCTGTGGCCAGCACCCAGTCCTGGTGACAGACTGGGATGGGAAACATCGGGAAGTCCTGTCACCGTGGGCCATGGGCTGTCATCCTGCATTTGCCTCCCAGCCCCTCCTCATCCTGCCCCTGATGTTAATGGGCTTCTGCAAATTAAAAGTTCTCACTTGAACCCTCAACAAAAGAACCCCTGCTGTCCATCCAGGGACCACAGCCACTGCATGAAGTTCAACTCCAGGATTCCTGGTGGCATTAGTGGAACAGCTCAGTGGCAGTGAGGTGGTCTGGGATGCAGCTGAGGAGGGGGAGTCAAGCTCAGCCTCTGCTCTCGTGTGGTCCAGCAGGTTCTGAAGCTGTTGAGGTCCGGGTCAGGTTCACTCTCAGCCACCATTTCCCAGCAGCGGTCAAGATTCAGCTCTGACTGCTGGTTCAGTCACCCCACCTTGGATGGAAACAAGAGCCCAGCACCCACCTGCCCTGCCCCCCTCCCCTACTTTTAGAAGAGTTGTCCACTTTGGTAGAGAAATAGAGATGCTCCTGGAATATTAAACACCTCCCCAAAGCCCCTGTTGCTGATGAGTGGCTTCTGCTCCACGTTTCCTGGTGCAGGCAGTGACCTTTCAGAAATGTTGTACATTGTGGTCGTCTCTAAATGTCTCCTCTCCTGGGAGCATCTTGTGGAGATAGAGATTCAGACATGATGTCTGTCAAGAAGAAAAGCAGATTGCGGCCAATCTGGGGCTGCCTGTGCAGTGTTGCCTGGGCCACGTGCTCAGGAATCATAAGGTTGTCTCTAAAAATAAGCAGTGGCTTCTTCTGGGTTGTCTCCTTGGTGCCGTGGCTCATCAGGGAATCCTCAGTTGTGGGGTTTCACAGCATTTGCGAGGGCTGGGAGTTTCCACGTGGGAGAGGAGTGGAGAGTCCTGTGGCCACGGCTGCTGAGGACTCGGGATGGGATCCTGGAATGAGAAGACACCGTGGAGACACCAGGTTTGCTGGGAAGGAAGGCGGATCCTGCCTCCCTGGGAGCTGCTCCGGCACCGGCTGGGCCACCCCGAGACCTGGGGCTGCTGAGCAGGAGGAGCCACGTGAGAGGCGGCAGCTGCCACTCTCCAAAATAACCCCCTTCTGTGGCAGCTTTTCATGTTCTCGAGCTGTCCCCGAAGTCACGCTCGGGGCCGTTCTGTGGTGACCCAGCCGCGCCTGGCTCCTGCACAGACAGCTCCTTTCACACCCCCCTCCCCATTCCAGTGCCTTGCCAGGAAAATCTGCTTCTGCTTGAGCAGCCTTGAGAGGGACACGAGGGTGACATCAGCAGCACGGCCACCATGGTCACAGCCCAGCTGGGCTCTGCCAGGGCTGCTGGGGATGGTCACTTGGCCGCCTGGTGGCCTGAGGGACCCTCAAGGTGTTCACCGGGTCCTGTGGGGTGGGAAGATGCTTTGTGGGGACCCTGCTGGGTGCCCTCAGTGCCCACCCAGCCACTGGTTCTCCCTTTGCTCCTCCAGCCCTGCCCTCCTGCCTGCCCAGCCCAGCCCTGACCCAGAAAAACATGCTGAGAGCGGCAGAGCCAGGAGAATTTGTTTCCCAGCCAGCCCCTGATGGGATTAGGAATAACTCTCTCCTGGATAATTTTCCATTAGGTCTGGTGATTGATTTCCATCTTTCTTACCCCCAGCTCTGTCCTGCTCTTCCTGTTTCAGCTGGATTATTTATTCTCATGCTTGGCTTGCTAATTGCCTGATCACCAGAGCTGAGGCTTGGGCACATCCCTGGCCTCCTTTGACCCTCCAGTTTCTGCCTCTTTGCGTCTGTCTCAGCTCTGATTTAATCCCCTCCACGCCCCAGCTTAAGCCAGGATCTTTCTGCTGGCCTGTGCAGAGGGAGAAACCTGCTGGTGTCACCCCAGGAGCCAGAGAAGGTCCAAGGGATGCTCCTGAAGCTCCTCACCATCACCTCTATCCTCCCCATGACCCCCTGTCTTCTCTGGGGTTTTTCCAAGCTTGGGGTGGCTTCAAACCCACTGACTTTGCAGACTCGAGGCAAGGGATAAAATAAAGCTGCAGGAGCCACACGTTCGTTTTTGGAGGGTGGCACAGGTCACCTCTGCTCCTCATTTCAGTGCCCCTGGGAACTGGGCTCTGCTCTGAGCTGCAGCAACAGCTGGAAAAACACAGTTGGATTCCCTGACTTCACATTTGGGCATCAAACTGTGTTCTGCCAGCTCTGAACAGTGCCAAGACATCCCCTGGGGATCCCAGCAGCCCGTGGTGCCCCTGTCACTGTGGGTGGTGTCACCAGTGAAGCTGAGCATGGAGCCAACACCAGCGAGCCTCATTTTGTGCTTTTTCAGCCCAAAATCATATGGAGGAAGGGTGTTTTTGGAAGTGTAACTGACGGCTCAGGGTTTTCCAGCAGGGAAGAAGGAGTAGACATCTGGACGGGCTTTGGCACAGGCCTGGGGTCTGGGCTCCCCTTCAGGTCTGGAGGAGCCCTGTCCTGGGGCAGCCCTGGCAGCAGTTTTCCTTTCCCCCTGGGCAGAGCTTGGAGCCAGGGAATTGTTGGCATCAGCATCCAGAGTGCCCCATCCTCTGCTCCAAGCCCCTGCCAGCAGCCCAGGGAGGTTGGAGTCTGTGGAGCCTGCTTGATCCAGCGAATTCCTGTTCCTGGGAATCGAGATCTCATCCCGGTCACACCTCAGGACAGGGAAGCACACGGAGCTTGTCGTGATGGAGAGTCCAGCAGCAATCCTGGCAAGCTGCCAGTGGGCTGGGAAACACCACAGGGACACTTGGACACTCCATCCAACCCCAGGCCGAACCCCGCGCCGGGGCTGAGCAGGGTGACAGTCTGTGAAGATGCTGGCACAGCCCAGCAGGGTTGGCATTGCCTTCCCTGGCATGGAGCCGGGCTGGGGACAGCAGCCAGGGAGCGAGGATGGCGTGGGGACACTGGGCTGCCAGGCAGGGCTGGCTGCCGGGGAGGGCTGGGCAGTGGCGAGCGGGCAGCACTCGGGGTGTTCCCAGCAGCATTTGGCTGCTGCTGGTGTTTGTAGGAGCCCTCTCCTGTCTCGTGCCAAGTCTGGGATACACTGACACTGGCACGGAGCACTGGCACCTCCCTGATAGCCATGGGACGGAGCACTGGGGTTATCCTCCATGTCCATCTTTTCAGGGTGGGGCTCTCACCATCACTTTCTGCTCCATTTGCTCCCTCCCTACTTTGGGGTCTCCATCCTCTCCCGGGGTTCTCTGCATTGCTGGAAAGATGCAGCAGCATCCCCTGGTTGCCTCTGGCCCCCGCCATGAAGGGGCCTGGCCTGGAGCAGCAGCAATGGGGTGCTGGAACGAGAGAAGGGCTCAGCAGGAGCATTTTACATCCCGCATGTCAAGGGAAGGATAAAACAAGACCTTGCTCTGACTGAGGTGTTTGTGCTTATGTGATGTCTGAGCAGGGGAATCTGGAAATGGCAACCTGGGCTGGTTTTTTGGTCTTTATTCACAAAAAGGGAGAAATAATGGCAGCTGAGGAGCAGTTGCTCTTGGAGGAGCTGGCAGGGCCAAGCCTGGGCCAGAGAAGCAGGAGCTGTTTGAAGGGTGGAGAGGGAACAAAATCCTACCCGCAGGAGTCATGGAATCCCAGAATGGTTTGGGATGGAAGGGACTTTGGAGACCGTCTCGTCCCACCCCTGCCATGGGCAGGGACCCCTTCCACTGTCCCAGGCTGCTCCAAGCCCCGTCCAGCCTGGCCTGGAACACTTCCAGGGATCCAGGGGCAGCCACAGCTCCCCTGGGTAACCCCAAACCAGGGTGGCTGGAGAGCAGCAGTTCCTCTGTGCTGCTGGTGGCTGGGACAAAACGAGCTCAGTGGTCACAAATCTTGGTGGGGAAGTAGGGAATGAGGCAGGGAAGGCTCCAGGGGCTCACAAAATTGTCCAATTGTCCAAATTGTCCAAAATCGCTCCGCTCTGCTTCCCCCATCACAGCCCCGCAGCCCCAGGCTTTGTTGGCTCTGTCCCCAGCCCTGCATGCAGCAAGCTTGTTATTTTTAAAAATAAATTAAATGAGGAGAAGAGCCTCTATCTAGGCCTTGCTCTGGATCTTAATTGCCCTGGCTCCCAGGGGCCGGGCGAGCCCGGAAGGCGCTGCACAATCGCCGTAATGAGCTATTAATAAACAGCCCGGCTCCGCCTGGCTCTGCCCGGGACAGGGAGGGACCGCGGGCCCCGGGTGTCCCGGCAGGGGACACAGGGTCCGTGCAGCTCCTCTGCGGGATGTCCTGGGGCCAGCAGAGACCCGTGGGCCAGAGCCAGCCCTGCTCCAGAGCTCGGCTCTGCCTGGGTTTGCAGGGAATGGCTCATCCAGCAGCCCTGAACCCCTCTGGAGGGTTCTCTGGGGGGGTCAGTGGGGCACCAGGGGCAGCAGGGCTGGCTGATGCTCTGGCTGTGGAGAGGGAAGGTGAGCCCAGGGCTGTGGCTCCCACTCCCCATCTGCTAGGAAAAACAACTCCAGCAGGGCTGGAGCTTTGCTTAGAGGATCAGGTGGCCAGAGTAGTAACCAAAAGTGGAGTTGGGTTACCCCGGGCTCATCCATAATGAACGCGGGGCAGAGCCTGAGGCAGGGAGGAGAAGGGCTGGATCCCCCCAGGGCTGGCAGGGAGGGATGGTGGGCACGGGGACACGGCCCAGCCTGGGACATCATTAAAGGGGCACCAGGACATCTCTAGTATAGAGACACTGAATAGGACAAGTAAATGTCACAATAAATGGGGAGGGATTTGTCCTGTGGGTTTGCAGGTTGTGCTTGGGGCATCCTTCCCATGCAGCCCCAGGGCAGAGCAAGAGTGGGGCCTCCAGAACCAGGGGGACCAAGGGGAGCTGCCCCCACCTCAGCCCAGAGCCAGCTCGGGTTCCCAGGGCCACCAGCCAGGCAGAGCCTTCCCACAGTGGCTCTCCGGGAAGGCAGAGGCTGCCAAGCAGCTCCAGTGCCCAGGTGGCATTTGGGGACCTCCAGTCCCCACAGGGAGTTTGGTGCAAGGAGTGAAGCTGAGCAGTGCTGGAGAGAGGGGAGAAAGGGGCAGGGGCAGCAGCGGCGTCAGTGGTCCCACCCCCCTGCGCCCCAGCTGCATCCACCAGCTGTTAACCCTGTGGTTGTGTGAAATGGTGACACCTTCCTCTTGGTTTGATTTGTTGGAGGAAAAAGGGAAATGTGGCAAAATTAAGACACACGCACAAAAAAAGGTGGAATAGACTCAGAATAGAATTGTTGAAGTTGAGGTTGGAAATCCCTCTAAGATCATCGAGTCCAACTGTTACCCCAGCACTGCCAAGGAAACCCCTTGTCCCTCAGTGCCACATCCCCACGTTTGTAAAAGATCACAGAATCTTGGAATATCCCGAGGGGAAGGGATCCACAGGGATCAAGTGCAACCCCTGTCCCTGCAGAGACACCCCAACAATCCCACCCTCTGCATCCCTCAGAGTAGTGTCCCAACGCTCCTTGAAGATCATCTCCCGTCCTTCCAAAATTGCACTTGAGCAAAGGGTTTAATCCCAGAGAATTGCTCCTCTCAGATAATAGGATCAGGGCAGGAAATTCCCCTGGAGATTGCATCCTTCCCTGAGGCATGAGCACGGAGTCAATAGTCCCCCAGCCCCCTGAGACTGTTCCCATGTGCCACCAGCCCCTGAGGACAGGCGGGAGGGTGACACCAGCCTTTGGTGTCCTTTGGCAGCATGGTGAGTGTGAGGACCAGGAGCTGCCGGGCTGGGCCAGCTCCTGCTGTCCCTGCTCCATTAGTGTCACCGTGCCAGGGATCTGGGGTCCCCATTGCTCTCCTTCTGTCACCCTGTAGGCCACCAGCAGCCACCTCAAGGTGTGCCTTTTTGGGACCTTTCGGGCACTGAGGACCTGCAGTGGCACCAAGGGGGAGCATTGCAGCCACACCTCGATGGCCTTGAGCAGCCACAGGTGTCACAGCGTCCTCCGCCCTTGCCCCACATCCTGCTGGACTCCCACAAACAGCTTTGGGATCCCTGAGGTGCCCAGAGGGACAGAAGGGAACATGTGAGAGGCTCCCTGGAGCCACAGCTTGGGCTCCCTGGAAGTCAGAAGGGCTGGAACCAGCCCTTGGGGACTGCACCCCCGCTTGTCCCAGTGCTGGGGGAGAGACAGGACAAAGCCCCCCGTGCTGGAGGTGTCAGTGCTCCCTGCACCTCCACAGGGCTGGCTGGAGGGGTTGGCTCTGCTCTTGGTACCCCCGATATTCTCTTGCCAGGCTCAAAAACACCCCGCAGCTCCCCAGCCGAGCAACTCTGCCGCTTAATTAGGTTAATGACCGTGCTTCATTAAGGAAAGGCAGCCGAGGAGTTTGCGGTGGCGCTGGGAGCTGCGTTTCCAGGCAGCCTGGCAGATTTGGGGCACGGATGGGGACAGGGAGCGGGAAGGGGAAAGCAAAGAAAAGGGAAAGCGGCAAAGTGCTAATCCCTGGAAAGGAGGGCAGCGGGGGCACGGCGCCGCGGGGTCGGTGTTAATCCCTCCTCGGCAAAGATTGTGCCCGGGGCCGCCTTAATCTGCTCCGAGAGGGCGGGACAGGGACGGGGACAGGGACAGGGACAGGGACAGGGACGGGGACAGGGAC
>WBMY01016389.1:103099-117806 GCA_013397315.1 Donacobius atricapilla
GGGCACCGCCAGCCCAGTGTCCCCTTGCCCCGCAGTCCTTGTGACCCCTCCGAGGGGCCGCTGCCCGTCCCCAAACCCCCCCAGACCCCCCGTGTCCCTCCCCCGGGCTCGGTGCCTGCCCTGCTCCCCTGGCAGCGCCCAGCCCCGCTGGCCCAGCACGGACTGGGCTGGTGCTGGCAGCAAAGCAATGCCTCCATCCCTCCAGCTGCTGGAGGAGCGGGCCCTGGGCCACTCCAGCCCCAAATTCCAGCCCCCANGGTGGGAGGGGGCTGGGGGGGCAGGGAGGGGGTCGGGCATGGACCCTCACAGTGGGAGCAAAGGGCAGTGCAGACCTGGCACAGTTTTCTATGTAACGAGCATGTGAGATGTATTTGTGAGCAAAACAAAAAAGGGGGGAAAAAAATGACTTTTGTGGCTTATTTGGGTTTTTCTCCCCCTTTTCTTCCTCATGTGCCTTGATAAGAAAAGGCAAAATCAGTGGGAAAAGCCTGATCAGGACCTGGAAAGGGCAGGAGCACCAAAATTCTCACCTTGGAGCTCTCCAGACCTGCTGCAACCTGGGGAGCCCATGGAATTCCAGCAGACATTTCCCCCTTCCCGGGGCTCTGCTGGGATTTGCAGCCCCTGAGTCTGTCCCCACCATCAGTCCCACAAACCCCACATAAACAATGTGAAACCACCTCCCAGAGGGTACCAAAGTCCATATTAATAACTAATAAATGATTAATGCACGTGTGCTAACAAACTGCTGCTGCTATTAATCGATTATTAATTATTAATGCAGTGTTTATAAGGATGTGCCGAAAATGAAGGGTGCAAAGGCAGCACCTCAAGTCCTGCTTGCAGGAAAATTGGGGTTTGGGGGAGGTTAGAAGGGGTCACACCCGCACAGGAGTGCCCGGATGTGCACAGGCAGACACACGCGGAGACAAAGCCCTTGGATGGGGCTGGAAAATTGGGCACTGGGAGCCTGTGCCGGGGGAAACTGAGGCACGGGAGGGGCACTGCCATGGGGCAGGAGCCGGTGGGGAGGGGGAGGTGGTTCCTCCTCCACAGAATGACCCTCCGAGTGCCCTCCCCATCCCACCAGCCCCTGGGCACAGCCTGGCCCCCCAAGGCCACCCCTGCCCTCGGCAGAGCTTCCATCGCTGTCCCCAGCACGGGCACCGCCAGCCCAGTGTCCCCTTGCCCCGCAGTCCTTGTGACCCCTCCGAGGGGCCGCTGCCCGTCCCCAAACCCCCCCAGACCCCCCGTGTCCCTCCCCCGGGCTCGGTGCCTGCCCTGCTCCCCTGGCAGCGCCCAGCCCCGCTGGCCCAGCACGGACTGGGCTGGTGCTGGCAGCAAAGCAATGCCTCCATCCCTCCAGCTGCTGGAGGAGCGGGCCCTGGGCCACTCCAGCCCCAAATTCCAGCCCCCACACAGTCCCTGGGGTCCGGGGAGGCTCCCAGCTCCCACCCCACGACACGAGCGAGGGTGGCCAAAGAACCAATAAAAGCCAAAGAACCAATAAAAGCCAGGCTGCAGCCCCCGCGGGCCGGGCGAGAGCTGCTGCCGTGGGAAGAAAGAGGAAATCGGGTTTTTTTTCTCTCATTTCCTGCTTCAAGATGCATTTCGTAGCACAGGGAGGTGAAGGGTCGAGGTTACAGCTCCTGCCCACGCCCGGGCCTGCGGGGGCACCGTGGGAGCCAAGACTGAACCCCCCGCTCCTTTTGGGGGTGAGCTGCAGGATGGAGATGCTGAGAGAGCGCCCAGGTGGGTTCCGTGCCCCAGGGGTCACCCAACCTGCCCTGAGCCGGGCACGGAGCATGCCCACAGCACCCACGGGCCGGTGAACAATGTCATGGAAAAAAACCAGCAAAAAAATAAAGACAATTAGAAAACTGCAATTTTCCAGCGGCTGCGTTTAAAGATCCTATCTCCCACTGGGAAGAGAAACCAATTTCTTGACAAACCAAAACGGCTGGAGCTAAGAAAAGCTTCCCTGCATCAGTCCCCCAAATCCAGGGGGAAAGGGGCTCAGCGGCTCCTGGACCAGAGTCTGCAAATGCCATCAGGGCCATCAGGGCCGTGTCCTGCANTCTCTGCCATGGGTCCAGCTGTCCCCGTGGCCCCACATGCCCAGTGCCCCTTGCCCCTGAGCCGTGCATGCCATGTCCTACCAGGGTCCTGTTTGGTGTCTGGGGTNCCATCAGGGCCATCAGGGCCGTGTCCTGCAGCTGATTTCTCCACCTGGAACAGGCAGCAGAACCCAGCAAAGGATTCAGGGATGCTCCATGGCTTGGAGAATTAAATAAGCATTTTGCACAGTCCTGCAGAGGTTGGCAACAGGAAACGACCGTCCTTGTTAAGGGCTTGGGTGGCTTTTAAACTTGGCATTTTCTCCTTGCTTGTAATAAGACAAATGAGGAATTTCACAGCTAAAAGGCAGTTCCTGGCTCCCCCTCTTTCCCTGGCCACTTCACTCCAGCTTGGCATGATCACAGGCATGGCAGGAATTCCGTAATTTTATTCCTAACATTTTCTGGTACTTCTTAATGGTGATTTTATTCATTACGGAAAAAGAGTCATGCTTCTAACAGATTTCTTCCCTGTGAGAGTGGTGAGGCCCTGGCACAGGGTGCCCAGAGCAGCTGTGGCTGCCCCTGGATCCCTGGCAGTGCCCAAGGCCAGGCTGGACAGGGCTTGGAGCAGCCTGGGACAGAGGAAGGTGTCCCTGCCATGGCAGGGGTGGCACTGGATGGGCTTTAAGGACCCTTCCAACCCGAACCAGTCTGGGTTGCTGGTGCACCGTGGGGTGGGTGCTGCAGGTTGTCCCCTCCCAGAGCCCTGCACTTCCTCACTGAGCTGGATGCAAGCGTGACTCAGCCCCACACGGGTTTTTATCAGCTCTCACACGTGGCCTCAGCACCCAGAAACAACCACAGATCAACAGCCACAACCCCTGGCTGGCCCGGAGTGAGCAGGGAAATACAGAAATAAATACGTGGGAAGGGAACTGTGGGCTCCTCACGGGGGTGACTGCAGGCTCACAGCACCCACCGAGTCCCAGCCCGGCCCCACAAAGCCCTGCAGAGGTGTCTGGATCCAGGCTCCGCTGCCCTGGTTGCGTGGTTGGGCTCAAGCAGTGGAATTTTCTTCTTTCCTCATGGAAACTCACATCTCCCAAAGCCGTCTCATCCCAGCCTCGCCGCTCCCAGGAGAAATCCCTGCAGCTGCCTTCCCGCAGCATCCACAGTGGCACCACTGATGACTCCAAGAAAGAACAGAAGGGAGGAAATATTGAAATATTTGGGGTTTAGAGTGTGTTTAAAGTGACTTCAACCTAGAGGGGACAGACACCAATGGGAGGATTTTTTCCAGCAACTGAGTTGGGTCACTTGGTGCTCTTTGAGCACCTGTAAAGCTCTGTGAGACAAACAAAAAACAGGTTTTTTCCAACAGCTGGGCTCCTCTCGTGCAATGGCNCGAGGTTACAGCTCCTGCCCACGCCCGGGCCTGCGGGGGCACCGTGGGAGCCAAGACTGAACCCCCCGCTCCTTTTGGGGGTGAGCTGCAGGATGGAGATGCTGAGAGAGCGCCCAGGTGGGTTCCGTGCCCCAGGGGTCACCCAACCTGCCCTGAGCCGGGCACGGAGCATGCCCACAGCACCCACGGGCCGGTGAACAATGTCATGGAAAAAAACCAGCAAAAAAATAAAGACAATTAGAAAACTGCAATTTTCCAGCGGCTGCGTTTAAAGATCCTATCTCCCACTGGGAAGAGAAACCAATTTCTTGACAAACCAAAACGGCTGGAGCTAAGAAAAGCTTCCCTGCATCAGTCCCCCAAATCCAGGGGGAAAGGGGCTCAGCGGCTCCTGGACCAGAGTCTGCAAATGCCATCAGGGCCATCAGGGCCGTGTCCTGCAGCTGATTTCTCCACCTGGAACAGGCAGCAGAACCCAGCAAAGGATTCAGGGATGCTCCATGGCTTGGAGAATTAAATAAGCATTTTGCACAGTCCTGCAGAGGTTGGCAACAGGAAACGACCGTCCTTGTTAAGGGCTTGGGTGGCTTTTAAACTTGGCATTTTCTCCTTGCTTGTAATAAGACAAATGAGGAATTTCACAGCTAAAAGGCAGTTCCTGGCTCCCCCTCTTTCCCTGGCCACTTCACTCCAGCTTGGCATGATCACAGGCATGGCAGGAATTCCGTAATTTTATTCCTAACATTTTCTGGTACTTCTTAATGGTGATTTTATTCATTACGGAAAAAGAGTCATGCTTCTAACAGATTTCTTCCCTGTGAGAGTGGTGAGGCCCTGGCACAGGGTGCCCAGAGCAGCTGTGGCTGCCCCTGGATCCCTGGCAGTGCCCAAGGCCAGGCTGGACAGGGCTTGGAGCAGCCTGGGACAGAGGAAGGTGTCCCTGCCATGGCAGGGGTGGCACTGGATGGGCTTTAAGGACCCTTCCAACCCGAACCAGTCTGGGTTGCTGGTGCACCGTGGGGTGGGTGCTGCAGGTTGTCCCCTCCCAGAGCCCTGCACTTCCTCACTGAGCTGGATGCAAGCGTGACTCAGCCCCACACGGGTTTTTATCAGCTCTCACACGTGGCCTCAGCACCCAGAAACAACCACAGATCAACAGCCACAACCCCTGGCTGGCCCGGAGTGAGCAGGGAAATACAGAAATAAATACGTGGGAAGGGAACTGTGGGCTCCTCACGGGGGTGACTGCAGGCTCACAGCACCCACCGAGTCCCAGCCCGGCCCCACAAAGCCCTGCAGAGGTGTCTGGATCCAGGCTCCGCTGCCCTGGTTGCGTGGTTGGGCTCAAGCAGTGGAATTTTCTTCTTTCCTCATGGAAACTCACATCTCCCAAAGCCGTCTCATCCCAGCCTCGCCGCTCCCAGGAGAAATCCCTGCAGCTGCCTTCCCGCAGCATCCACAGTGGCACCACTGATGACTCCAAGAAAGAACAGAAGGGAGGAAATATTGAAATATTTGGGGTTTAGAGTGTGTTTAAAGTGACTTCAACCTAGAGGGGACAGACACCAATGGGAGGATTTTTTCCAGCAACTGAGTTGGGTCACTTGGTGCTCTTTGAGCACCTGTAAAGCTCTGTGAGACAAACAAAAAACAGGTTTTTTCCAACAGCTGGGCTCCTCTCGTGCAATGGCTGCAGGAAATCCCAGCAAAAAGACAGCTCACAGATCAAAGAATATTCTGTGCTGGAAGAGAATCATAGGGATCACCAAGTCCAGCTCTTATGAGAATTGAACCCACAACCTCGGTTCATGGAAGAAAATGAAAATATTCCTCCTTGCCAACCCACCCAGAGTAAGAAGCGGAAGGAAGGGGAATTAATTCTGTGATGTGACAGGGGGTCGTGGGGGCAATCCCCCACTCAGAGCAGCTGCCACCCTCAAAGCCACCCCCGGAGCCATCCAGGAAGGAGGAGCAGCCTGAAGCTCCCTGAGCAGCTCGGGGGACACAAATGCACGGGTGGCACTGACGGTGACACAGTGACCACGGCCGCGGCCGGAGCCGTGCCAGGGGCCTCCAGGGGCTGCCACGGAGCGAGGTCAAACCCCGGCTTCCTTCAGCCAAGCAGGTTTGTAAAAGGAACCGGTTTTGAAAGCACATCCTGCTGCGGCCGGGGCGCAGGGCCTCGCGCAAGGCAAGTGCCGAGTGCGCCATGGGCAGCGCCAGGACGGGCTGGGACGGGCAGTGGGAGCTGCTGCGGACCCGGGATGTGGAGCTGGAGCCCCGTGGGACCCCCCTGCTGCCAGGGACAGCTCACAGGTAACGAGGGGCTCTGCAAAGGGCGCCCGGGAAGGAGCTGCTCAGCACGGCTGACCCAACCCAGCGCTTTGGGCTCCCGGGGGGCACAGGGGTCTGAGTGGGGGCACAGCCTGGACTTGCTCAGCCACTGCTGTCCCCGGCTGAACGGGGAGGTTCAGACAGAGCCTCCGTGGTTTTGGCACCGCTGGGGGCAGCCAAGTCAGCCAGGACAGGGAAGTGAAACCCAGTGGTGGCTCCATCCCAGTGCCCTCCTCCTTCGGGCTCCCTTTGCTCCCTGCCCTGGGCCCAGCCCCCTGTCCTGTCCCTCAGACCTGCCTGGGGGTGTCGAAGGCTTTTCCTGCTCTTGTCCCACACCTCTACCAGCATTGTGTCCTCCTTGGGGTCACCCAGCAGGGAGCCCAGGTCACCATCAGGCCCTGTGCACACACGGGTGTGTCCCATGCAGGTGGGAACCAACGCTTGTGGAGCCCCTGGGGCAGCTCCCACCGCCAGGATTTCCCAGTGCTCAGCTGGAGTCACTGGGCCACCAAACTCCCCGTGTTTCTCCCCAGAACCACCCCACCAAGGCTCCCCAGGCCACTGCTTCCCCTTTTCTCCGTGCTCTTCCTCTGAGCCGGCACCGAGGGCAGTGGGACCCGCGGGGTGACGCTGCCCCCCGGCTCCGTGCAGGGCCAGCTCCGCGCTCCGCAGTGCCCGCCTGGACCTGGCTGCCCCCGCACTGGCCACTGCCATGCCGGACACGCCGGGGGGCTGCCCCCCTCGGCCCCCCAACTCAGCCCCCATCTACAGCAACGTGGGTGAGTGACGTCCTGACCCCGCTGTGCCCCACCTGCCGAGGTGTCACCTCAGACAGTGGCACGGACCCATCTGCTGTCCCTGTCCCCTCCCGTGTCACCCCTCTGGCTGGTGTTGGGTGTGGCTTTGGGGCTGGAAATACACAGGGGGGCAAAGAACAACGTGCTGTACTCCCATCCCATCCCGTCCCATCCCACGCTCTTCCCCTCTGTCCTGTCTGCCCTCCCACATCTGTCCCTCCCTCCCCAGGAGAGCTGCGGGCCCACCTCGTCCCCCTCAAGGCCAGCCGAGGGGAAGGCGCTGGGAGAGCCCTCCCTCAGCCCCAGCCGGACGCCCTGCCGCCCCCACTGCCCAAAAAGCAGCTCCAGCGTGCCGAGTCCCTCCCGGAGCCAGGATCATCCCGCCGCTGCCATGGTGACCCTGAGCCACGGGCTGGCAGCATCCTCTACAGCATCCCCCCACTCCATTCGCGGCACGGGGAGGGGGCTCCCCCGCGGGACAGACCCTCCTCGGCACCCAAGAAACCCCTGACCAAGTCCCAAAGCCTGGGGGAGCCGCTGGCCCGAAGCAGCCCCCAGAAAGTCCCGTCACCCAGCTTGAAGGAGCTGACATTTGGGACAGCGGACGGGGAGCTGGGGCAGCTCCTGGAGAGCCCGGCCGGGGTCTGTGGGGTGGTCTTGGGGTGCCAGGAGGCCTCCCTGGCCCGGCTCTCGGCTCACATGCAGGAAGAGCTGGTGGGACCCGAGGAGAGGCTGCAGCTGCTGGAGGCAGAGCTGGCAGGGAAGGGCTGGGCAGCGCTCGGTGTCCTGGAGCCCCAGCCCTGCTGCCAGAGCGGGGATGCCTGGTACTTCAGGGTGGGCTTCACCTTCAACCACAGCCAGCTGCAGTTGGCAGCCAAGGTAAGGGGGGAATCGGGGTAAAAGCCCTGGGGGTGCAGAGGGAGCCAGGAGATCCAGGAGCGCTGGCTTTTCCATGGAACATGACGCTGGGGCCACTTCCCCTTTCTGCCCCCACTTCTGCATTTGCTGCATGGGAGCTGCTGGCGGGGCCTGGGGGATGAGGGTGACAGTTCCTATGGGACCAAGGGACAGCTCAAAAATGGCCCTGCAGGGGAATGTGTCCTGGTAACTCAGCACATGCAAAGGAGAGGCTGGAGCAGAGCTGGCTGCCCAGGAGAGCAGGATGAGACCCCAGCCCATCTGGGGGCTGCACCACCCCGCATGTCCCAGCTCTTGCTCAAAGCCATCCTGGCTCCGATCCTGGGTTCAGAGGGTGCAGGGGGACCCCAGCACCACATGTGGGGCAGAGCTGGCAGGAAGGCCCAGCCCAGGACACGGCTCTGTCCTTGCACAGCTGGCCCTGTCCCCTGTGTCCCTGCAGGTCCCCAAGCCGTGCTGCTCCTGCCTGGGCGTGCAGAGCTCCCTGGGGACACACTGCAGCCTCCCGCGCCTGCTCGGCCGCTTCACCGACCGCCTCCCTCGGGAGCTGGTGCTCCCAGGAATCCCAGGAAAACAGAGCCAGGGCCCTTCCAGAGAGGAACCAGCCTGTCCTGCCCCCCAGCCTGTCCTGCAGGTGCTCCTTTGTGCCGAGGTTCCCCAGCAGACCCTGGCAGACTTTGTGAAGGGCTCCCACGCTTTGCACAGGACCAGCCCCGGGCACTACGAACGCCTGGGCTGCCTCCTGCTCCTGCAGCTGTGCATGGGGCTGGAGCACCTCCAGGGGCAGAACATGGCCCAGGGGGACCTCTGTCCCGAGAACCTGCTGCTGGTGCAGTGCCCGTGTCCCCCCCAGGGCCAGCAGGGCCAGAAGGAGCCGCTGAGGCTGTCCCTTCCACGGCTGCTCATCAGCAGCTTCTTCAAGGTGCAAGAGAAGCAACGCCCTTGCTCCAGCAGCCAGGAGCAGGACTGGAGCCTGGGTCTCGCTGCGCCCTCCCCTCCAGCAGCAGCTGAGCTCAGTGTGGGCAGGCTCATCTATCAGATCTTGCACGTGGACATCTCCCTGGAGAACATTTTGGGCTTCAGAAGCAAAAGGCTTCCTGAAATCCCCTCGCTGTCCATCTACTCAGCGGGACTGAAGCGCTTGGCCACGCTGCTCCTGCACAGGGACCCTCACGAGAGGGTGTCCATCGAGCAGGCCAGGGGCATCCTGCAGGTGCTGCTCTGGGGGCCACGCCAGGAGCTCTTTGCCAGGAGCAGGAAGAGCCTGGCGCTGCTGCGGGGCTGGCTGGAGGTCAAGAGGGCTCTGCTGCTCCTGAGGTTTGCGGAGAACTCGGCTGGGGCCGGGGTCCACCCCGGCCTGGAGGAGTGGCTGTGCTGCCAGTACTTCCAGGGGGTCACCGAACACACCCTTTACCAAGTCACCCAGGTTCTCTATGCTCCCTAAACCAACCTCCAGTTCAGCCCACCCAAAGGTCTCCTCAAAGCCAGGAGCTCACGAGGGCCTGGCCCATGGCAGGGGAGTTGAAACAAAATTATTTTTAGGGTCCTTTCAGCCCAAATCATTCCATGATTCTGTGAAATCCACCAGTTCCTGAGAAATCCAAGCAAGTCCTTGCTGGGAAAGCTCTGCAAACCTAAACCCACTCCCCGCATAGCCCATGAATGATAAAGCTGGGATCAAACTTGAAAACACAGGGTGTGGTTTTATACCCTCAAACAATTTTTGCGTGATACTCTAAGTCTGATTTATCAGAACATCTGAGGAAAGGCAGCTGGATGGGAGCCCCAAGCACCAATTTAGTTGCTGATAATCCCAAGTAAAGTTTATGGGGTCTAGACATTGCACAAAACCCCCTCAGAGCCTTTTTGTAGCCACCAGGTTTTTGCTGCTTTAAATAACACTCAAAGCCACCATCACAGCTCACCCTTCTCAGCAAAGGAGAAACAACAGCTCCTTCAGCCTCTGCTTCCCAGAGGCAATTTGTGGCACCGTCACAGATAAAAATGACATATTAAAGGGAAAAATACAGCTTCAATAAAACCTGGAGCTGAGCCTCTCCAACACTGGTCCTTTTTGTGCTTGCCAGCGTTACACACTCCAGGGATGGATCCAGAGGGAAACACAAAGCCAAACTGCCCTGCCCAGTGGTGATTACCCAGAACAGCCTCCATGGGCTCTGGTGAACAGCTCAGGTGAGTTCATGGGCACCAAGGCAGGGCTGTGGCACCTGCTCCTTGCTGTGAAACATTTGGCAGCACGTGGGACCTGGACCCAGTCCCCAAATTCATGTGGATGCCAAGGGACCAGCATGGTGAAGGTCAGGTTATTTGAATTGTTCCTCAGCAATTTTTAATCCACTCACAGCCATCTAGACTGGGTATCAGGAAAAATTCCTTCACTGAGAGAGTGATCAGGCATCAGCACAGGCTGCCTAGGTCAGTCACCATCGCTGGAAGTGTTCAAACAATGTGTGGATGTGGCACTTGGTGATGTGGGTTCGTGGCAATGGGGTAATGGTTAGACTCGATGACCTTAGGAGGTTTTTCCAACCTGAAAAATTCCATGACTCAGTGACTCCCTCACCTGACAGCAGCAGGGCTGTGCACACAGTGGGACAGAGCCTCCCCATGTGTGCTGTGCCCATGGATGTGGCAGCAGCTCCCCAGGCCACCACCAGAGCCTGGGGCATGGCTGGAGTGGGGAGGATTCCTCCTAGGAGTCTGTGAGCTCCAAAGAACAAAAATAAACCAGAGCTGGGATCCTCAAGATGCAGAGAGCAGCTCAGTCCCAGCTCCCTGCTTGGTTTGCTCCCACCTGGAGCAGCACCCAGATCCCCCAGTGCAGCCTCCCTGCCCAGTCTGGACCCCATTAACCCTGGCACAGGCACTGCCTGGCACAGAAATGGGGCTCAGATCTCATTCCAGGCTCTCGGGCCAGCACTGGGCGCCCCGGGAGAGCCCAGCCCTGCTGTCCCTGTCTCTCCTGCAGTATTTGCCGTGGCTACGAGAGGGCAGTAAAGGCCACGACCCAGCCCCTCATCCCGGGGAGACAAAGCCGAACCCGCTCCCGTGGCTCCTGCAGGCCCAGCCCAGCAGCTCCAAGGACCCACAGCACCCCTGCTCTGGTTTCCAGCCTGGGTGATCCCCTCCCCTGCTGCCAGGAGCATCCAAAATCAGCAAAACGTCCCATGGAGGCAGGACCAGGCACAGTCCACACTCCTGTCCCTGCGGAGAGCAGAACATGGCACTGATACAGTGCAGAGGAAAACGGATTTTTCCAGATCAGCAGAAAGTTCAGCCCTGTGCCAGCCTGTTGAGCAAAACAAGGACGCCCTCCCCTGGTCATGCCACCACCATGAAATCCTGGAATATCCTGAGCTGGAAGGGACCCTCAGGGATCATCATTCCAGCCCCTGTCCCTGCACAGACACCCCAACAATCCCACCCTGAGCATCCCTGAGAGCGGTGGCCAAAGGCTCCTGGAGCTCTGGCAGCCTCGGGGCTGGGACCATTCCCTGGGGAGCCTGGGCAGTGCCCCAGCAGCCTCGGGGGGAAGAACCTTTCCCTGAGCTCCAGCCCAAACCTGCCCCAGCTCAGCTTCGTGCAGTTTCCCAGAGTCCTGTCACTGGCCTTCCAAAAAGCTCTCCAGGACGAGCACAATTGTAGGGCCACGAGAGGATTGGGAAGAGCCAATTTAAGAGCCCAGAAAGAGCCCCCACTTTGCACCACATCACTGCTCACACACCCCCAGGTTACTCCGTGCTGCATCTCCAAGGAGTTTCAGGGAATATTTCAGCATATTCCATGGGATTCCAGCACTGCTGAGCCCAGGGATGGCCATGGGGAAACTTTAGGCCCTCACTCACATTTCACAGCACTCAGATCTCCCAGGGCACCACTCAGAGACTTCCACTCACACCCAGCAGAACCTGGTGAAATAAACCCATCCCAGGGATTCCCTGCTCCAAGGTTTTATAGAGGAAAGATTCATCACCTCCAACAGTGCCAAATAAGCCTGCAAGCACTGAAAATCATGGAAATATCACACTTTAAAGTTCAGCCCTTCTGGAGACTTACTTAACTTCAGTTCAAGCTTTGCTAATTCCAGTATCACAAGAAGCCCTTTCCCCTTCTGCTCACCATCCTGAACACCATGCGGTGTTTGTGGACCCTGAAACCGCCCCCTCCTCACCCTTCAACCACCACCTGCTCCCCCCAAGAACACTGCCCAGCCTCAGTGACACCACTGAGCCGCAGGGGTGCCACAAACATGCCCAGCTCACCGCCAGAACTCCTGGAGTCACCCTGCACTGGGAAGGGAACACTGAAATTCCAGCTAGTTAAGTTGCGTATTTGGTACTTAAAGCAGCCACGGGCTGAGCTGATCACATACCACTTGAGACTTCCCAAGCAAATCACACCCTGAATATGCTACAAAACACTGGCAGAGCAGGGAGGCACTGGTCCGAAGTACCACGCCTGCTAATTGTTCACTAAAAGACGACTTTTCCAGGATTGCTGGATTTTTCCAAGCCCTGTCAGAGCACATCCATGAGTTCCAGTCAAGCAAAGAACGAGCAAAGCCTTTCCACACCTGCAACTTTAATGGTTGGGGCAGTTCCAGAGCCACCTCTTCAAGAGTGCAAGTCTTCAAACAGCTTAAAACCAGCAATAAAAAGTAAAATATAAATTTTTATTTAGAATTAAAGCAAATACTTCAGTATCACAAACACAATATTAAACCTCAAGAAATATACTGCTAAATTTGGAGGGAGCATTTATTTTTGCACAACCACAACATGCGCACAAAATCCAGAAAAAGATGTGGAGTCTGAAATTTTCAACATCTCACCACCAAAGCAGCTGGGTAACACAAGGTTTCATACAAGAGTTAAGATAGACTGGAATAAGATGTTGACAAAATTTCTACAGAATCATCTTTATAGACAACAAGAAAGCTCTAAAGAGGCAAACATTGCAATCTAGTCTTCTTCTGCTGAGTCTCTCTCAAACGTGTAGGCCATGAAGCAAGCATCTGGTCTCTTGGGGACAAGGGGATGCCCTGGTCTCACAATCTCAAAGCCCAAAAAGCTGAAAGTACGGAGCAGTGCAGCTGGAAAATAAAGCAGGAGACAGGTTTCACTCATAGGATACTGAAAAAAAAAACACCCTGGATTTCCACCAAAAGGCACTTTGTGTGTCTGGAGGCACAGGGAACACCCACCTCTGTCATCTCTGTTCTTGTGGAAACAGATGAACACGTGCTCAACTCGGAGCTGCTCTTCAGCAAACTCGAGAAGAACTGCAAAACTGCAAGAGAGACACCAGGGGCTCAGAGCCTGTGGAACAGGGAATGTCCTGGGATGGGAGGGACCCCCAGGGACCATCCAGTCCAACCCCTGGTCCTGCACAGGCACCCCAAGCCCACCCTGAGCATTGTCCTAACGCTCCCGGAGCTCGGGCAGCAAGTGCTTCTTCAGAGTTAGCAAGGCCCTGAGAGCCAATCCACACAGGAATTCCTAAGGAAGAGGCACAGGTTAGAGCCTCACACCACCAGACCCCTGAACCCCGGGCAGAACTCAAGGGCACGACTCAGCAGCACAAGAAATGAGTTCGTGACACATCGGAAGGAGCTGCAGTGACAGACTCAAAGCAGCCCGGAATTCTCAGGGCCTAAACCAGCCTGAAATCCCAGACTTTGAGCTGGTTCTGCCTGCAGCCCTGAAACCAGGCTTTCAAGAGAGCCTCAAGTACCAAAATTGAACTCAAGCTTTTAAAAAGAAAGCAAAGTGTTCTCCCACCCCACTGAGAGGCCTGGTGTTAACCCACAGCCAAGTTTTCCCTGGCCCACCTGTCCTTGCTCCCCTCAGGCAGAGGGCCACTGGGAATTTCGATGTAGAGGTTGTTGTTGTTCAGCACTGCTCTCCAACTGATGTGTTTGGCATCTGTAAGCCTTGACTGGACATTGAGAATTCTTGTCCTGTTGTTAGGTGTTAGTTCTTCTGTGACATTCAGCCGATTATCCTGCACCAGGGAGAAGGGCAGAGTTATTTTTTCCATTCATTTTTGGAGGACGGATTGAGGCAGGGAATGCTGCCAAGCTCACCATGAGCCGTTTGCTCCTCATACTCACCGAATAAAATAAATTAGCTGAAAGATTGTGATCCCTCTGACTATTCCCTCGCCCACCTGGGATCTTCAGGGGTGGGTGAGGGACATCAGGAGCACCACCGAGGCCCCGGACCCAGGTTACTACAGCAATTGAAGGGAACCCTGGAACTGCAAAGGGAGCAAGGTTAGACAGGCAGGAAGGCTTGGACAAAGCCCTGGGACTTCCAGGACTTAAACAGTGTTAAAAAAACCCAAACCTAGGCCAAAGGACTCCTCCCACTGCAAGTGGGAAGACAAAGGAAGCTCCACACCAGGAGCAGGGACAGTGCCCAGGGAGCTGCCACTGCAGTATTTTGAGTGAAGACTCACTTGGGGATGAAAAATACTCTGGCTGAGTGAGCCAGGTGTGTTTCTGTGCCAGGGCAGGCCTGATCTGACCTCATGAGAAGAACCTTTCTGCAGGAATGTGCTGTTTTCTGCCCTCCTTGTTCTCAGGCAGCACAAACCCCCAGCCCAGCCAGGCAGGGATCACTTCTCCCTGGGATATTCACCGCCAGACCCTCCCAGCTTGAGGCCAGGCAATTCCAGGGAACCGTCTCCACCTCCAGGATTTTCAGCCTGAGCTGATGCCACACCTGAATCTCTGCAAATCCTCCAAAAACACCTGCAAACCTCTTCCCACTGAACTCCCCTGAGCGCTTCCACAACGCCCAGCACGCGAGGAGAAAAACACTGTTTTTGAAGATGTGGGGAGTATTTTTAAGTTTCTCCCCATCCTTTTTCAAGGCTGTTTCACTCCTCCCGTGGCAGAGCAGCGCTGGCCCCTCCCTCTGCACCATCCTTCACCCGCAGGCTCCACTCTTGAGTTGCGTCATCTCAGCAGATGCAGCAATCGAGGCCCTTGGGGGAATTTTCACAATCGTCCTGTCTCCGAGTGCCAGCAGCAGCCACTGCAGCCATTTGCAAATCCGAATAAACAGCTACAAAATAATCCACCATTTTGCACACTTCGCACCCGAGTTGCGGGGTTTGGATTGGTTTGGGCTTTTTTTTTTTTTTTTTAATGGTCTAACAATTGGTGT
>WBMY01016389.1:119037-146327 GCA_013397315.1 Donacobius atricapilla
AGCCCCCTCCCCTCTCCCCAGGCGCTGCTACACAAAATGGCACCGGAGCGCTTCGACCGCCTTATATGCCCTCCCTCTGCCACGCCCCCAAGAGACCGCGGCCCGCAGCGCGTGCAGTGCCCGCCCACGAGCAGGCGGCTTCTATTGAACAGTTCAGATGTCTATTAGGCGATCTCGCTGCCTATTGGCTGAGCTGAGAGTGGGGGGCGGGACATTGGCTGAGGGGGCTGCACTGGAGCCGGGGTACTGGCCCCTGATTGGCTGCGAGCGCCGCGGGCGGGCGGGGCCTGGCGGNTGAGGGAGCACAGGGAGGGAGAGACTCGAAGAGTCATGGAAAGAGATGGAAAAACACGGACGGACCCGTAGGGTGCAGCCCTGGGGCTGGAAGCAGCGGAGGGGCGGCAGCAGGACCCCCTGTGGGACCCCCGGGGACATCGCCGCCCTCAGAGCCTCGCACAAAGCTCGGTGCTGAGGGAAACTTTTAATTAAAAACTAGTAATAAACCCCCCACAAGTAGTGCGGAGGGTCCCTGAAAGGTCGGGCTGGGGTTGTGACCTGGTTTTGTGCGGAGTGTTTGGGCTCATTCCCTTTGGCCTAGCTGTGGTTTATGGATTTACAGGGGAATAGGGATGGGAATAGTTGGATTGTGGCTCTAGAATGGAATAAAGATGGGCAATCGTTGGTTTATGGATTTATAAGGGAATAGGGATGGGAAAAGGTTAGGTCAAGAATTTATAAGGGAATAGGGATGGATAACAGTTTCTGAGTTTATAGTGGAAAAGGGATAAAGAATGGATGGTTTATGGATTAATAGGGGAATAGGGATGGGGAGTGGCTGGTTCATGGATTTATAGTCAAATAGAAAAGATAGATTTATAGCAAAATTGGGATGAGGAACTGTTGGTTTATGGATTTATAAGACAGTAGGGATGGGAAATGGTTGATTTATAGGGGAATGGGGATAGGGAATGGTTGGATCATGGATTTATAGAGGAATAGGGATGGAGAACGGTTGGTTTGTGGATTTATAGTGGAATAGGGATGGGGAACAGTTGGTTTATGAATCAATAGGGGACTGGGGGTAGGGAATGGTTGACAGTGATGATCTTTTAGGCTTAAGAGGTTAAAAGGCTAAAGTGTTTTTGCTGTGCCTTCATGAAGAAGTGGGTAAATCCTGGTTATTTACACAGCAGAAGTTGGGCTTGCCCCTAAAGCAGCCAACCTGTGCCCTCTGCTTTCCATCTCCTGCCAGGGGCTTGGAAATCCAAGGCTTGGGGATGTGGTTGGGTCTTTCTGCAGTCCCACAACAAGAACAGTCCAGAGGAAAGGATGGGAATTTGGAAACGGGACACTCCCACTGCTCTTCTGGATGGGATTGATGGAAACACAGCTTCATCCCTTGGGTGTGAGGGTCAGCCTTCAGAATCCATCTAAAAGCAGCAAATGTGCAAAAAGCTAAATAGGTCATCATTCCCATGGGTTTGGGAATTGGATCTTTGGCTGAGCCATTTCTGACAATTTCAGCCTGAAAACCAAGGCAGAGGCACATCCTGAGCAGTGGATTTTATCCTGTATGGAGAGCTCAAAATAATGGTGTAAGTGATGGTGTTTGCAGGCAGGGATGCCTGGTAAGTTTAGTGGGGAAAGGTGTTTACAGAACCAAAGAAAACTGCTAAAGATACATTGCAATGGTTTTAAAAATCATGGTTTTAATTTTCATTTAATCATTTAAATCATTTTAATTTTCCATTTAAAAAAACTTGTAGATGGCTGCATTTCTTTTTTTCTTCACCAACTCAGGCCCCAAGGAACCTGTTTTACTGCCTGAAGCTACCAGAGCTGCATTTGGCCACCACTTAGGGGGTTTTATTTTTATGTACTTGAAAATATCCCCATGCAGGAGCTCTGAGCACAATGGATTGATTGGCTCCACTTTGCAGAGGGATCCTTGTCTAAATCTCCACCCACCTTTTGTGTCCCAAAGCTGCTGGGAGAAGCCGGGATGGAACAAAGTGTCGTTGCCAAAATAAAGCAGTGTCTGCTCTCCTGCAGCTCAGAGGAGAAGCCTGGCCTGGCCAGCAGCCAGGGAAGAATCTGGGAGTCCTGGAAAGTAAAAGGGATGAGGAAAGTCCTTTTCCTGCTGCAGGCATCTGCCCTTAGCTCCCAGAACACGACATAAACAGAGCTTGTGCTCACCTCACTTCTGAGATTTGGGTGTTGATTTATGGAGGGGAAACTCTTCTGTTTAATACATTACCCAGAGTCCGGCCTGAAACAATGGGATAGCTGCAATTCCGGAATATCCGGACCACACGGAGCACATCAGAGGAGATTTAGCAATTCCTGGTTTGTGTGTTGTGTTAGGAAGGTTTTCCTGCTGGGGAGTGGAGGTGTCGAGGGTGGAAGGGCCGCATTAGCATTCAGTGATAGATTTCATTATTTCCAATAATGGCATTTATTATTCCTGTAGTAATCCGGCTGTAATTCCTTATAATGGCTCTGTGTGAGGGGAATCAGCACTGCAGCTGTTTCCTCTTCCCTGTGAACTGGGAACAGCTTTGCCCTTTGAATCCCTGTCACCTCCATGGTCCATCACTCCATTTCACAGCCGAGTGCCTGGAGAGCTCCGGGAGCTCTGTGCTCTGCAAAAGCCCAACCGACCTGTGCTGGGTTTGTGTTAAACACCACGGGGGATTAGTTCCAGCTGCAGTTTTGCTGAGATAGCCTGACTTCCACTTTAGCAGGGACAGTGATTCATAAATCCTCACACAGAAGCCTCTGGCTCACAATTTTGGGATTACGGCTGAGGCAGTTGGAGATGTTGCCATTCCCAGCTGGTTTTTCACCCCTGGTTTGCCATGATTGCCCTTCCTGTGGCAGAGTAGCTCTGTAGGAGGATTGTTGTTCCAGCTGCATTCCCAGTTTGGCATCGCAGTCCCTGGAATTACCTAATTCAGGGGGCAGTGAACCCTGACAGTCTGAGCAGCCCATCTCTGCTGTGGCACAGCAGCTTTCAACACCCAGGGAAGATTCACAGAGTCCCAGAATATCCTGATCTGGACCCCACAGGACCATCATTCCAGCCCCTGTCCCTGCACAGACACCCCAACAATCCCACCCTGAGCATCCCTGAGAGCGGTGGCCAAAGGCTCCTGGAGCTCCGGCAGCCTCGGGGCTGGGACCATTCCCTGGGGAGCCTGGGCAGTGCCCCAGCAGCCTCGGGGGGAAGAACCTTTCCCTGAGCTCCAGCCCAAGCCCTGACACAGCTCCAGCCCTTCCTGGGCTCCTGTCCCTGTCCCAGAGCAGAGCTCAGCCCCTGCCCCTCTGCCTCCCCTGGGGAGGAGCTGCAGCCCCCGAGGAGCCTCCCCTCAGCCTCCTCTGCTCCAGCTGAAGGAGCCAAGTGCCCTCAGCCTCTGCTCAGACCCTTCCCCAGCTCCGTGTCCCTCCTTTGGACACTCCCCAACAGCTTTGGAGCCTTCTTTATTTCTTTATTGCATTGCATTTTTACAACCATGGCAAACAGAGAATCTCGTCCATCACGTTCATGCCAAATCCTGTGCAGGTGTCCTCAAACACACAAAGTCCTCCTCATTCCAGCTACTACAGCCTTCCCCTCTCCAACAACTGCATTCCCAAGGACCCTCCCAGTCCCACAGCCAGGAGCTTGTGTCAGTTCCCAGTTGTTGAGGGAGCTCCCCAGAGAGCCCCCAGCAGGTCCCAGTTGCTCTGTGCTCTTACTCCAAGCAGGTCACAGCAACTGGGCTGCCTGAAACCTCCTGGGAAAGAATCTTGTACAGCCTGAGTTACTCAATAACCAGAGCAGTTAATGAGAAAAGGACAGAAGCACCAACTCACCGATCCCTGTTAGGCATCTAAGCTGAAATTGTTGCAGGCTGAGAAAAGCCAAGGAGTCGATTTCCCCACATTTTCCTTTCTTAGCTTGTTTCCTTCTGCTTTTTACCCTCTTTTCACAAAAGAGGCCTCAAACTATAGTTAAAATCAGGAGTCAGTGATTCTTTGTCAAGCTTTAATGGGTTTTACTTTCTGAAATAGTCTGGAAAAAAGAGTTTATAGCAGCACAGGAAGAAAACCAGACTGAAAACTGTTGTGAACGTATAAGAGCAAGAAATGGCTGTGGGATAAGTAACTATCTTCCCTCTTCCCTGTGTTTTCAGGTGTGCAAGATCAGATAACACAAGATCGGTGCTTAGAAAGATGTTCAGGAGCTGAAACATTCATAAATCTCCTACGGTTCTGAAATCCTGCACGTTGAAACCACAGCTTTGTAACATCATTTATTCCAAGAAGGAAAGATAAGCCCTTCTGTCATTTAGGTGATTAAAGCAGTATTAAATCACACAGCTGCAAAAACTGCTGCTTCTGCCTGGTTTTCTGCCACTGGTGGAGCTGAGGCTGCTCCTGCATCTGTGTTCTAGAGGAGCAACAAAGCTCCAGGGAAGGGGAATGGGACAAAAATCCTTTTTGACAAGTAGCAGAAAGCCCTATGTGTTTTGTGCTTTGCTGCATCACGCTGTCAGGGCTCTCCTGGAACGTGGAAATGGATGTTTGTGGCATTTAGCAGCATCAGGGGAATTCATCCTGCTCTGATTTGCTGACGAGGGTAGAAAGACAGAGAGAAAAACATGAGCTCCCTTCCAAAGCATGTGCAGTCCATGCATAGCATTGCCTATTTAGTACCTCCCCAAAAATGGGAATAAAATATATGAATTTATTAATTAATTGAAGTAGGCTTTAAAATCAAGTGGATCTGATTGCCTTTTCTCTCTATTCCACTGCTTGCTCTTGCAGTTTTGAGAGGTGTCTAAAGATGCAGCCAAGCACCAAAACAGGACAGAAGCTGAGGCAGAGATGTCCATCAGGACATGTTTTCATAGAAATCATTGTCTGTCATGACTTCACCCTGTAATTTAGCTGAGTTTAGTCACAGAATGATTTAAATTTTCCTGTTGGTCAGCTCTCTGTGGAGACAAAGGACAGCAAAAGCTTATGAGGCTTTATCAAAACAATGGACAGTGTTATTTCTAAACTTATCAGATCTCTATTTTATAAGTCTTATTTTAAAAATGGCTCTTAAATCTACTCCTCTGCTTCCTTAGTACTTCTGGTTCATCTCCTCACAGGTAACAGTTAAGTACCAGTTATCTAATTTTAAATACTCCCCCACTAAATCACTTTAGTGTGTCAGAATCTATTCTGATCTTTGTGGGACAAGTAATTAGAACACCTTTTCTAGCTGGAAAAGTCTCCTCATTTTCATTGTCATACTTGTGAGAATGATTTAATCTGAAGGTCAGGTTTTCTGCAGACCCACTTGTGCTGGAAGGAGACTCTACCAAATGAAGCCAGAATTTTTAGGTGTTTACCAGGACAGAGAAGAATTTATTTTTCCAAGATCTTTGTGAGATACTGAACTAGAAGAAACAGTCATCAGGCCAACAAAAAAAAAATCTGTACTCTCACCAAAAAAAACTTTGGAGCTCTGTTTTTCCACTTCAAAACAGCTGGCGTGGAGAGGGATTGAATGCAGATTAGGTAATAGATGTTTAAAATGCTGTAAATTCTCATTTATCTGAATTAGGGATGGAATCCAACATCACCTGGGCACCTGGGAGAGGCTGAGGATTTTTTGAGTTTGCAGGATCAAACTGCGCAGTTTCCACATAAATATAACGTGGGGGCAGAGGAGGGAGGCTGAAGTGGGAACAGGAAATCAGCTGGAAAGGGGCTTGGCCAAGAGCAGGAGCCACAAGGAACGCTCGGAGGGTGGCACCTTATGATTTCTGGGAAGGAAGTGTGCTGGGGCACTTTGTTGTTATGGGTCTGTAATTTTAGGGATAATGTTCCACAACACTGATTCCTGTATTGATTTTTCTCTGGCTGTTGCTGCCAGTTATGAACAAATGGCCCTGAGGAATTTGGAGGTGGTTGCAACACAATCAAGTGAAAGACGTTGCAACAGCCTCCCTTCCCCACCCCATTTTCTGTTTCGTTTCTGCTGGGCTAGAGGCAGCTCCGCTCCAGCCGCTCTCCCGAGTTACGCAGAGGTGATGGAGCTCTGGTTCTTGCTGCGGAGTCACAGAGGGGAGTTAATTCGGGGAGAGGAAGAAGGCCTGGCCCTTCTGTTGGCATGGGAAGGGTAGTGGGGTCCTGAGCAAACCCTTTGCAAACCCCTCCACAATCAATCCCATCACGATCAGCATTTCAGGCTCCCTGGAATTCCTCCATGAACATTTTCCTTGCCCTCGCTTGCTTGCTGGAGACTTTGTGTGGTGGATTTAGGAGTTTATTTTTTGTGTCCATTGCTCCCCCCGGCCCTGAATCCAGCACTCTCCGAGGTTTCCCTGCAGGACAATCCCCTTGCCCAGCTGGGAAGGGGAATGGGACAGCCTGGCTCGTTTTCCTCCCGTTCCTCTTGTGCTTGGATCAGGCAGCCTCAGGGATGAGGAAGTGCACGGTGCAGCCCTGCTTTTGCAACCCCTAATTTCGTTTGGAAATGTTATCCAAACAAACAGCTGCCAGCAGGATGAGCGTTAAGACCTGTGCAGAGGCTGCTCTGTCAGAAACGAGCTCAGAGTGAGCTCTGCCTGCTGAAACGTTTCACCCAGCAGCTCATTAACATGGAGATACTGAAAGGAGACTTCCCCCCCGATTAGATCCTGCCCGTGATAAGAGCATTAACGAGCATATTTTCCCATAAATAAAATGAGCAGGCCTGGAGGGCAGGGAAGGTATTTTGCCTGGAATCAGTTCTATCCCACGCTCACCCCTCGAAGATTGGGGCTGAGGGAACCAGTTCACCCTGAGAGCGAGCCAGAGACCAACAGGCAAAGGGGGATTTCTTCCAGCTCTGTGTGCTCCACACTGCCTTATTTTGGGGATAATCCACGTGCATTCTGTCACTGGCCAGAACTCCCTGTGCTCAGGGCCAGGGCAGCCCTTGGGGTGCTGCAGGAGGCACAGAAAGGTCCTAAGATATAAAGTTTCTTTTGCCAGGCTGTTTTTTGAGCTGCAGAAGGGACAGGAAGGTGCAGCCTGTGGAAAGCTGCTTTGGCCAGGCTGTTTTTTGAGCTGCAGGCGGCCTCGTGCTCTCTGCATCCGTGTCTGAACCAATATTTACTCAAGGCTCTGTGTACTGGGATTGTCAGCAATCCCTGCAGTGAGAGCAGGGCTGGAGCCAGCATCAGCCCAGCTTAGCAGCTTCCCTTGTTTACATCTTTTTGAAAAATACTCCTGACTTGCAGGCTGGGGAGAAGTGGCAGCGGGACAGCTCTGGTGAGCACGAGCCATCCCCGCAGCAATCTGCCCACCCCAGAGTCTCTGCAGCCAAAAATGCCCTCAGGAGGTGGGTGGGCAGCAGGCCCCCAGCCTGGGCAGGCCTTGGCATCTCCCCAGGAAGTGGCAAACCTGCTCTGGAAGTGACAAACCAAAGTCCAAACACTTGGTGCTCCCTAAGGGACTGGCAGCAAAGGAACCGCCACGCTGCCACCATACTCAGGAGCGGAGGCTTTAAAATGAAGGCAGCTCTAGTTCAGTGCCAGAATTTTCCAGTTTTCTCAAAGGGTTTTGTTTATGAAGCTATTCTAGGTACAGATTAACTTCCCCTGCCTCCTGTTGGTCATTAACTGTGGGAGAAGCTGAGGTTTGCAGGGTTCATTGCTTGAGGAAAGGGGTGAGCACTGCGGTGTTTCACAGCCACGCTCTCATGGTGCCTGTCCTGGTGTTTCCAGAGAAACCAGACTTTAGGGAGCTGTTTATTCCCATGTGTCCTGCTCTGTGTGTCACACACAGACACCCTGACTCCTCTTTGGCAGGGCAAAACCTCACTTCCGACAGAGCTGAGCATGTGCCCCGAGCTCTTAATGAGACTGGGAGATTTCCTAAGGTGCTGGAAGATAAACAGGTGGCATAAGGAAGGTAAAGACCCTTGAAATTACTGCTCAGGCTTGGAGCTGTGACCTGCTTGATTTCCTGCACACAGTGACTTTTGCCAGCTACTTCAGGTGATGAACTGGAAATCTCCAGCCTCGGGGGTGTGTGGAAGACAGGGAATGGCTGTGACTACTGGAAATAGACTGGACAGGAACTGAGATTTAGTTCTGAAATCTGTTTTCTGGGGAATTTAGCACCTTTCTGATTCCCCTATAAAGGTTTCTCTGTTCTTGGGTCAGAGTTTCCCTGATGGATTGTCCAGTGAGTAAATGCTTTCAGATCCCAGTGGTGCTCTGCCTTCCTGCTGCTTCCCTGGACTTTTGTCCTACAGCACTTTCATTTCTCAGCTCCCAGTTCCTTCTTCCCTCTGACGTTCCCGTGTTTGTTTGGCTTCACACACAGCCACATCCTGGGTCCAGGATCATGGACTGGGCACTCTTAAACCCATCTTCAGCCTCGTTGGGCTCATTAGGGGGGAAAATGTCACCAGGAATTCCTGAAGGAACAGGATGTGACAGGAAGCAATGGGAATCAGCGGGTCAGGCCTTATCAGCTGTCTGCTCTGCAGCTTTGCTAAACCCAGGCTCGGGCTTGACATTAAAGCTGATCCCTGCAGGGCGGATCCCCCAGCATCCCTGTGGATCCCCCGCGGGTATTGCTGGGACAGGGGTGCAGGCTCTGTGGTTTGTGTGCTTAGGCTCCCCCGGGACCCCCTGCAGCCCCCTTGGAGCTGCAATTCCAGCAGGGGCTGCCCCGTGCCCCTGGGATTGGGAAGATGAGGGTGGGAGAAGGCAGAGCCGAGGTGGAAGCTGATCTCACTGTGCTGCTCCCTCCCTTCTCTGTGGAAAATGGACTGGGGGGAGTTCAGGTCGCTTTGACAAGTCTCCTTTGTAAATAATGTTCCAAAACAAAATGTTCCTTTTAACCTAAATTATCTGTCCTAATCCTACTTCAATATCTTTTTTTTTTCTTTGATCTATTTTTTGCCTTTAAAAGTATTGGAGATTACTTTGGGAGTGATAATCATATTTAATTCTTTTTTCTATCATATTTGGCTTATTTTCCTATGGTTTCCTCACTGTTTGGTATTGTCAGGTTTATGTTCTGCAATTTTAAGATTTTTAACTGTGATCAGGAATATATCTGCTGGAGGCAACTGGATGCTTTTCCCCATGTTAAGGAGGTGGCTGCAGGATATCGGGTTATAGAAAACTGGATTTATTTTGTCATTCACAGGGTGATGGTGATGGACAGGAGCCACCCCTGTCATTGTCAGACGACACAATGGCACCAAAACTCTGGTTATTTGTGTCATGGCTCTCAGTGTCCCTGAAAACTCTGAAATTTTAACAAGCCTTTCCTGAGGCTTCCATGCAAAGCAATGCAAATAAAGTTAATTAATATGATTAAGCCTTTGTCATTCTGTGACAAACTGTGACACCAAGGCTGGGACCAGGGTGTTCCAGCTCCTTCAGGAATGGTGTTTCCAGGTCACTGTGGGATGTGGAGGGTCCTTGGGGTCCCTGCTGGCAGCCAGCAGCAGTTCTGTGTCCAGCTTTGGACAAGGGGATCAGAGCAGCTCATTTCATGTTACTGTGCCATTGTAGGACAAATAAACCAGGATCCTGCCCTAAAAAAGGAAGGGCTTTTCAGGAACCCTTCCTGACAAACCTGCTCAGAAAACTCTTCAGAGAGAGGGAGGCCAACATTTCCCTACACAGTCCCTTCCAATATTTTGCTGTGTTTACTACTACAAAGTATTTGGGATTTTCCCCCTTAAATCCATGGTTGCTGTTCATCCCTCACTTCCCACAGGCAGGAACAGTTTCTCTCCAGTCTGTCCTCACCGGATTCAGCCAGGACACATCCACAGTCTTTTCTTTCATCCAAAATACTTACTAGTTCCAATGAGGCCTTTTTTTCCATGACTTTTTTCCCCTGAGCTCCAGGTATAACAGCTCTGACGCATTGGGAAGAAACTGGGGTTTGGGAAAACAAGCTGTCCTTCACTTTCCCTGGAAATCAGCTATTGTTGCAGCTCTCCCAGATCCCTGCTCGTTAGAATGTTTTGAAAAGCTCCCATTCCCAGGGCATTCCTGATTCTTGGATTGACTTTTCATCTGGGAAGGTTTCAAGAGCTCTTGGTGCAGCTTTATGGGCACATGGAGCATTCTCTGCCTGCAAGGTTTGGCTTCCCAGTTTGGAGACCTGGCTGTGGGACGTGTTTGCTGTTGGAGGGATAGGGCAGGGAGGGACCTTCTGAGCCCAATCCTGCTGTCCACCTCTGGTCCGAGGATTCATAGAGGCACAGAGCTCCCCCTTCAGCCCCCAGTGTTTCCCTTCTGCAAGCTGGGAGCTCTCAGAGTTACAGAGCTCCTTTTTCATTCCATTTATATTTATTTTAGCCAATATTTCCCCCAGTTGGTTTCATGCCAGCATTGTCTTTGTGCTTAAATTGGCATCTTGGCTCTCTCTTGGTGCTTTTGTGTGTAGCAATCCAACCCCTTTGTTTTGGTAGGCAAAGCAAACTGAGACTTTCCTCTGTAAATCTTCCTTTCTCCTTTCCCTGCTTCTTGTCAAGGAAGCCTCTCAGCCATCCAGAATCATTCTCACACAAGTTATTTACAGAAAGCATCTCTCCAAGACCACCTAAGTGCCATCACCTCTTCGCTAAAACCCAAGTATTTGTAAATTCATTTGCTGGATGTTGAAAAAGGAGCTAAAAAAGCACAAACACCCAAGCAGAACGAGGGGAGAGTTTGTCACATCTACTTGGTGGGGTTATGATTTGACAAGGATCACAGAATCATGGAATCACAGAATGCTTTGGGTTGGAGGGACCTTGAAGCCCATCCCATTCCCACCCCCTTCTGGCTCCTGTTCCTGGGGTGTGCCTGTCAAACCCCCCTGGGAGCACTCTGGGCTGAAGGGACAACACCCCTGCTCTTGTGGGAACCCTGTCAAGAGGACCCTTAGCTCTGGCTGTGAAGAAGTATGAAAAGCACCCAGTTTCCACAAAAAAAACCCACAACAATTCTTAGTTCCTTATTGAAGATCAGCACACAGGAGCTAAACAGACCCAGACTCCTGCTGGGAGACCTCTAAGTGACATTTTTGTGGTGCAGATTGAGGTTTTGCCAAACTCCTTCCACCTCCATCCTCCTGAGCCAGGGGCTCAGCCAGGGCTGGTGTGGATCCCTTTGCCAGACCACCGGAGGCGGCTTCCAACAGAACATCAAAGCAGAGACCCACAGGGACCACAGGATCCAGTGTGAGGATCCAACAACAACATTTGGATGGGAGATTGGGAAGTAATTGTTCCCTGGGAGGGTGGGCAGCCCCTGGCACAGCTGTGGCTGCCCCTGGATCCCTGGCAGTGTCCAAGGCCAGGCTGGACATTGGGGCTTGGAGCAGCCTGGGGCAGTGGAAGGTGACAGGGACTAGATGGGCTTTAAGGGCCCTTCCAACACAGACCATGCCAGGATTCTTTGAAAGGAGTCTGGATGGGAAGAGAATCAGGGACCAAGGGGAAAAAGGATCCAGGCAAGGCTTTACTTGACTCCCTGCTGTGCTTCAGGACTTGGACTCCCATTTCCTGCCCCCTTTTGGACTGTCAGGGGATGGTGCTGAGGGTGCCCAGGGCTCCTTGCTCCCCTCTAAAGCCTCTCCCCATGAACGTGGTGCCAGGATCCATCCTCAGCACGAGCACACCCTGTCCCCAGGGAGCAGCCCTTGGATGGGGCAGGGGGTCTCCCGTGTGAGTGGAGGGGCTGGGACTGGATCCCAGGAGAAATCGGGCACGTCGCTGAAGCAAACACTGCTGTGAAGTCACAGTGGCCTCCTTCCTCCCCCAGACTCTCTCTGCATGAATAACGATGGAAAAAATCCCCCTAAACCCCGAGCCCTAAACCCACGGGTGCTTCTCTCAGTGCCAAGGCCGCCCCGTCCCCTGTGCCCTCCCCGGCCCCGTCCCTGCGCAGGGCAGAGGCTGTGCCCAGGCTGGGTGAGGCTGACTCAGAGCCGGCTTCAGCCATCCCCTGCCCAGGGAGCGGAGCTGGAGCATCTCCCCCGCTCCTCCCGTCCCCCGCACCTCGGCACCGGCGGCTGGAGCAAGACACGACCGGTCCCTGCATGTGCATCGCCTTTGTGTGCCGGCGATGAGCACGAACTGCTGCAGGGAAGCATTTTAACCAGAAAAACCATGCGGGGCTCGATTGTTCCCTGCATCCGTGGAAAATTACTCCAGTTCGCTCTCCCCTTTGCTCGAGCAGCTCCAAAACATGCGGGGAGGGGAGGAGGGGGAGGATGTGTCTGTGCCTTTGGGGTCGGAGCTGCTGGGGTTTTTCCTCTCTGCTTCTAAATTATTTATTCTAAAAGGCTCCTGCCTTGGTGTCACTGGGGCAAGCACAGCAATCAGAAAGCGTTTTGGGGCCAGCTTAAATGTCACTGGGAAAAGAATGGGAAGAAATGAATCCCNGACTGCGGGGCCGGGAACGGGGACAGCGACAGCGACAGGGACAGGGACACGGACACGGACAGGGACACGGACAGGGACAGGGACACACTCCGGCTCTCAGTGGCCATCCTGCAGACTGCGAGTCCATCCCTCTTCCCGTGACTCCCGTCCTCCAAGGCTGCCCGGGCTGCCTCTTCCCCAGGGGTTTGCTTTGCTGGGTGCTCCGTTTTCCTTTCATTGCCTTTTTCAGACCCTGCTTTTTTAACACGAATTTTTGGCTCGTTTGCTCACCCACGTCCCCGATTCTTTTCTTTCTTCCTTTCACATTCCCTCCTTCCTCTGCTCCCAGCGCTGCCCAGCTTTTCTCTTTACCTTCTGCTCTCACTCTCTTTGTATTTTCTTGGTGGGCCTGCCAACAACCTTCCGGGATATAAGAAAAGGAAAATCTCAGAAATACACAGCTGAGAAACTTCCCTTAGGACGTGCAGCTGGCTGGGATGACTTTTTAACTCCCTTTTCTTCAATTCTTTTTAAACCATGCCTTCCCTCACCACTGCATTCCCAGCTGGATCCCTGGTGCTATGGGACACACCCCAGCCCCAGTTGCACTGCAGGGATGGAGGTGGGAAAGCTGAGGGCAGAAACATTCCCAAAAGCTGGCTCTGTGCTAGGCCTGGTTTTGTCCCTAAAAACCAGGGAAAAATCACATCTTGAAGTTTGACTGAGCAGTTGCTGCCACAGCTGGGCACTTCCAAAGGAGGAAGGCAGAGGCTTGCCTGGAGTGTTGTGAAAGGGATGAGGCTAAAGGAATGGAGTTACAGGCTGGGTGGATCAAGGATGATTCCTGGTTGTGGAAATACGAATGGATCATGCACCGTCGTTCCTGGCTCCTGCAACACTTTTTGCACCTGAGGGACTTGAGGTGGGCTTTTTTCCTTGTATTTTTGCCTTTCTGATTTGTTTTCTTCTGCATTGAAATTCCTCTTGTGCCCCTGGTATCTCCAAAACTCAGTGAGAGCCTCTTCCCAAGGAGGTGGAACATCCCAGGTCCTCAGCTGGGGCTGCCTGTGGGATGTGATAGGAGCCACCTGACTGCCATGGCAATTTCCTTCACTCAATTTCAGCGTTGTTGCAAAATCCTGACTCTGACAGCGACCAAGGAAGGAGAATTGTAGAACCATGGAATGTCCTGAGCTGGGAGAGACGCACAGCGATCATCCAAGGAGCTGGGGGCATCTTCTTGTACAATCAGGGAGCTGCTACTGACATTCCTCTTTATTTGTTCAACTTTTTTTTCCCAAAACCTTGATCTTTGAGCTTTGTCTGCAGTGCTCAGGCCTGGTCAGGCCACAGGGAGTGGTGTTGAAAGTGTTTCATTTCAAGTTCTTTAAAGCATTTGTGAAACTGCTGCTGAGCTGGAGGAGCTTTGCAGTGACCTCCTCTCCCTCCTGGCCTTTGAATTCCTCACTTCCCTCTTTTCTTTGATAGTGGGGAGCTGCTCTATTTAGTGGCTGCTGAATTGCTCATCAAAGGCATCTCCAACAGCAGGTTTCTGTGGCTCTTGGGGTCCCAATTCCCTGGTTTGTTCTGGAATAATGGTGTGGGGAGCCAGGCTCACCTGAGCTCTCTCCAGTCTCTTTTCCCAGCAGTTTCTCACTGCAGCCTCCCTGCTCCCTTCCCCACAAACCCAGCAGCCTCGCCCTCCTCACTTTTGGAAATTCTTCCACTCAGGAATCAAGAATCACGATCTGAGCTCATGGGACCAGTTAGTTCTGGGATTGAAACAATCCCACAGCATTTTTTCCACGTGAATAACACCAAGAATCCCTTTCTGAGCACATGTTGCATCCCACCATGGGCACTATTACACTGAGAGACATGAGCAGGGCAGGGAAACCTCAGCAAAACTGGAAGGTTCCCCTGGCAATGGGTGGGGTGGAACAGTGGAAATCCAGAGTCATTCTGTCAGTTCCACCAGAGTCAGAGCAGTGTCTGTGTCACCGACATTGCAGCCTTGACACTTTTCCATGTGGGATTCCAGCCTGAAGGACACAGGGCATTTAAGCAATAGGGAATTTCATGGCAGTGACCCTCATGCCAAGAGGCAGAACTCAGGGTAGGAGCAAAAGAGCAGCTGGAGGTTGGATCTAAGCTGGATCCTCCCATCCTGTGCGCAGGAGTTTATTCCCTGTTTTCTTGCTGCACCTCCACCTTTGCCTCACTTAGTTTGTAAATCCCCCTCCCTTTGCACATCTTTGTATCCCAAATTGGCAGAAGTTCCTCGATTTTCCCACTTATGCCATTATCTGCCCTGTTTATATCCCATAAATCAAGTCAGTGATGAGCTTGGCATGGGATCGAAAAGATTTTCACAGCAGGATCAGTTTCTCCCCTTTAATTAAACATTACAGGTTCCCCATGAAACTTTTATGAAAAGCCTTAACAGAGTAATTTATGGGGAATCTGTTTTGATGTGCAGATCTGGCCGCCAGTTCTAACCTTGCACACAATTCCAGAGTTCCTGTAAATCATCTGCCTTTGCTGGTTCTGCCCTGGAACTGGGCGTCAGGGGTAGGGCTGGACTAGGCAGAAGAGTGACCAACTTGCCCAGCTTTGAGCTCTGGAGTTTGAATTTGAATTTGGGCTCCAGATTCTGATTTCACAGATCCTTCCTCCAGGTGGGTGTTTAACCCTTTCCAAAGTATGGAACACTTGGCTCCAGCCACATACATCCCCCAGCAATGAGATCCATGAGTCCCTTCCAGGTCTGCAGGCACTGAATTCTCTGGGACAGGGACAGGAGCCCAGGAAGGGCTGGAGCTGTGTCAGGGCTTGGGCTGGAGCTCAGGGAAAGGTTCTTCCCCCCGAGGCTGCTGGGGCACTGCCCAGGCTCCCCAGGGAATGGTCCCAGCCCCGAGGCTGCCAGAGCTCCAGGAGCCTTTGGCCACCGCTCTCAGGGATGCTGCGGGTGGGATTGTTGGGGTGTCTGTGCAGGGACAGGGGTGGATCAGTGATCCCTTCCCACTCAGGATATTCCAGGATTCTATGAAGAGACCTTTGCTGGATTTCAGTGGCTTTCCAGTTACATCTGGACCAAAATTTCTGTGCTTTGTGGATTAGAGGAAAACTGCTGCTTCTCCAGAGCTCCCTGGGGTTGTTGTTTCTCTTCCAAGCTGGCATTTCCCTCTTTTCAGCCTTTCCTCATGGAGAGGCTTTGCCATTTGCACCATTTGCTCCCACACCCATCCCTTTTTCTTGCTTTTCTGTCTCTTTCCAAGGTGACCAAGAGCTGCTGGCAGAGATGTGGGGACGCAGGGATTCCTGCAAACACAGGATGATCTTTCCAAGCATCATCCTTGCCCTACAGCAATTCCCTGGCAAGGCATTTTGCTGCCTTAAGCCCCCAGCTGACATTTGCACAGTGACATCCTCTGAGGCCCCTGAGCAGCTTTGGCTCAGCCCAGTTCTGCAGAAAAGTTATTCTTTTTTAAAAAACCAAAGTGCTTTTGGTTATAAATTGTGCTATGGCCTCACCCCTCCTTCTGATAACTGTAGAAACATCAACCAGCAACAGGTGAACTGAAAGGAAGCATAAACATCCCTGGGAGGGCTGATTTTCCCAGAGGAGTGGAACAGGGAGATGCAAGGCCTGTGCCATATTGGCAGCAAGGCTGTCCCTGCACCCCCTTGTCCCACCCAGGGACATGGGAATGGGGAACAAAAGTGGGAAAGGAGATTCCTCCAGTTCCCTTGGGCACAGCAGAAGTTGTCCCATGTGATGGTGTTTTGAGCAACCCTAAATTCACCTCTTGTCCTGCTGCTGCCTTGTCCCAGCCACAATGTCCGGGGACATATCCCACATTTCTGGGGCAGAGTGGTTCCAGGCAGCTCCCAAGAGGCACAAGATGCCCTCTGAGGGGTGCCCAAAAGTTGGGTTTTTTTTATATAACACCCCCAAAACATGTATAATATCTGTTCTGGAGAGCCAGCCCATGTGCAATCCTACCATGGGTGTCAGAGCCTTCCCAACCCTTTTCCACATCAAGTTGTTTCGCCTGTTATTCCCAGTGCTCTGCCTACTTCATCCTATTTATAGAGCGCCTTTCATTGGACTTTCCAGGCTTTAAACCTTTATTCTTGGAATATTATTCACTTCTTGGACCTGCCACGGAGCAATTACTCAGCCAGGCTCCTCCCCAGCCTGAGTTTAAAAGGGATTCCCACGGGGCAGCTCAGGGCCTCAAGCTCCCCATGGCCAAAATCCTGGCTCTTCCTTGTGCCACGGCCTGTCCAGGCATGTCCCGGGTTCCCAGCCTGGCTCTGCTGCTCATTCACCTGCAGAGAGGCTTTGATGCTTCTCTGGTGAGATCATTCACCTCCCAGTGCAGGAGCAAAACACTCCCAGTGGGATTCTGGCACTGCTTTCTCCAGGTTTCTTCCTCATTCTCTTCTCATCACCTGCTGGGCCACCACAGTGTCTGTCTGGGAGTGTTCCAAAAACGTGTGGATGTGGCACTTGTGGCTCAGTGGTGGACATGGTGGTGGGTTGATAGCTGGACTTGATCTTAAAAATCTTTTCCCATCTTAATGATTCTGTGGTTCTCTGGTCCTGGTCGCTGTAGGACAGAAGATCCCGGTGGTGAAGATCCCAGCAATCTGCAGAGCAGATCCCAGCAATCTGGGGAGTTTTTGTCCCCCAGCTGAGGATGGCTTCTGTAAGTATGGAAAGGGGGAATTGCCCCTTTCCCCCCAGAATCCCTACAGCACCTTCCTGGCATTGTGGAGGGTGGGAATAACCAGCAGGCTGTTGGAGATGGGTGTCCCTCCCTGGCTTAGGTGCTGTGGGGGATCTACCAACACCACAAGGGGCTGGTGGGGATGGAGAGGTCTCCTGTCCCACTTCTCTGCAGGGCAGAGGTGGCTGGAGGGGAGGTGACTTCTCCTCTCCTCACTTTTGCTGTTGAAATCCTTGGATATCTAGAACAGGAAACCACCTGCAGCACTGCAGGGACCCGAGGCTGGCTTCGGGACTGTGACCTGCAGGACCTGACTCCTCCCTGAGCCTGGCAGCTGTGGTGTTTGGATTTGGGGGATGCTGATGCCTGAGACTCCTGCAGCATTTCCTATGGAAAAACCTCCTCATGGATTTCAGTGTCTCATTTGGCGCCTGGGTTGGGACTCAAGGAGGGAATTCTTTCAGGCTGTGGTGGATATTTCAGTGAGTCAAAGAAAACAGCAAAAGGACACAGATGGTTTTGGTTTGTTCCCCCCCAGGCTGGGGCAGAATGGGCACAGGTGGGGAGAGGAGGAGGGAATGGGGGAAGTGCGGGTAGTGGTGCTTAAACACTGGTCTTGGAGCTGAGTTGGAAACTTAATGTCCCTTAAAGAGTTTCACTGGAGCCCAGAGGCTCCATCGAGGGCAGCTGAGCCGAAGTGGGGCTGGGAGAGGACACAGAGCTGCTGCCACAGCCCTGCTAAACCCCCTCCAACTGCTCTGCCTCCATTTCCTTCGCAGGATGGAGCCCACAGCTGGATCCAAGTCCTTGCTGCTCTCTTGGGATCTACAAAGTCATGGAATATTCACTGGTCACTTGAGGAGTCCCAAGACAAGAGATCACAGGAAGCAAAATGGTTTGGGCTGGAAGGGACCTTAAATCCCATCTAATTCCACCCCTGCCATGGCAGGGACACCTCCCACTGTCCCAGGCTGCTCCAAGCCCTGTCCAGCCTGGCCTTGGGCACTGCCAGGGATCCAGGGGCAGCCACAGCTGCTCTGGGCACCCTGTGCCAGGGGCATCCCCACCCTCCCAGCCAACAATTCCTGCCCAATATCCCATCCAGCCCTGCCCTCTGGCAGTGGAAGCCATTCCCTGTGTCCTGTCCCTCCATCCCTTGTCCCAGTCCCTCTGCAGCTCTCCTGGAGCCCCTTTAGGCCCTGCAAGGGGCTCTGAGCTCTCCCTGGAGCCTTCTCTTCTCCAGCTGAACACCCCCAGCTCTCCCAGCCTGGCTCTCCAGAGATGTGAGAGTACTCTCAGGGACAGATCCTGGCTGGCAGGGACACTGAGCACCTTTCTGCTGGGAGAAAGGGAGAAGCCTGGGCAGCAGCTCCTCTCCTGCTCTTCTTCCCACTCCTACACGTGTTGCTGTGTTTTAATAATTCCATCATCACTTTCAGGATTGTTACCACCAGAGCCTGCAGGCTCCTGCCTCAGCTCCTGGGCACTCTGCCCTTCCTCTGCATGTCTCTGCACCTCCCTGCCCCATCCCAGGGCACATTTCATTCCTTTGTGCCTCTTTGCCAACAAATACCAGACTGGTGTCGTATCTGATCATGGGAACCACTTCAGTCTGGTTGAACTCTGTGATCCAAGGTGTGATCACAGCCCTGCCCAAAGTACAGCACAGGCGGCTGAAAGCAGAGTGGGAATGAGGGTGTTTGGGCAGGAGGGAGAAGAGTCAGTCCTCACATCACCATGTGGTGTTGGTGAGAAGAGCCTAAAAACCAGAGCAGTGCTCCAGGCTGGATGATTTCTGAACTCGGGAGCCTCCTGGGTGGAGGAGCTTGTCCACATCCCTTGGATCACCTTCCCCCAGCCAGGTGGGCAGAGCCACTCGAGGTTCATTCCTGAATCCTCTTCTCTGTCAGTCAGTGAAAGATTCCACCTGATTTTGTATTAATCACAACAAGTAGGTAGATGCAGCCTGGCTTTTGTAGGACATTTGCTTTCTCCTGGTGCTGGCAGGTGATGCAGTTTGTTACACACACACACACACACACACACTCAAACTTTGATCAGAAGGTATGAACTAAGAACTCCTTTATTCAAAAGTCTGACTCCATTATATAGTATCTCTACAAAGGCCAGGGATTGGGAGAGAAGGTTGACACCTCTCCCCATCCCACTGGCCAAGACAACTGTCCATCAGCTGTCCACATCTCTAAGACAAAGAATGTAAACTACCTTGAAGTTATGATAAACATTTGCCGGTGTTTACAGACCAGGGCGTGAGAAAGAACCCAAAACATGAAACTGTGAAACAGAAGGAAAGGCTGAAAAAATCAGGGCGACAGGCAGGGACAGCAGGAGGAGGAGGAGGAACAGTGCTAAAGTTGGGCCTTTTTGATGCCTGTGAGCTCTGCGGTTTCCTTCTAAATCTCCCATATCCCCATGGAGAGCTGGGGGTGTTCACCTGGAGAAGAGAAGGCTCCAGGGAGAGCTCAGAGCTCCTTGCAGGGCCTAAAGGGGCTCCAGGAGAGCTGCAGAGGGACTGGGACAAGGGATGGAGCGAAAAGGACACAGGGAATGGCTTCCACTGCCAGAGGGCAGGGCTAGATGGGATACTGGGCAGAAATTGTTGGCTGTGAGGGTGGGGAGGCCCTGGCACAGGGTGCCCAGACAGCTGTGGCTGCCCCTGGATCCCTGGCAGTGCCCAAGGCCAGGCTGGACAGGGCTTGGAGCAGCCTGGGACAGTGGAAGGGGTCTCTGCCATGGCAGGGGTGGAATGAGATGAGCTTTAAGGTCCCTCCCAACCCAGACTCCCTGACTCAGTGGAGCTGCCTGGGATGTATCCAGCACCAATCCAGCATCCAGAGCGCAGCATTTGGGACTGAGCACAGCCCTGGCAGTGTGGGTGCTGAGGGTGAGCCGTGACATCAGACACAGCCACGTCCCTGCCCTCAGTGCCACACGGATGGGCCCTGCCACGCTCCCTTGGGCTTTGTGTTTCTACTCCAGTGTGGAGGAGACATTTAATTGCTTGGCGGCTGCTCCAGCCCAAACCACACTGGCTCTGGTGGGGTGGAGCTGGGTCCTGCGTTCCAGGACCAGGCTGATGGCAATCCAGGATCCAGGGTTATGGCAAGGAGGGGTGAACTTCTGTCCATCTCTCCCTTCCAGTCACACCCTGACTTTCCTGCAGGTTGGTGGTGCCTTGGGGAGGCTCAAGCTTTATTTTAAACACAAATCTTGTTGTTTGAGCAGGGCATGTCTTAGGAACAGATGTCCAGCAAGAACATATTGGGAAAGAACTGTAAAACATTAAAGATCCTGAGCTTTGACATCTCCTCATTGCACTGGAATTGTCAGCACTGGACAAAGCCTGGTTTGCAGGGTGGGTGAAGGGTGGTAAGCAAAAATGAGAGAAAGCTGATAAATTAAGAGCATAGCTTTGGAAATGGAGTTTCCTGCTCTTTGGAGGCCTTGCTGGTTTGGTTCTTGCTTAGTCCTATTACATAATATATTGCATTTGGCATTTCTGTGTGAAAGTAGGAAGAGGGAAAGCTGGAGCACAAGGGGCTTCACTCAAAAACCTCATCCCCACGTCCCAGCCCTTTCTGTCCTTCTACAGCTCAGAGGAGTTTGGACACCAGCTACAGTTTTGGAGAAGTAAAGTCATCATCGAAGTTTCCAGACCTCAAAGAGACAACAAAGCATGACGACCCCAGCAAGTGCCTTGGAGGGACAAAGAGCACCAGAGCACACTCATGGTCTTGGCAAGGAAGGAACCCAAACCCCTCCAGCCTTCCTAGGCTGTCCCAAAGGAACTGAGAAATCCCTGGTGTGAGTCAGGGAGGGGAGAGCAGACAGGTCTGGCAGGGTGAAACCTCTGCCCTTGTTTTCTGGAGTCTGCTAAGTTTTATTTTGGGAATTTCTGGTCTGATAACAGAGAGATAAAAGTGAGGAACAGGGGGGGAGGCACAAGGAAACTGAGAAACCCCAGCCGAGGTCTGGGGGTGGGTAGGAAGTTCCTGCTATTTCTGCTGTCCCTGCAGGACTTTCTGCTGTACTTTGTGGTGGATTATGTACTTTTGTAACCTTTTAAGGCCTGAAGCCTGTCAGGAAGGTCTCCTTCCTCCCCATGTCCCACAGCCCAGCAGCTCCTGGCACAGCTGCCAAGTCTGGGAGCATCCCCATGGCACAGGGATGTTTCTCTGGACATGGATTTGCTGCTTCAGAACTGGCTGCTCAGTCCTGTGGGGCCAACCTGGAAGCCTGGGACAGGTGTTAAATCCAGCAGGACCTGCTCTCCAGTGGGTGCCATCATCCCAAGGAGGCTGATGGCTCTGTGGGAGGAGCTGAGGAACAGCTCCTTATTCCCACAGGAGGCAGAGACCTCTCATTCCCGGTGCCCTGGGTTGTTTGCAGGTGCCCGTTTGGAGCACAGGGAAGCAGCTCCTTCACTGGGAAGGATTTGGGAAGGGAGGAACGGGTTGGGATCTGCAGCCCCCAGTGCCAGAACCCCTCTGGGTAAATGCACCAGCGCTCCATCCATCAGAAAAGCCAAAAAAGGGGAGGATTTGTGATCATTGGGATGTTAAATATTCCCAAACTGTTCCACCCTAAGCTTCACTTGCCCTAAATCTCCCTTTGCCTCAGTTTTCTGTGGCATGGCTCTTCCAGACTGAGTGTGCCACAGCCCCCAGCCCTTGGTGGGGCCACTTGTGGCCACTTTCCTGATCCCAAACGGCACTTCCAAGGATAATTCCTTTGAAATGCCATGTTCAAGTGGTGTCACGTCCTCCTATTCTCCTGGGAGTGACAAACAGCTGTAAATCTTTAAAGAGAACAGTGATCAGCCCTGAGTGGTGCTGAGCTGTGAGAAAAGGGATCATGGAACAATTATGGAAAGGAGCTGAGACTAAAAGTAGGATTTAACAGGATCTGGATCTTCTGTCCCTGCTGACCTGAGTGAGCTCCTGCTAGGGAAAAGGAGTGAAACCTCTGAGATTTGTGATTTGGAGTTTTTAGGGCACACGTGGATTCGGGGGTGGGCAGAGTGGCTTTAACGTGGAGCTGCTCCAGATACCTGAGGGTCATTCCAAGGGGTGATGGGATGAGCCCATGGAAAGCTCTCCCTCCACTGTCACTGCCCTGTTCTGCCCTGGCTGGTGGCTTGGAGGTGTCCCTCACCCCTGTGAGGTCCCAGTGGCACCCACAAGTTGCAGGAGATCCTGGGGCCATCCCCGGGGCAGGATCCTGTGCTCAGGCTCAGACACGGATGTCACAGCAGGATGTGCCTCTCTGTTGCCTCTCTGCTCTTCGCAGAGCTCTGCCAAGCTGATTTCATCCAACAGCACATCCACAGCTCCTGCCCAGTGACAAAGGCATTCCATGTGTGTTTTGTGTCCCTGCCAGCCGGATCTTGTCACCATGCTGGATGGCCTGAGCTCCAGCCAGTCCTGGGACTGTAACAGTGACCTGCAGGGACCGGGACCGGGGAGCAGGACCTTGTCTGCTCCTTGTCCTGCTCAGCTCTGCCAAACCTGTCCCCAGCAGGATTCCTCCAGCACTGGGAGTGTCTCTGAGACAGCCCCGACCCTGAAGGGGACCAGGACACTGCGGTCAGGGGCGGGGGGTGTGTGTGTGTCCAGNACTGGGAAGCCAGAGGTGACATGGAAGAGTTTTTCTAAGAGATGTGATCCCCTTCTCCATGCTCAGCTGGAGGAATACGTTAAGCTGCAGCATTTGCTCCTAAAACCCTGTTGTGTGGTGTCCTCCCTGCCTGGGCCCCTTCCCTTTAAACAAAAAGCCATCATTTTTGTGGCTTGCATTCCCTCCAGGCTAAAAGGGTAAGAGGAAGATCCTCCAAGATCCCAGAATCCCAGACTCCTTTTAGGCTGGAAAAGACCAGCCAATGAGACCATTGAGTCCAACCTGTGCCTGATCCCCACCTTATCACCAACCCAGAGCACTGGGTGCCATCTCCAGTTGTTGGTGACTCCACCACCTCCCTGGGCAGCCCCTTCCAATGCCTGATCACCCTTTCCATGAAGAAATTCCTCTTGATGTCCAACCCGAACCTCCCCTGAGGCACTTGGAGCCTGTTTTCTCTTGTCCCATCAATGCTGCAAGCTGTGATTCATTAAACCAAGGTGGTACCAGCACAGAGAGCTCCCACCTTTCCTCACCAGTTCCACACCATCTCAAACCTGGAGGAGGAGACAGAAGATCCCCTTGGTCATGTTTTTAAAATCCCTGCTACAAGGGAAGGGCCCAGGTCTGAGTCCTTGATCAGAACTGGCATCAGAAGCTTTGCAGGCCCGTGAGCTGCAATCAGCCCTCCTGGGCACGTGGAGCCTGTCCAGGTATCAGCTGTGGGAATCAGCTCATGCAGAGGATGCTCCATCTCCTGCTGGCTCCCTCCAGCCCTGCTGCCACACCTGGGGATGTGGAGCCACAGGAACATCCAGCATCCAAACTGCTCCAAGGCCTTCCATTTTCCACACCTCTGCAAGGAGATCGCTCAGCTCGGCAGATCTGAAATCTCCGTGCTGACAGATGGGATCTGACAGCAGCAGCACAGCTGGCAGAGAGCAGACATCCCTTCCCTTCCTGAAACCTCCCAAGTGCTCCTCAATAACCCCAGTGCTGGGAAAGCTCTGTGGTTCCTGCAGGAATCATCTCCCAGGTGGATGTTTGGTTCCCCAGGGGAAGGAGGCAACACAGCCACTGCACAACTCCCCAGGCTAGGAAGGGCTGATGGATCCAGCTGAAAGAGGAATTTTGGGTCAGTGGAATATTGCTGTCAGCACTAGGCTGGGCCAGGTTGCCATGGGGACATCTGTGCCTTTGGGGTTTGGGTCCTGCAGGGAATCAAGGTGCTCTTTCACTCCATTTCCTGGAGAATTTTGGTGTTTCTGTGATCCTCTCTTCCACCAGCCCCGCTCTGAACGCATCCCCAACCACATCTGAGGGAGGCGTGGAGGGCTGGGAGACATCAAGCTCCTCCAACAAGCCCATGCAGCGCCGGGGTGAGTGAGCCCCACGTGCATCTCCAGCAGGCCGTTGGTGCCAGCAGCAGGGGACCTGCCCTGTGCAGCCTCACACCAGTGGCCCCCAAGGGACAGTGCCAGGGTGGGGGTGACACAGCTGGAGCTGGGCATTGCCTGCAGAGCTGTGCTGTGCCCAGGGCGCTTGCCTTGGCAGACAACATCCAAATTCCCATCTCTAAAATCAGGCCAAGAGCCCAACCCTGCCCAGGTTGGAGGGTAAAGGCTCCAAAGGCTGGGAAGTGTTCTGGAGTTCCAAGCCTTGGGAACATGGTCAGGCAGGTTCTGATGGAGCCAGGGATGAAATCTAAGGGGAAAACTTGCAGCCAGCCTGGTGAGCAGTGGGAAAGCCACCTGAGCAGCCAGCTCGAGCATCTGCCACCCCTCGTACCTGTGGCAGGAGGAGACAGTCAGGCAGGGGCTGGGGGCTCTGGGGAGAGAGGGAATTGCACAGAGAGAAGGAATATTCATCCCCAGAACCAACCTGTGCCGAAAATACTCAGTGACTAATTTGATGCCTTTCTGATTGCCTTTTAACTGTGAGTTATTAAAAACGGGGAGAAGGGAGATGTTGTCCTGGTGGGAGGATAAGTGAGCGTTGCCATGGCAGTGAGAGGATGCTGCAGCACAGCCCAGACCACAATTCACGGGGACAGAGGCTAGTGGACAGCCCGGGAAGGCAGGGAAGAGGGGCTGTGTCCTCCGGCCAAATCCAAAGTCAGTATTTGGCCTGGACACTGCTCCACTGCCCTCCCCTGCTCCCCCACCTGGTTCTCTCCTCCTGCTCTCCCAGCTGGATCGGGTTTCCCGCTCCCTGAGCTCACCCCTTCCCAGAGACACTTTCATCAGGCTCAGGGCGAGGAAGAAGCTGGGATTTGGGGGGGTTCAAGAGATTAGGAAAGAATTTGCCTCCGGGAATCTCTTTCCTCCATCTGCCCGGGATAAATTGTGCGATGGAGGTGGAGGCTTTGCAGCTCCACGGGGAACTGCTCCGAGCTACACGTGTGGAGGCAAAAACGCTGCCGGTCCCTCCCTGCTGCGGGAACGGGGTGTTGAAAGGTCCTAGGAAGGGTGAGGAGAGCTCTCTATCCTGCGGCTCCATGTAAGGATGAAGTGGGAGGGTGTTTTGCCGGAGCTCTGCGAGTGCAGACGGTGCCTGTTCAGCCCCTGGCATCTTTCCTGGAAGGACCAGCTCACCCACGGGAGGCAGGAGCAAGGAACAAACCTGGGAGCAAGCATGAGAAACGTGATTAACTGGGAGGAAAAGGAATTTTATTTGGCCTGTTTATGATTTTCTTCTTTCATCATCTCCCTATAAAGTAAATGCCATGCCAATGAACAACCCCGACCCTGCTGGAGTGGGAATGCAAACAGGAAAACTTTCCTGAGAGTGTGCCCACTGCTCCGGCTGGTGTGGGGGCTGTGTGCAGCCCCCTCTCCCCTCCATCCATCCAGCTTCCACGGCACATTGTTCATCCTCCAGTGTGCTCAGTCCTGTCCCTGCCGCAGAGGGCAAATCCCTGCCCTGGAGAGCAGAGGCTGCTCCTGAGCTCATGTGCTGAGAGCTCCTAAAGCAGGGCCTGGATCCAACCTCTCCTGGAGTCCTGGAAAAGGCAGTGCCTGGTTTATGTCTCCTTTAGATCTTGCTAAAGAAAAATGTCAATACTGCAGGTGTGAAATGTTACCATTTCAGGGATTTGGGGGGTTTTGAGCCTGAAGCCTCTCCATAAGAGCAATGTCCTCAGAATGGGATGTGCCAGACTGGTCCTGGTCACTGCTGCACCACGGGAGCTTCTGCCTGAGGCTGTTCCTGCCCGTGCTGAGCTGGGGGCTCAGGATAAGCCCCACAGGCAAGATCAGAGCCCGAGGGTCTTTTGCAACTCCCCAGATGGGATTCTTCATCTCCTCGCTGAATCCTGGGAGTGAGTGGGATGGGACATCCCCTCTCCCACCTGCCCGGGAGGTGCTTGTGGTGTGACAGGGCTCCTGGGGACAGGAACGGGGGCATCAGAGGGGTGAGAGGGCAGTGGACTCCTCCAAACACGGCAAAACGGGATTTTCACTGGGGTTGTCTGAGCACTGCTGCCCGCAGGAGATTTCTCGTCCTCTGTGCCCGGCAGGTTTCTGCTCCATCCATCCATCCATCCATCCATCCATCCCTCCCTCCCTCCCGCAGCTGGCTCAGACACCCGGGGCTGGGGGCCTGGTCCCCTCCCCGTGCTCTCCGGGAGTGTCACAGAGGGATGATGCCCCTCGCAGGTGCCCCTGAGAGCCGCACCCCGTGCTCGGGGCAGCCCCAGCGCTCGGGGCCGGGGCTGAGCTGCCTTTTGTGGTGCTCGGGCCCCGGTGATTGGGCGCTATTTTGCTCCGGCTCCCTCCGGCAGCTGTTGCTGTTCTTTACCCGGGAGAGCCGGAGCCGCCCGGGGGCTGCAGCCGAGGAGGAGGAGGCGGCGGCCGACCCCAGGTACGAATTTCTGTGGCTTTTAAGCCCTGATGCGGGGCAGCCCCTGGCCAGCCCCTGGCCACAGCTCGGCTCCGGCCACGAGGGAGCGGGAGCCACGGGGCTCATCCCCGGGCGAGGGTGACAGGGAGAGCGGGGCAGGCGAGGGGACTATTTTTGGAAGTTTCTTTGATGTGAGTCAGCGGTGAAGGCGACCTCGGGAGCCCGTGCAGGAGAAGTCCCAGTGGCAGCAGAGCAGAGCTGATTATTTGTTAAGTGCCTGCGATTTTGAGCGTTTACGGGCGGATCTGGCGTGCGGGGCGCGAGTGCCGGGGAGAGGGATGGGCGGGCAGGAGGAGGGATGGGAGCGATTCTGGGCAGGGGCAGGGGCAGGGCGGGCCGAGGGCTGCAGCTGGGCTGGGGGGCCGCGGGTGACCAGCCCTGCCATGGACAGAGTGTCCCTGGCACTGTGGTCACCCTGGCACTGCGGCCATCCCTGGCACCGTGGCCGTCCCTGGCACTGTGGTCACCCCTGGCACCGTGGCCACTCTGGCACCGTGGCCATCCCTGGCACCGTGGCCATCCCTGGCACTGTGGCCATCCCTGGCACCGTGGCCATCCCTGGCACCGTGGTCACCCTGGCACCGTGGCCATCCCTGGCACCGTGGCCACCC
>WBMY01016389.1:151688-167695 GCA_013397315.1 Donacobius atricapilla
AGAAGAAGAAGAAGGAGGAGAAGAAGGAGAGAGCCCGGGAAGGCCGTGCTGTGCATGCGGAGCGGAGCAGCCGGAGGGAGGCTCGAGCCAAGGACAGGACAGCGGGGGACAAACCTGGCCGAGCCCTCAGGGCCCCCAGGGAACCGCAGCAGCAGCCCCAGAAGAAGCGGGACCGGGAGAGGAAGGAGAGGAAGGAGAGACGGCGGGAGCGGGATGAGCCCAGGAGGGAGGGGTGGAAGGGCCGTCCCGGCAGGGCTGAGGGCGGCCGGGAGAGCCCGAGGCGGGACTGGAAGCAGCAGAAGGGCCGGCAGGCCTGGGAGCCGGGCAGGGACGGCAGGGCCAGGGAGGGCAAGAGGCGCGACTGAGGCCGGGGCGGGCGCGGGGCTCGATGACGCTGGATNAGAACCTGCAGATGTCCCCGAGGTGCCAAAGGCTGTGATGGAAGGGAAGAAGAGCCAGGAGAAGAAGGTGAAGAAGGAGAAGGAGGAGGAGGANCAGGGGGATCCAACCCCACCACTGCCCCCGGCAGGGGACCCCCGCCCCTGCCTGCCCTCCAGAGACACCCCCGGGGGTCCCGCGCCCCAGGACCCCCGAGCAGCAGCAGAGCAGCCCAGGAACCCTGGCACGAGCCTCCCCGGGGACTTTGGGCCACCATGGATCAAAGGCCACCTGAAAGGACTCATGGAAGGAGCTTCTTTGGGCCTCCTTAATTCCCCATCCCCACCCCAAATCCCTCTGCAGTTCATCTCCACTCGTGGTTCCAGGGTGACGCGAGGATCCCGGTGAACAGAATTGTGCCCAGAGTCTGCAGCTCTTGGGTTAATGGTTTTATTGAAAGCAAATCAAGAGAGAAGAGTATTCTGGGTTACAGAACCAGGCTGCAGCCGTCCTCAGGGGGACATCAGGGACAGACCCCCACCTCACCGGGCCCAGTGCCATTGCTGCAGGGTGGCCCAGGACGTGCTGGGGGCAGAGCAGGGCTGGAGCCCTTCACCCAGGGATCCCTGCAGGCCTTGCCTTCTCCGAGTCGCTTTTAGGAAGGAAACACAAGAGCAATATCACACAGCCAGAGACGTTCACAGCCCCGACCCATGGCAGGTTTCAGTATTTGCTAAATCAGCAGTGGTTAAAATAAACTATTTTCATTTTTAATAAGGTATTCAACTGGATGTTTTTAAAAAATGGGGGGAAAAAAAAGGAAAATGAGAAAAGCCCTTGCCCTGGTTATGTGTTTTGTCCCTGGTTACGTGTGTGTGTGTGTCTTCTGTGCCCCCCAAACCCGAGGGGCTCAGGGCTAATCCTGCAGATGGGACCGGTGGGTACCAACCCCCAGCCGTGCCTCCCTGTGGGGACACTGCAAAACCCGAGGAGGTGTAGCCAGGACAAGCCCAGGAGCTGCTTCCCAAGGGTTTGGATGAGGGCTGGGCTCCGCTGGAAGATGATCTGGGGCAGGCGGCCCGTGCTGGCGCCGGCGGGGACGCGGAGCAGGTGCTCTGGCAGCCGTTTGCTCCCGCTCCCATTAATGGTGTGAGCAGCCCGGGAGGTGTAACGGGATCGCTCCCTCCCTCCTCCCGTGGCCCCGGCAGCGGGGTCAGCGCGGGGTGACGCAGATGTGACCTGGCCGGGAGCCCCAAGCCGCGGCCAGCGGCTCCTCACGGCCCCGGCTCACACAGAGATGCGTCCCCAGGGCAAGGCTGCTCGCTGCGAGGGGATTTGGCCTCTTGCTCTGCTGTCACAGGTGGAGCCGCGAGGGCAGGGGCGTCCCGTGATGGGCCGTGGGCTGGGGGATGGCCTGAGGATGCTGCAAGGCTTGGAGGAAGCAGCACCGGCCCTTCCCAGCCACTACAGGAGCAGAGAGTGAGGGATAAATAAGAATGGTCCTGCCTGGATCTGCCAAGCTTTGCCCTCTCCCCACGGCCCTGCCGTGCCCGTCCCCAGCCCCAGCTGCCCCGCGGGTCACCTCGGGCATCCTCAGCAGGGGAGCGGGGACAGCCCCAGGGACAGGCACGGATGAACCCAGAACCAGAGCGACGCTAACGAGCCAGACCACGGGGAAAGGACACGCGGGGAGCTCCCGTCTCGGCGAGAAGCACCAGATCCCGAGCCGGGAGGGCAAACCGGGAGAGGGGCCGGGGTGGGGCGAGCGGGGAGGCCGGCGGGAGCCTCACCGGCAGCCGCACTCCTCTGCCACCATGTTGGGGAACTTGCGGATCTCCAGCCCGTCCGAGGAGAGGCTGATGATGAGCTGGTCCGAGTAGCGCACGGGCACGCAGCAGGGAGCCCTGCGCAGCGGCGAGCCGCGCTCCTGCATGCCCAGCAGCAGCACCGTGTGCGAGAAGTAGCTGGGGACGCGCGTGGACAGCGGCAGGCGGCAGGGCCCCTCGCAGTTGTTGGCCGCGTACACGGTGGGCATGACGATGAAGTGGCGGTCGCGCAGGTCGATGGTGAGCTCCTGCAGCCGGCAGTGCGCCTGGTGCCGAGCGCTGCGGTTCTGCCGCTGCACCTTCCTGCGCTCCTGCCAGCGCGCCCGCACCGATTGCAGCGCCTTCAGCAGCAGCAGCGTGCGCAGCTTCCGCGGGCCCGGCCCCCGCTCGGCCGCCTCGGCCGGCCCCGGCCCCGCCGGGTAGTAGCAGAAGGTCAGGAGGTGCTGGAAAAGCGCCGCGTTGGCTTGGAAAGGCGGGATGTCCCTGAGCTCCTGGATGACCACCTGCAGTTTGCCCAGCAGCAGCTGCAGCACGGTGCCCTCCGGCTGCCAGTCCCCCAGGTGCTGCTCCAGCACGGCCCCGCTGTCCTGGGGCAGCAGCAGCACCGAGGGCTCCTCCGACTGCACCAGCCGCTCCAGCGCCGCCTCCTCCGACAGGTTGAGCAGCTGGTGAGGGAGGGTCTCCATCACCTCGAAGTCCAGCCAGTGGTGGGCACTGGGCTGGGAGGGCGGCTCACTGGAGGAGCTCAGGAGCTGCCGGATGAACCGGGCCAGGACTGCCAGGAACTGGGCGCTGCCACCGGGCGCGGGGGACGAAGTGTTGGCTTGGCTCAGGGCAGTGGGGGCCGGCAGCTCCTCGGTTCCAGCCTGGGGTGGGCTGCAAGGAGAATGCAGGGAGAGTCACAGGGGCCCCCGTGTACCCCGGGGGTCCCACCAGGCCGTGCCCCACAGCCATCCACGGTCCCACAGCTGGGGCTGCCCCGTCCCACTTCATCCCTCAGCCCCTTTGTTTTCCCGTGCCTGCAGCGACGGCCACGGACCTGAGCTGTGGGTACGGAGCCGTGTCCACCACTCCCTCAGCAGAGAGGTAGGAGGATGGGGCCAAAGCATCCTCTTCCTCCTCTTCCTCCTCCTGCTGCCGTGACTTGGCCAGCAGCAGCAGCACCGGCGTCATCCGGGTGAAACATTTGTCATCGGAGCCGAATAGGAGCTGCTGCACCTCCGTGCGGGGCAGGGGGGCACCTGCTGCGGCGCCAAGAGGCGAGGACGTTGGTCTGGGGTCTCCTGCATGTCCCCACCGCCTCTCGTGGTCCTGAGAGGACCCCAAAGGCCCGGGCGAGGACACGGGGGCAGGGAGGCTGCTGTCCCCGGGCCGTGGCCCCGTCCCTACCTCCCGCTCCGCCGTGGATGGCCAGGGAAGCCGAGAAGCGGAGCCGCTCCGCGCTGCGGGTGACCGAGGCTGCGGCGGCTGCCAGGGCCAGGTACTGCGTGTCCCTGGAGAGGCAGAGCCTCTGCACAGAGGCAGAAGACACAGAGGCCCCGAGGGCGTGGGTGAGACATCACGGGGGACACGCTCACGTGAGCCCCCGCCGTGGTCCCTGCGGGCTCCGGGTCACCCAAGGAGCAGCGACAGGGAGGGTGGGCACCGCTGCGAGCTTCGCCCCCAGCCCCAGAGCAGCTCCGGGAGCCCCCCGTGAAGCCCCGAGGGGACAGGCGGGGGATCAGGACCGCAGACGGGGCTGGGTACGCCGGGCAGCCCCTCTGGCCCTGCGGGAGCGGGGGACAGGGCAAGAGCTCCATCTTCAGGCGCGGCGGGAGGGGGAGACGGGGTGGAGATGCCGGGAGGGGACGGCAAAGGGACTGGGAGGGGTTGGCGAAGGGGCTGGCGGGGAGACAAAGGGGCTGGGAGGGGGCTGTGAACGGATTGGGAGGGGATTGTGAATGGACTGGGGAAGGATGAATGAATTGGGAGGGGATAGCAAAGGGACCTGGAGGGGTTGTTGAATGGAGTGGGAGGGATGACAAAGGCAGCAGAGCCGGGGCACCGCCTCCCGCCCCCTGCTCCCACCAGGGCCCGGACCCACCTGGTCCCTCGCCAGCCCCGCGCCGGTGACCAGCAGCTCCTGCGGGTGCCCGGAGCCGCGGCCCTCCCGGGGGCCCAGGTAGAAGAGCATCACGGCCGCCTGCAGCTCTCCCAGAGCCCGTCCCACCTCCGCCTGGAAAACCAGCTGGAACCGCAGCTTCACCTGCGCTTCCCACTGCACTGGAACGGGGGAGACACGGCTGTGAAAGCCCCTCCGGCGCCGCGGGGCTCCGGGGGGTGAGGAAGAGGCTTCGCGCCGAGCACTGTCCCCATGCAGGGAGCAGAGCACCTGGGACAGGAGCCGACAGGGTGAAGGGACACCGCAAATCCCGGCCCCGGCTCCAGGGAGATGGAGAGCGGGACACGCCCTGCGCCCGGCGAGCAGGGAGCCGCCTCCCCCCGATCCCATGGAAATCTGCTCTGCAGGGGCTCGGCGGCGTTGTGGCCACTGCCCGGGGAAGAGCCACTTCCCCACTGCCCGGCACTGGTGAGTTCAGCTGAAAATCCAAATCCCAGGAGAAGAGGAAGATTTCAGGACGAAAGAAACCATCATCGCCCCCTTGTTACGGATTAAATGGGAGGGTGTTACTCCCTCTGCAGCACCGGGATCACCCCCGGGATGGGACAGGGGACTGTGCTGAGGTTCTCCCATAAGGCTGAGGCTACAGGAGCAGCCCAGGACCCCGAGCTGCTCCACATCCCAAGAGTGGAGATCAGCACATGCCGGGCTCAGGGCACAGCGGGAGCAGCTGGGTCCGACCCCTCCTTTCTCCCCAGAGCCGGGATGGGACCCAAACCCACCCGCAGAGTTAGGGCAGAACGTGAGAAACACTCATGAGAGCAGAGCAGAAGCCACAAAGAATCACAGAATGTCCCGTGCTGGAAGGGACCCTCAAGAATCACCGGTCCCACTGCTGTTCCTGCACAGACACCCCAACAATCCCACCCTGAGAGCGCTGCTGGAATGTGGCACTTGGGTGTTGGTCAGAGGCAGGGACAGATGGCAGAGCCACGCTGCCATCCCCACTGCTAAACCTCCTTTAAAACGTGTCAAGAAACATTTCACTCCATCACTTCGCTGTTTTTAAATGGGAACCCAACCCCCAAATTTGTGTTTAAATCCCCGACTTCAGGCCAGCAAACAGCAGCACCACCCCAAGCCCTGCATCCTTCCCCTCCTTGTTCCCCCTCGGAGCCTGCAGGGTTCTCCCACCAACCTTCCTCCAGGTGCAGGACGAGGAATCTCTCCAGCCCCGGCTCCAGCACGTGCTCGTGGATCCTCTGCAGGGGATGGGGAGCAGCCCCCGCCTCCCGGGCCCAGCACAGCCCGAAGGTCCCCGGGAAGTTCCCGTCCCAGCTCCGGTGCCGTCTCAGCAGTTTGATGAAGCTGCTCTCGTAGTGGCTGAGCACACCCACCACCTCCATGTGCCTCGGGGCCGCCCCCCCCTGCTCCATCCTCACCCTGCACACGGGCCCCTCCAGGCCCCCGAGGGGCCAGGGCTGCAGGCTGGAGCGGGACCGGCCCGGGCCCCCCTCCGCAGCCGCTCCCTGCGGGCATTCGGCTCCCAGCTCAGGCTTGGAGAAGAGGCGAGTGGCAGCAGCCCTCCTGAACCTGGGTGTCTCCTGCAAACTTCCATTTCCCACCTTTCTCCCTTCTGCTTCCAGCCCCAGCTCTTCGGGCAGGCTCAGCTCCATCAGGGAATCCCTTCCCTCTTTCCTGGGCAGAGCTGCAGAGGGGAGCAGCAGCACCAGGCACAGCAGGAGTCCCCTGAGAGCGCTCATGGTCCCACCTCAGCTCTTCCCTGGAGCAGCTCACACATCCCAAGCCCTCGGCAGGAAGAGGGAGGACGGCGTCTCCCTTTTAACCACAGGTGGCCTTGAGTGGCCAAGGCACAACCACCTCCCCTGAGCCGCCCCGGGGCTGTCGCGCTGCAGACGAGCGAGGGAGGTGGCAAAGAAACGTTTTTTGTTCTATTTTTGGGTCTGCAGCTCGTTTTGGAAACGTGCAAAAATCGAAGCAGTTGCACTCACTCCTAGGGATGCACGGCCTTGACTTTGGATGTTTTCTAAAGGAGGATGAGTCTGGAATGGGATCCTCATGGGGACTGGCACGTACAACCCCATCAGCACCGAAACACCGGGACAGGAGAGCGAGCCAGAGCAGGAGGAGGGGGACAGGGGCAGATAACGGGCTGAAAGAAGTAAATGTATGGAAAGCATTCCCTCTTCTGACTGGAAAACCTTCCCCTCACACCCTGCAGTTCAACAGGCTGCCCTGGGAAAGGGCTTCATCCTGGGAATGAGAATCACGGGGGGTAGCAGCAGCCGGAGGACTTTGAACCCTCAGTACCTCTTAGAAAGCCTCACACACACAGATTGTGAGGGCTTTCCCCTCCATGAGATGCCCAGACTCACTGGAACAGCTTCCACTGCCCTCTGGCAGGGTTAGGTGGGATATTGGGCAGGAATTGTTGGCTGTGAGGGTGGGCAGGCCCTGGCACAGGGTGCCCAGAGCAGCTGTGGCTGCCCCTGGATCCCTGGCAGTGCCCAAGGCCGGGTTGGACGGGGTTTGGAGCAGCCTGGGACAGTGGAAGGTGTCCCTGCCATGGCAGGGGTAGCACAAGGTGGGATTTAATGTCCCTCCCAATCAAACCAGTCTGAGATTCTGTGACTGACTGGGACCATCCCAGCCCTGCAGCAGAGGCGAAGGCTTTGATTCCCCCATCAAAGGGGTGCAGCTGCAGGGCTTCTGTGGCCCCTCAAACCACCAGAACTGGTCAGGAATCCCAGCCCTGGCCATGCCCTCACCCACTGAGCCCCCCGGGATCCCCTACAGACCCCCCAGTTCAGGGACTGGAACCCAGGGAAGGCCAGAGAAATGGCAGAACTGCTGCTGCTTTTTTATGGGAACCAAGTGATGGTTGGAAGCAAACATTCAGGATAAATAAACCCACAGAAAACTAAAAACCTGCCTGAACAGAAGCAGTGGGAGGAGGACACACAACAAAACCAGCAGGTACTACACCATGGTACTGACACTTAATGAATTATAATAATAAACTGTGGAACAATATCAAAAACAGGAGCCTTTCCATGTCCCCCCCTCAGTGACTGAACAGAGATGAAGGGCTTTGGCTCAATCAAAACCGATTAATGGGGGGTAATTAGTGGGACACTCATCAGGCAGCTTGAGGGGAATACCTCAGGCCAAGACAGCTGATGGAGATACCCACTCAGGGGCAGGGTGTCTTGAGATTCCCAATCCTTTGCCTTCTCTTTGGAGAATTTCCAAAATATAACCAGCCTGGGAATGTTTCCTCTAAGGGGTAAGGACAGTGAACTCACAGCAGCACAGGAAACCAGAGGGAAGGCAAAATCAAAAACCTTTTAATGAACCTACAGAATTCAGTCAGGTTTCCAGACGTACAAAAAGGAACTGTTACCTGAATCAGGGGTGAGCTGCAGTTAAAAAGACACAAATGCCACGGGATGGAGTCCAGGAGGGGCTTCAGTTGGAGGGAGGGGGCGGGGGGATGGTGCCCGGCCCCTCCGTGGGGAGCGGCGGCCGCATCATNCCATCTTGAAGTGGAATTGAAGGAAGAACTGGGAATGGGAGGAAAGCAGAGAAAAGGGAAGAATTAATCAGAGATTCACAGAATGCTGGAGTATCCTGAGCTGGGAGGGACCCTGAGTCCAGCCCCTGGCCCTGCACAGACACCCCAACAATCCCACCCTGAGCATCGCTGAGAGAGGTGTCCAAAGGCTCCTGGAGCTCTGGCAGCCTCGGGGCTGGGACCATTCCCTGGGGAGCCTGGGCAGTGCCCCAGCACCTTTGGGTGCTGTCAGAGACAGCTCTGCCAGCACACAGGAGCTGCTCTCTGCCCCAGAGCACAGCTCAGGCCCCTCTTGTTACCCTCAGATGTCCCAGCCCTGGCAGCATCTGTGACTGGCACCAATCTTGCCCCAGATTTTAACTCCTCTGGGCACTGAGGTTCCTGTGGGGGGAGGGAACCCCCCCAAACACTGTCCCCTGCTCTCACAGGATACGGGGGAGCAGCCCCAGGCTCCCTCAGCCAGGTTTGTGCAGGGAACACGAGGCACAGAGCCATGGAGAGGATACGGTGCTGCACATTTATCATGGAATCATTAGGGTGGGAAAAGCCAAACCTAACCCTAAGATCAACAAGTCCAGCCATCAGTTCAGCAGCACCACCACATTCAGCACTAAATCATGTCCACAAATGCCACATCCACGTGTTTTTGAACACTTCCAGGGGTGGTGACTTCACCACTGCCCTAGTCAGTGTGTTTCAATGCCTGACAACGCTTTCAGTGAAGGAATTTTCCCAATATCCAACCTAAACTCCCCTGGCACAGCTTAAGGCTGTTCCCTCTGGTCTTTTCTCCTGTTCCATGGGAGCAGAGCCTGACCTCCATCTGGCTGCACCCTCCTGTCAGGGAGTTGTAAGAGCAAGAAGGTCCCCCCTAAGCCTCCTTTCCTCTGGATATTTATGCTCCATCCTGCTGCTGCTGCCAGTAATTTCATCCTCTCCAAGATCCCACACAGGAGGATCTGTGTCAGGAGCTCTCACTGCACAGGTGCATTGAGGGAATGGAGATTTGAACATCAGAGGCAGCAGGACAGAACTGATGTCACTGTCTGAAGTTGCTCTGCTCTCCTTAAGGACAGACATTACAAAACCTCAGTTACCTGTTTGGTTTCTCTGTTCCAGTGAGTCCAAAACTTTCCCTCTGCTTTATCAATTTCTCTGCTTGGCACCTGCACCAAAAGAGAACACAGAGCTATTCTTAGCAGCACCAGATTAGCTCAAAGGCCCTTTTTAGCCCCAGAGCCTGTGAGATAAGCACAGTTATTCCAGGCCTTGCAGGGTTGTTATTAGACAGAGGTGGAGGCAGGAAAGAATTAAGTTACTTCCCTATCGGTCAAGGACAACCAGCAAAAATCCCTCCCTGAACATCTGCACAGAGGCTGAGGAGTGAAGCCCAGGAGGCTCCTGTCTGTGTCAGACATTGGGAATTCACAGCTCCCCAGAGCTCAGCACAGTCTGGTTTTCATGCCAGAGCCCTGGACCAAACCTCAGGGCGGTTTAATGACTTCCAGCCATGTCTTCCAGACCCCTCATCCCACCCCTGAGGGTTAGCACAGGCATCAGAGGGGTCATTAGGAATTAATTACAGAATATCCTGAGTGGGAAGGGACCCTCAGGGACCATCAGTCCAGCCCCTGTCCCTGCACAGACACCCCAACAATCCCACCCGCAGCATCCCTGAGAGCGGTGGCCAAAGGCTCCTGGAGCTCTGGCAGCCTCGGGGCTGGGACCATTCCCTGGGGAGCCTGGGCAGTGCCCCAGCAGCCTCGGGGGGAAGAACCTTTCCCTGAGCTCCAGCCCAAGCCCTGACACAGCTCCAGCCCTTCTGGGCTCCTGTCCCTGTCCCAGAGCAGAGCTCAGCCCCTGCCCCTCTGCCTCCCCTGGGGAGGAGCTGCAGCCCCCGAGGAGCCTCCCCTCAGCCTCCTCTGCTCCAGCTGAAGGAGCCAAGTGCCCTCAGCCTCTCCTCAGACCCTTCCCCAGCTCCATGGCCCTCATTTGGACACTCTCTAATGGTTCAAGATCTTCCTCGCATCACAGTGACCACACACAGCAGTGATGATGAGGCCACCCCAGTGCAGAGCAGGGCGGGACAATCCCCTCCCTTGACCTGGCAAAGGCAGGAAGGGAACTCTTCTCTCCCAGGTTGTCTCTGCCAGGTGTCCCAGGTCTCACCTTGAAGGCGATGGTCTCGTAGGGCTCTGCTGCCATCAGCAGGTACTGCCAGCGCCGGTCTGGGGGCTCGATGCGCTGCTCGTAGGCCGACATGAAGCGGTGCCGGGGCATGATGCTCTCAGCTATCTCAGGGTAATCGATCTAGGGGGGCAGGGCAGCATTAACAACCCCCCTCTGCACCCCCTTCTCTGCCCCAAACACACTCCCCAGGGTGGAGCATACCCAGAGCAATCCCCAGTACAAAGGAAACAAACAGTGGAGGAAAGGGCTGAGAATCCCAGGATGGTTCCGGTTGGGAGGGGCCTTACGGACCCCAAACTGAAATAGGTGAGATTTAGGAGAGATATTGGGAAGGAATTGTTCTCTGTGAGGGTGGGGAGGGCCTGGCATAGACTGTGCATAGGAGCTGTGGCTGCTCCATCCGTGGAGGTGTCCAAGGCCAGGTTAGAGCAACCTGGTCTCATGGAAGGTGTCCCTGCCCTCACAGCGGGGTGGAAATAGGTAATTTTTAAGGTCCCTTCCAGCCCGAACTATCCTGTGATTCTGGGATCATCTCATTCCACCTCACACTACACATTCCTCTCCCACTACACAGCCTGACAGCTGAGCTCAGGGATTTGCTCAACACAATCTGCTGTAGAAACTAGGAAGATAAGGCCTCATTATTATTGATTTCATGGGTCCTGCAAAGAATTGCTCATTTAGCAGCACTTTTACCTGGAAAACCCTGACAAAGAGAGATTTAACTCTGCCCTTACCTGGAAGAGAAGGCTCTGCTGGCCTGTTTCTGGGTCCCTCTGTTTGGTCACTGTAAAAAAAAAATAAGAAAGCTGAGAACATCCCCCAGCAGGGCAAGAGTAGCATTAATCTGCCCTGGGAAACACAAAGTTTCCAGCACTGAATATTACAAGATTTTTCTTCTGTTTATCCAACAAAATGTCACATTAACTTTAACCAAAGCTACTTCTGTGAGGGCAGTGAGGCCCTGGCACAGGGTGCCCAGAGCAACTGTGGCTGCCCCTGGATCCCTGGCAGTGGCCCAGGCCAGGCTGGATGGGGCTGTGGGAAGTGTCCCTGGCATGGCAGAGGTGGCACTGGTTGGGTTTTGAGGTCCCTTCCAACCCAAACCATTGTGGGATTGTGTCGCTGCCATGGGCAGGTTTGGGCCCCTCACACCGAGGACAGTGAGGGGCTGGAGCATGGCCAGGGAAAGGAATGGAGCTGGGAAGGGGCTGGAGCCCCAGGAGGGGCTGAGGGAGCTGGGAAAGGGGCTCAGCCTGGAGAAAATGAGGCTCGGGGGGGGGTGCCCTTGTGGCTCTGCACAACTCCCTGCCAGGAGGGGACAGCTGGGGGGGGTCGGGTTCTGCTCACAGGGAACAGGCGGAGAGGGAACGGCCTCAGGCTGGGCCAGATTTAGGTTGAACATTGGGAAAATTCCTTCCCTGAAAGGGCTGTAAAGCACTGGAAGGGGCTGTCCAGGGATCAGCATCCCTGGAGATGTTAAAACACCTGTGGATGTGGCACCTGGGGACATGGTTTAGTTGTGGCCTTGGCAGTGCTAAGTTTACTGTTGCACTTGATGATCTTAAAGATGTTTTCCAACCTAAATCATTCCACGATTCTCCTCTACTGAAGTCCAGCTGCTGTGGGGCAAAGCACTGGTAAGATTAAAAAGACAAATTTTGTACTGAAGGCCAAAATGATGGAAATGATGGGATTTCAGAAAAAACCCATGAGTTCTGCATGGAGTGAGTGATTTACAGCATTAATGAAAGGTGCTGCAGCACCGGAGAAGGACAGATGAAATGCCATCATCTCCCTGGCACACTGAGATCCACCCATCTATTATTAAAGTGGTTCTCCCTTGCCTGTCAGCAATAAAGAGACGTTCCATGAGCAATTTAAACAATAGAAGGACTCCAAGAGACAGCTCATATCTTATTCATGGGCAGAGCTGCTAAAAAGACTAATGAATAATTCACACCCCAGCCAGGCACTGCCCATCAGGGACCTCCTGGCCACTCCTGACTCACCTTTGTAGCCTGGGCGCCCAATTTTCACAAATTTCTTCACTTCCACTTTGACCTTCTCTGGGGCAGGCTGGGCAGGAGCTTCCTTGGCTTCCTTGGCAGCTCGTCGGGCCCTGGGGATTCATTCCAGAATTGAAGGGTTACCTGCCCTTGTTTCTATAGGATACCCAGGGGCAGTTGGAATCCCTCAGCACAGCATTTCACAGGAATCATGCCAGGAAATCCTATTTCCCTTCCCCAGCTGTATCCATCCTCCCCCTAGCTAAAGGCTGTCATTCAGTCATCTGGTCCACCCTCAGGATGACCTTGAGGCCAGGCTCCACAGATGGATTTGAGAAGACTTTAATTCTTGAAATCAAAAAGAAAAAAAAAAAGCCAAACCCACAGATAAACCAAAGTAAACTGGATTCCTTAAAATAAAACTTACAAACTTCTCCAAACCTGTACTGACAGATCCAGATCACAGAATCTTGGAATACCTTGAGTCAGAAGGACCCACAGGGATCACCAAATCCAGCCCTGTTCCTGCACAGACACCCCAACAATCCCACCCTGAGAGACTTGTCCAAATGCTCCTGGCAGGCAGAGATCCTTCTGACTAGACGTAGATAATTTCCTTTAAAACTCTTTCTCTCTCTTCCTTCAGAAATTTCACAACTGGATTTGAGCTTTAGCTTAAAATAGAGATTTTTAGCATCATTTTTCAAACAGATCCACGCTGTGCCTCCTGGCTGCATGAGGAACCACAGTAAAAGAACAATCAAGCAGAGTGCAATGGAGTTAAAAGGCTACAGATACCTAACATCATAATATTCAAGTGCTTCAGTAATGGGAAATAAAGTTATGGTAGAGAATGACTTACAAATTGGTCTGATGCTTCTTCCCCTGGGTATGTGCCAAGTAACTCCCCTGAAATAAAAACCAAGGTGGAGGTTTAATGAAGCCATGACTGAAACATTCCTGACACAGGGGGATTGTATCACACTCTGACAAGGGTGTTTTAATCCTCAGCACAGAGGAATTTCACTCCAAAAGTGCAGATTGCTCTCACTGCTGAGCTGTCCCACCCTGCCAGGTTTAACCAGCCTCCTGTCTCAGCAGTCACTGCCCAGGCGCTGAAGTTACTGTAATTCCCAAATTGCTGCTGCTGGGATCAGGACAGGCAGCAGTTCCCCTCACCTCATTGTTGTGGAGCGTCAGGCAAAGCTTGCACTCATAGGAGCCCAGATGATTTTTCATAAAATAGGGGTCCTGGAAAAAGAATGATTGACAAGTTATGAGCAAAATCCATTGGCAAAGCAAGAGAATAACCAAAATACTGCAGAGTTCTGAACTGGAAGAAGTGGTTTTCCCCCCGAGGCTGCTGGGGCACTGCCCAGGCTCCCCAGGGAATGGTCCCAGCCCCGAGGCTGCCAGAGCTCCAGGAGCATTTGGACACCGCTCTCAAGGATGCTCAGGGTGGGATTGTTGGGGTGTCTGTGCAGGGACAGGGGCTGGAATGATGATCCCTGGGGGTCGCTTCCAGCTCAGGATATCCTAGGATCCTGTGGCTGAGTTCAGATTTTAAATTAACAGCAGAAGAGAGCTTTATGAGGAGGAAGCAAAGAGAATCAAGAGCAGCTCTGCACTGGTGACAGAATTCCTGACTGCAACAGGAAACACCACAACCCAAACCAGCCCTGAGGAGACTGCAAATAGATGGATACACAAGAGCTGGCACCTCCCTGTCACTGTGTCCCAAATAGTCCTCATTTAACCCCACATGCCCAGAAACAGAAGCATTTAAACCCAATCCACACCTCAGCCTGGAGATGAGAAGGCTCTGGGGTGACCACGGAGAGCTGGAAAGGGACTTTGGAAAAGGGCCTGGGGGGACAGGACAAGGGGGAATGGCTTCAAATAGACCAAGGGTAGGTTTAGACGGAATATTGGGAAGGAATTCTTGGCTGTGAGGGTGGGCAGGCCCTGGCACAGGGTGCCCAGAGCAGCTGTGGCTGCCCCTGGATCCCTGGCAGTGCCCAAGGCCAGGCTGGACAGGGCTTGGAGCAGCCCGGGACAGTGGAAGGTGTCCCTGGATGAACTTCAACATTCCTTCCAACCCAAACCGTTCTGGGATGCCTGGGATGTGGCTGCAGTGCGTGCCCGGGGGCAGCGGGAGGGCCCGAGCCGCGCCCACCTTGTTGATGTCGATGGTCTCCAGGGCCAGCTGCCGCAGCCGCTCCCGCCGGTCCCGGTTGCTCTCGGAGGCCGAGGCCACCCCCCCGCTGCCCGTNCCAGGGTCACCCCCTGCCACCCCCAACACTGTGGGAGGGTCAGAGCCCCCCAAGTTCCCCAACAAGGTCAGGGGCTCCAAGCAGTGTCCCCAAGCCCCAGGTGAGGTCCCGGAGCCGCCCCTGCCCTCGGCAAGGTCAGAGAACCCCCCACAGACCTCCCCACACGGAGTCCAAACACTGGAAACACCTTTGAGGAACCCCAGATCCTTCCCCACAGAGCACCCAGCTCTCCCAGTGCCTCTCTCCCAGTCCCTCTCCAGACACATCCCCCAGTAACTCCAGTCCTGATTCTCAGTCAAGGCCCACTGAATCCCACTTGGGTGCTCCTCCCAATCCTCCCCCATCCTACCCCAGTTTCCCACTTGTGATTCTCCAGTTCCCCCAGCCAGGTTCTCCCAATCCCTCCTCCCAGTCCTGTCCTGATCCTACCCCTAGTTTCCCAGCCTGGATTCTCCAGTACCCCCACTTCTCCCAATGCCTCTTCCCCAGTTCCTCTCCTCTAACTCTAGTCCTGATTTTCCTGTTGGGGGCCCCCAAATACCCCCAGTCCTGCTTCTCCTGATCCTCCCGGTCCTACCCCCATTTTCCCTGTCCTGATTCTCCAGTACCCCCAGTCCTCCCACCCACTTCTCCCAGTCCCCGTACAGCAACTCCAGTCCTGATTCTGCAATCAGGGGGCCCCAGGTACCCCCAGTCCTGCCCTCTCTATGCTCCCAGTACCCCCAGTCCTGCTCTGGCCCTACCCCAATTCCTTGCTCATGATTCTCCACTTCCCCCAGCCTTACCGCCCCGGTTCTCCTAGTCCCTCCTTTCCCAGCCCGGGTTCTCCAGTACCCCCAGTCCTCCCACCCAGGGAATCCAGTTCCCCCAGTGCCTCTCCGCCAGTGCTTTTCCAGTAATTCTGTCCCAGCTCTGCACTCGGGGCTCCCCAGCTGCCCCCGGTCCTGCCCCGCTGATCCTCCCAGTAGCCCCAGTCCTGCCCTGGTCCTACTCCCAGTTTCCCACTTGTGGTTCTCCAGTTCCCCCAGACCCACCACCCAGGCCGCCCACTTCTCCCAGTCCCTCCTCANCTGGGATGTGGCTGCAGTGCGTGCCCGGGGGCAGCGGGAGGGCCCGAGCCGCGCCCACCTTGTTGATGTCGATGGTCTCCAGGGCCAGCTGCCGCAGCCGCTCCCGCCGGTCCCGGTTGCTCTCGGAGGCCGAGGCCACCCCCCCGCTGCCCGTTTTACCCCCAGGGCGGTGCTGGAAATCCATGGTGGGGACCTGGGGCCTTCAACTCCTCCAGCAGAAAGGGAGAGTCTGGGAAAAGGAGGGAATGGAGTGTGAGCGACAGCCGAGCCGGAGGGTTGTTCAGCCCCGGCAGTGAGCGTGGGGATGACACGCCAGGCACACGCCACGGGATGCAATCCCACATGGAGCATACCCGGCACCACCAACTCAGGAAACCAGAGTAAAAGGATCCAGAAAATCCCCCCAGAGCCCTTCGCATCTCCTCAGCTACTCCCAAGCCCAGCTGGGCCCCAGCAAGGCCTAAAAGCCCCAGCAGAGGCTCCCCGAGACCCCCAACAGGAGCCCTCCCCGCTCAGCTGAGGCACCAAAGCCCCAAGAGCTCCCCCCTCTCCACCACCCAGGTCT
>WBMY01016389.1:169277-227804 GCA_013397315.1 Donacobius atricapilla
GGTGGCCCAGCATCGGGGGTACCTGGGGGGCCCCGACTGCAGAATCAGGACTGGAGATACTGGGAGGGACTGGGAGAGAGAGGGTGGGTCCCCTGAGTGGTGGGACTGGGGGAACTGGGGAATCACAAGTGAGAAACTGGGAGCAGGACCAGGGAAGGACTGGGGGTCCTTGAGGGGCCCCAACTGCAGAATCTGAACTGGAGTTACTGGGGGACAAGGCTGGAGAGCGACTGCGGGAGCTGGGTGGGAGGATTGAGGGTACTGGAGAAGGCAGGCTAGGAAGCCAGGGCAGGACTGGGAGCACTGGGCACAGGGAGTGGGCAGGACTGGGAGTGCTGGGAGGCAGGACTGGGGACAGGCAGACTGGGAGGGCTGGAGTGTGGGAATGGGGAGCACGAGTGGTGGGATCCAGTCTGGGTGTGGAGGGAGGTTCTGGGGCTGGGCTGGGGCCAGGGAGGGCCAGGGAGATCCCCTGTTTCCAGGCTATCTGAGGAAGAAGCTCTTCCCTGAAATCTCCCAGCAAATTCCCTTGCAAACTTGGGTGTTGTACTCACTCCCTTCTCCTGGGCCTTTACTCCTCTGAGGACCTGGCAGACTTTGTCCCTTGGAGGTGACGCCTGTGCTGACAGCTCCAGGCAGGGTTCTGGGGATCTGGAGCTTTTCCTGGAGTGCCTGAGGCCCTGCTGGTGCTGCTCTTGTTCTCTGCTGGAGAAGCTGCTCTGGGGCTTTGTCACCCTGCAGCCGCTCAGACCCTTGGCCACGCCGAGGCAGCTGTTCGGGGGAGCAGCCTCGGGGTGGGTGCAGGGGGTGCTTTGGTGGGGTCAGTGCCGTGCTGGGGCCTGGCAGGGCTGGCAGGGCTTTCCCCCTGCTCCCCGTGCCCGCTGCCTCAGCCCTGCCCTGCTCCCTGCTGTCCCTGCAGTGCTGAAGAAGCGCCTGGTGAAGCTCGTGGTGAACTTTCTCTTCTACTTCCGCACTGATGAAGCCGAGGTAGGGGTTGGACCTTGTGGGTGGGGTTGTTCCCCTCCTTTCTTCTTCTTCTCCACGTGTATTGTGTGGGCTGGGAAGGTGGTGCAGGTACAGAGCTGGAACAGTGTCCCCCTTTCCTCTTGCATCAGCTCAGCTGTGCTCCAGGAGAGCTGGAGAGGGACTGGGGACAGGGGATGGAGGGACAGGACACAGGGAATGGCTTCCACTGCCAGAGGGCAGCGTTAGATGGGATATTGGGAAGGAATTCCTCCCTGTGGGGTGGGGAGGCCCTGGGATGGATTTCCCAGAGCAGCTGTGGCTGCCCCTGGATCCCTGGCAGTGCCCAAGGCCAGGCTGGACAGGGTTTGGAGCAGCCTGGGACAGTGGAGGGTGTCCCTGCCATGGCAGGGGTGGCACTGGATGGACTTTGAGATCTCTTCCAACCCAGATAGTTCTTTGAAATACAAGATAAGTCAGGTTTTCAATCCTTTCCCTGCTGCCTGATTTGCTTCTGGCATGTTGTGTCCCTTGGACAAGGATTTCCTGTGGTTGCTCTTGTTCATGGCCAGTGTCACCTGCTGTCCCCATGTTCCTGAGTAGTACCAGGTGGTTTTTTGTTCATCCTGAGCTGCTCCAGCTCCCCTCACACTGTTTGACCTCTTGCAAGACTCCAGGACAGCCATTAGACAGCTCAGTGTTGGTTATTCTGGGTGTCACAGTAAATGTTTCATCTTTGTTTTAAAAAGCTCTTCTCTGCCATCACAGAGTGGTAAAGGCCAGGCTGAATCTGAGCCAGTAGAGGTGATTAACACCTAATTAACAAATGCAAAGTGCTACAGGCGAGAGTGGCATGAAAAGGTCGATTAAAGGAACACAAAATATGGTGCAATCAGACTGAATTATTTAAAAGTAGCACCAGCTTGTGAAACTTGCTTAAAAGGCTCCAGGGGAGCACTGTGGGTTCAGCCCTTGTGGTGTCGGGGGCACTGTGGGTTAAACCCTCTCTCCATGTGTTTTCCAGCCCATTGGAGCTCTGCTGCTGGAGCACTGCAAGGTCACCAAAGAGGAGGAGAACATCTTCTCCATCAGTGAGTGCTGCCTGTGCCCCCCTTTGCCTTCCCCTGGTGGCACATGGGAAAGGAGATGTTTTACTGCTCAGTTCCTGCATTTCCCTGTTTCTCTGGTGACAGTGGGGTCAGCTCAGCCCTTCCCCTGCTCGGTGGGGTCACTGCCCCCAGCCCTTCTCCTCTCCCTCAGTGGGGTCAGGGCCCTTCAGGTGGGGGTCAGGCTCTGCTCCCAAGGAACACGGGACAGGACAAGAGGAAATGACCTCAACTTGTGCCCAGGACAGGTTTAGGTTGGATATTGGGGAAAATGTACTCACCAAAAAGGTTTGGAAGTACTGGCACAGGCTGCTCGGGGCAGTGGTGGAGTCGCCAGCCCTGGGAGTGTTCAGAAAATGTGTGGGTGTGGCACTTGGGGCAGGGGACAGTGCTGAACGTGGTGGTGCTGGGCTGATGGTTTGCCTGGATGATTTTAAAGGCCTTTCCCAGCTTTGACAATTCCTCAGCCTTTCCCCTCCTCAGCTGCCAGCTGTTCCTCACGGTGCCTGCGGGCACCCCAGGGAGATCTCAGGGATATTCCTGTGGGGTTTGCACCGCTGCACGTGCAGAGCAGCACCAACAGCACCGGGTGCCTGTGGAATCCCTGGTGAGGGGAGCTTGGTTATTGACAGATCTGCTCGTGCTACTGCATTTCATCCAAAAAAAGCCCTGCAGAGGCTCAGATAAAGCTGCTCCAGCCCCGTCCTCCCCTCTGTTTGTCCTTGTGGCGGCTCCAGCTGGGCCAGCTCCCCTGGGAGCAGCCTTTCATCCCACAGCTCCCCCTGTGCCAGAGGTATGTGGCCACAATAACAGGATGTTTCTCCAAGGCCATCCCCATATCTTTTGGCCTGGCTGCCAGGCACAGCTGTGGCTCTGCTCTGTGCTTCCAAAGGACCCTCAAGCAGCCTGAACACACTGAGCCCCGAGCACCACGCGCTGGATTTTGGGGCTTTAGGGATGTTGGGAGCTCTGGTGGGTGAGGATTCCTGAGCAGGATTAAACCCAGCAGTTGCTGGTGTTGGGATGTGTCCACAGCACATCCCGAGGCTCTGGTGCAGCCTGACCCAGGTGTTTGGCAGCAGCAGCCCTGCGGGTCTGCCCAGCAGAGCTCTGGGGACAGGAGCTGGTGGCATGTCCTGGTCTGGAACTGGAGTGGCACCAGGGCCTGCTGTCCATGATGGGAGTTCCGCTTTCCCAAAAGCCTCCAGCAAAGGCAGCTCAGGGCCTCCTCCCAGTGCAGTTTAACTCCTCAGTTGGCTGCTGCCTGCAGGTATCCCAGTTCCTCTCTCAGGGATGGTTCCCACTTGGATTTAAATCCCTGGATCCCCAGTCCTGGATCTGGCTGTGCTGGTCCAGTTCAGTTCACCCTCAGTTTGGGAAGTTGCTCTTCCTGAGGTCTTTGGCTGCTGTAAGCTGGAAAATGCTGTGGGCAGCTGCCCCAGGCACCCAGAGCCACCCAGGGAAGGGGAGAGGGGCTGGAGGCTGCGGTTGCAGACTTGTTCCCACCTCAACTTAGTTAACAGAACTTCTAATTGTGGCCTGGCAGAGTCTGGGGAGGGAGGCAGGGGGCCACCAGCAGCTCTGCCAGGACCTGCCTGGAGCCTTTTCCTTGTCCCTGGCAGGTTTCATCGAGGAGCCAGAGAGGAAATACTGCTTTGAGTGTGCCACAGAGGAGCAGTGCCAGGAGTGGGTCGAGGCACTCAAGAGAGCCAGGTGGGCTGAGCCCTCGGGGCCAGGGCGGTGCTGGGGCTCTGGGCTGTCTACTGGGATCAGGAACTGGGAGGGCAATGCTTGTCTCACCAGACAAGCTTCCCTCCAGCTCTAAATAGCATCTGAAAGTTCCCCACATCCATCTCTGCCCAGCCCTTCCCATGCTCTGTTCCTGTCTTGCAGCTACGAGTTCCTGAGGAGGAGCCTGATTTTCTACCGGAATGAGATCCAGAAGATGACAGGGAAGGTGAGTGGGTCCCTGCAGGGCACTTCTCAGGGGGTGGCTGATGGCTTTGGGTGGCAGCAGGGGCTGTTGCTGCCAGTCCTGCCCAGGCTGTGTATGGGAAGGAGATCCCAGATCCCATCGGGAGCCGTGGTCTCCACAGCCAGACCTGAGCACCTTCCCTGGGGGCTCACCCCCACCCTGGTGCACACATTCCAGTGCTGCAGTGGCCCCAGGTTGGAGCTGGACAGGTCCAGAGCTGTCCTGGCCCCAGGGGTCTCTGGAACGGTTCGCACCAGCCCTGGGCAGATCCATGGGTGGAGGTGCTGCTCCCCTCCTGCCAGGTGCTGGGAGAATCCCTGTCCCGGGGAGGGAGGTGGCTGTGGCTCCCCTGGGTCCCTGCTGTGTCCTGTGTGTCCCAGGGGCTGCTGGGCTTTATCTGCATCTCCCTGTGCTCCCTGCAGGACCCCCTGGAGCAGTATGGGATCTCTGAGGAAGCTCGTTTCCAGCTGGGAGCACACAGGCAGTAACCCCTCACCTGCTGGAAGTGGCTCCTGGCTCCAGCCCAGCCCCTTGGGAAGGACAGCAGCTCCCCACAGTGACCACGTGACTTTTTTATTTATTTCCCAAATCTTTTTGTATTTTTTTTTAAGGGAATTCGTTGCACATTCCCAGTTCCCCAGCTGGGGAGGCTGAGCTGCTCCGTGGATGCTGCAGTGGGAGCAGAGCCCCCAGCCCAGGGATGAGCAGAGGCAGGGACTGACAGAGCTCCCAGCACTGCTCTCCTCCAGGACATGCTGGGCCACCTGAGCCAGCTCCAGCCCTTCTGCTGCTCCTCCCTGTCCTGGGGGGCTGCTGGGCTGCCCGGGCTCAGGATCCTCCTGCAGCCTCGCAGAGCCATCGGGCTCATCCCTGCCTGTGGGGGGATGTTGTGACTGATGCATTTCTGGGCTCCAGGGTCTAAGGCCCTCCTGCCCCTCCAGAGAGGAGTGGGAATTCCTCCAGCTCAGCCACAGCTCCAGCTGAGGGAGAGGGACGTCTGCTGGTCTGTGCCACGGCAGCAGCTCTGTGCAGCCACGGCCTTTTGGGGGCTTCTTTTCCCTCCCCTGGGCAAGTGCTGTAATTCCTGGGTGCTGGATAAGCCCATCCAAAAGGACAAAGCTGCAGAACAGGAGGGAACAAAGACAGGGAGAGATCCCTGTGAGATCCTGCCTGTCCGCAGAGCTCCGCAGTGATCCAGCTTCCCAGGGAGGAGAGGCAGATGGAGGAGCTGGCAGAGGCAGGAGCTGCTCCCTTTGGCTGGAGGATGGAGCTGCAGGACGTGCACCAGCTCAGCCAGGCATTAACCCTTCATTCCCTGAGCCACTCTGCAGCCTTTCTCCCTTCTGTGTGTCCCCTTTGTCCAAAGGGACAGACCAAAAACCTGCCAAGGTCACAGGGAGCCAGGGCTGTCTGTCCTGGAGCTCCTGCAGGGAAGAGAGAAGGATTAGGAGCAGCATCCCCGTAGGATCAGCCCTGGCTCTGGCTGCACTGAGGAAAACTGCCCAGAAAGGAGGGATGGAGGACACTCCCCGCACCCAGGGCTACAGCAGACCCAGATTCTTGACTGCCAGAGCAGCTTCCATGGAACCAGTCTGGGAAAACCCCCAGGAAAGGCCTCTGGGAAGGTCCCAGGTGTCTCTGTTAGAGGTTGGGGGCAGCAGGAACGAGGCTGGGGCAGGGCAGGGGCTTGGCCTGGGCTTTGGGAGCTGCAGCTCTGGGCGTTGCTCCCCTCCAGCTGCCCAGCCCGGGGAGGGGGCGGAGCGGCCTCTGAGCTGGGATTGAAGGGAATTTTGGGATCTTTTCCTCCTTGGCTGGGAATTAATGCCCAAACCAGATCCCACACTGCAGCCTTTGGTATCCTGGTGTTCCCTCTTTACCTCATGCAGCTGAGTACCAGGAGTGATGCCTGTCACTGATGCTTTAATCTCAAAGCTGTGATTTTTTCCCTTTTCCCTCCCCAGATACTCCTTTTCCCTTGAATCATTCCAGGTGCTTGCTCCAGAAATTACCAAAATCAGCCGAGGGGCAGCTGCCCTGGGGGATCAGCTGAGGGCAGCAGGGAGGGAAGCGAATCCAGGGGGGGCTGCAGACAGATGGCAGCTCCAGGGGAAGCAGCAGCAAGGGCTTAAAAGCGGGAACACACAGGAACTGTCCTTTAGGCAGTCAGTATCCTTGGATGACTCCAAAGTGCATTTTAATCCTGCCCAGCCTGCGTTTTTACAAACCAGGGCTGAGTTCTCAGCTGGGCCTGCCACCACTGTAGCAAATGTGTCCCCTGTGCCTTGCAGGGCTCGGTGTCTCCTCGCTGGACACCTTTCCCCAGGTGGAGCTGCCACTCTGCAGTGTCACTGTGCAGAAAATGGGTGTTTTATTTGCTGTTCCAGGGAACAGTTGGGTGAGCAAGAGCAAAACCCAACACTGATTTAAATGTTCATCACCAATGACATTTCTTGACTGAATGTACAACACAAGCTGTGAAGAGTTGCCAGGGCCAGGCCAGGCCCAGGGACTCAGATCCATTGTAGGGCAGGGCTGGGTCACGGGGTGGGATTGAGGGAGGGAGGATGGGACTTTGTAGAGACTTTATAATCTGCATCATTGCTGGTGATTTACAGATAATTTCTCGTTTTTCACACTCTCATGACTTTGCTTGTTGTGTTTCAGCCAGAGCTGGGTCCAGGCTCCTTGAGAGCCAGCTGAAGCCATTTCTCTATTGTACAGTGAACATTCCCAATAAATTCTGTTTTTATCTTTGTGATGGTCAGAACTGTTGAACAACACCAAAACCTCCCTGGGAGGGGTGGCTGGAGCCAGCTCAGGGGCCTGCCCAGGGGCACCAGGCGTGGTTCCTGCGCAGGAGCCAGCTGGGGATAGCTCCCCAGAGGCCTTTGGAGAAGCTTTTTCATACAATCAGAATATTCTGGGCTGGAAGGAACCTTTAAAGGTCATCTAATCCAACTGGTTTTGGTACTGGAGCCAGGGCAGTGGCAGGTGACAAAGCTGGGTAGGAAGAGGAGCCGGGTCAGGCTGTGGCTGTGGCCCAGCAGTGCCCAGGGCTGGGAGCTCTGGGTGAAACTGGGGCTGTGTCTCATTTTAAATCCTACAGGGAATTAGTGCAGGAAATGTTTGTGGCCTCCAGCTCTGAGGTTTCAAGACATCCCTGGCTGCCTGTGAGTTTGTTGCAGTGGTGCTACTGCTGCCTAAAAGGGAATAAAGTTTGGATGGGCTGGCAATCATGGAAGCATTTAGGTTGGAAAAGACCTCAACATGACCCAGCACGGCTATGGCCATCACTGACCCATGTCCCCAAGTGCCACATCCACACTTCGTTCCAACATTCCCGGGGCTGGTGACTCCACCACTGCCCTGGGAGCTTCACAAACCTTTCAGGGAGGATTTTTTTTCCCAGTATCCGACTTAAACCTCCCCTGGCTGAGCCTGAGGCCATTCCCTCTCCCCCTGTCCCTGTTCCCTGGGAGCAGAGCCCGAACCCCTGGCTGTCCCCTCCTGGCAGGGAGTTGTGCAGAGCCACAAGGGTCCCCCTGAGCCCCCTTTTCTCCAGGCTGAGCCCCTTTCCCAGCTCCCCCAGCCTCTCCTGGGGCTCCAGCCCCTTCCCAGCTCTGTTTCCTTCTCTGGACACACTCCGGCCCCTCAGTGTCCCTTGATGGCCCAGAGCTGTCTCCAGTGCCCAGCACAGGATCCCCAAACGCTCAGAGCTGATGGTGCCACCCGGTTCAGGGATCCCTGTCCCTCTGTGCCCCCACAAAATCCCCAAATCCCATTTCCCTGCTGGTTCCAGCCCGTCCTGCTGAGGCAGTGAAAGTCCACACGAGCTCGGTGTATTAAAATACAGACACTTTATTATAAAGACAAAACTTCAAAGCATCGTTTCAATTACAAATCAAGGGAGACACAAGAAATTAAGTGGAGGGAGGGGAGCAAAAACTAACTCTTACATTGTGGAGAATTAGAAAGGCCGGGTGGAAATATATATATTATACATACATATATACACACCAGAATTCACACTACTGCTAGGCAGGAATGAAAGGAATGACAGGACAACTTACCAGTATTAAAAAAAAAAAAAAAAAAAAAAGGAAAACAAAAAAATAACAACCAAAAAAAAGATAAATTAGGGGAAGTTTGAATTTTAAATAATTCAGTTTAATAGGCTAAACTATATAAACTAATTCCTATTCACTAGGAAACATCCCATATCACTGTCCTAAGAAAATGGGTTTTTCTAAAAATCCATTGAAAAATGGATTTTTATTAGTAGTTAAAAGTTTACTAATCAATTCCTGAGCAACAGCAACCTCATCATCTACTGCTTTCCCCATCCAAGTCCCACTCAGCGAGGGCAGGCTCTCACTCCTAAAAGGTTTAAATAGAACAGAGACCTAAAAAGTTGGGTTTTAATTGGAAATGGATCACTTCAAAGATTAATAGGTTAAAAAAGCCAAGCAGGATGGATCAACCCATTCCACCTTTTCCTCAATAACTCCAGAGACAAAACCTTTTAAAAAATTATTTGACTGCACCAGAAAAGCAACCAGATGTACCTCAAGAAAACCAAAGGATCACAAACCTGAGAACTTCAGGGTTAGCATCGTCAAACTTTAATTTTCAGATGTGATTTTGTTTTTACACCATAAAGAACTCAAGGACCCTCTTCAGGAAAAAGGTCCCAAACAGCAAAAATACTGGAGAATTATTTCCCAATTTTTTTGTCTCAGGTTTAAACCCTGAAGTTCCCAATAACAGCATTTTTCAATGCAATATTCAGTCTAAATAGATATTTATATATTTATAATGCATAAGGATAAATAAAATATGGCACAACAACATTTTGAAACTAGAACTCCAGCTTTTAGTGAAAACCTGATCCGCAAGTGGAGCAGAAAATTGAAATGGAGCAAAAAAAAAAAAGGAACAAAAAAACCCTTTAAAACCAGTAAGACTTCAAATATTCATACACTGACTGCACATCTGTGCTTCCAAAACTAATTCCTGTGATTTTTCCTCAGTGCTGCAAAGATAGTTCACAAAAACACTGTGTAGTTTCTGCTCCCCAAAAGGATTCTGGGTTCACAGCCCTGTCCAAGGCCCACCCCTGCTCCCAATCCTAAATCCTCTCTGTGCTTTTGGCTCAGGCAGAACAACAAGGAAAGAAGAATTTTCCACAACAGCCACCCCTGGGAGCCGGGATAACTCCATGGTGGAGCTACCCAGGACAAAACACAGGGACAACCCTCAGGTTTGCACACCCTCGATCCGAGGGCGAATTCCAGCACCGAAAGCAAAGGGGTCACACAGGACGTGACCAAGCAAAGCCAGCTGGGCATCAGCAACAGGAGAAATCAGGGAACCCTCGGAATGGCTGCCCCAGGGGCAGCACCCCCAGCTCCTGGGCACAGTGACCCCGGGCCGGGCAGTGCAGGTGGCCCCAGGGCTCGGGGGAGCTCCAGACCCGGCTGAGGAGGGAAGGAAGGGCCCAGGGAAGGCTGAGCAGGGAGGGGAATCACCACCAGCAGCCTGAGAACAGCTCCCAGCGCTGCGAGTCTCCTCTGCCAGCAATCAGCAGGACCTGGAGTGGGCCAGGGGAGCCAGAGCATCCCGCGGGCACAGCTCCCACAGACCCCACAGACCCCACAGCTCCCACAGACCCCACAGGTCCTGGAAATCTCACAGGTCCCCAGTGCCAAGGTGGGCCCTGAAGGGACTCAGAGGAGCTGGAAGCTCTGGATGTCCCCTCCCTGAGCCAGGGCTGGGTGTCCCCAGCAGCTCTGCACTGCTGCCACTGCCCCTGCCACCACTCCCTCAGCTTCTCCCCTGCCTGGACTCTCTTCCAAGTGGAAAAATAACAGGTGGGGGTAGCAGATGCTGCTTTCTGAACACACAATCCCAGCCAGAACCAAAGCCCAGGCTGCCTGTCTGTGGCCACAAGAAAAGATCTTCCCCTGGAAAGGGCAGCCCAGCAGAACAGGAAGATCCAGGCTCTCCCAAGGGATGAGATGGGAACAATGACCACAATTCACTGTGGTGGGGCGCACCTGAGCTGCCAACTGTTGTACCCCACAGTGCTGGGGTGAAGGTGACGGAGCAGAAGGTGAGGCAGGTCTGGCTCTCACCCACCTCCTCCCAGATGTGTCTGCACAGGGAATCAGAAGTTTGGAAAGACTGGAAAGCACCTATAAAGGTAATTTAGTCCAACCCCAAAGAAGGCTGAAGAAGTGACAGCACACGTGTCAGAAGGAAACCTATCCCCAGCGGCGTGAGGGCAGGGACACAGCCCCAAGCAGTCCTGGAGCAATGGAGGTGTTTCCAGGTGGGATGGAAGAGCTGATCAGGCTGGAAACCTCTCCACTCCCAGGCTGCAATTGCTCAAGTGACTTCCTCAAGGATTCATTTTGACTAAAGAAAAGTGACTCAGTGCTTGAACTGAGCGTGACCCAGAGCTGGGTGAGTTTCACACTAAGGAGTGTCAAGTCCTGCGGCTTTGGAATCTCTGGATGCAAAAAGAGATGAGTAAATCCATTCATGACCAAGTGATGTCACCTTCCTGCCTGCAGGACTTCAGGGACTGTGGGTGTGATCCCAGACTCAGACCCTCCAAGCTCAGCTTGATCCCACCAGCGAGTCCTGGCACAGGGGGAATCCACTTCCCGTGCCAGAGCCAAACCCCAGCCAAGAGCAGGGCAGCACAAAGCCTGCGCTGGAAGATGAAGTGCTGTCCCCAATATGAAGGAAGGAAAAGAGATGGAAGCACAAGAATTTCTGATCTGTCTGGTTGAGGAGACACAAATTCCTGCTGATGCTCAGTCCCAGAATGCCAGGGACAGTGAGGATGGGCTGCATTCTCTGCTGCTTCCCGCAAAAGCTGCTTCTCCTCCTCTCTCCCACAGCATCCACATCTGAACTGGGGTGAAGATGTTCCCTGATTGTCCAGACTGATCCACACCTTCCTGCAGGGAGCAGCCTCGTTTGTACCAAGCTGAGGTGATGGAGGGACACCTCCACATCCCCATTATCCCTTGCACCAGCTCAGATCCAGCCTCTACATCCTCAGCAAGGTTTTCCCACTCTCCCTCGGCAATCCAACTGCTAGGTGTCCCCACACCTCTGGCTGATGGAAGAATTGCTGCTGAATGACTCAGCTGCAGCAAATCCCAAATTTAGGTCCAGTGCCTCTGGAACCCTCCCAGCACCGTGGGTCCCAGGGGACTGGGCCTGGCGAGCCAGAGGTAGCAAACCCCCAAAAAAGGAAGAGCCCACGCAAGTCTTGCTCCTCAAGGCTGACATTTAGCAGCAGGGACAGGTTTTCTTCAGCACAGCACTCAGGAAGTTCCATTTTTTTGGCAGCACACTTGCTCCAAGATGCGTTTTTGCTTCCTGGCGAGTCCTTCGCTGGCAGCAGGGCCATGGAGGAGGGGGAATTGTGTGACAGCCTCAGAAGGACTGGACCCGTCACCAGCAGGAGAACTTCTCTTTTTTGGAACTCTTTGGCTTTGATTGCCCCAGAGGATCTTCAATTATTGCAAACAGGTTTCAGCTTCTGGCTCAGGGTTCCAGCAGTGGGGTCACAGCTGTGGCCACATGGATCAGATCCCAGCAGCTCCCAAGTCTGCCTTCAGCCAGGTGAAGGCTCTTCCCAATGTGCAGAGCAGTCAGAGACTGGCCAGGAGCTGGACTCGATGAGCCTTCAGGTCCCTTCCAACTCAGGATGTTCTGTGATTCATTCCACAATTTTAAGTTGAGCTTGCTCCAGATCATGGCAAAGCAATAAAAGGTCAGGGAGAGGGAAGACAAAACCAGGAATCTCTTGGCATAAACATCCCCCAGCTCAGCCAGTGCCGAGGCACCAGGCCCAAACTGCCCCTTTGGCTTCCCACCTCAGTGCTGAGCAGGCCCCCTCTGGAAGCACAGTTTGGGAATCAGTACCAGGAGCAGTTACAGTGCAGGGCCTGGGATGGGGGAGGACACTGGCAAGGCCAGAGCAGCTCCAGACTGCACCAGTGTGGAACGGCAGGGTGGGAACAGCAGGCACTGGGATGCCAGCCGGCAGTGGTGCACAGGCAGGGGGAGGCTGATGCTCAGGCAGACGGGATCTCTTTCCAGGATGCTCAGGCAGACGGGATCTCTTTCCAGGAATCCCAAAGATTGATTCTTGGCTCTGGTTCCCTTGGGCCTTCCTGGATGACATCTGGAGAGCCACAGAGCCAGAAGTCCTGGGGTGCTGGCAGTGGCTCAGTCACAGGTGAGTGCTGAGCCCCAGGGGTTGTGCTGCCCATTCCCAAGGCTGCTCCTGAGCCAGCCCTGCCTTGGACAGTGTCCGGCCACCAAAGCAGTGACCAAAGGTGACACCGAGGGACAGATGGGCTCTGCTTTTCCACAACACCCACCAAAGAGCAGGTGACAAACTCCTCACCCATGGCCTTTGCTCCAAAGGGTCCTGGAATCATAGAACTGTTCAAGTTGGAAAAGGTCCTTCAGATCAGCGAGTCCAACTGTGAGGAGACAGTGCCCAGGCCACCCTGAGCTCTCTGACAGCTCAGTGTGGCTCCCCAGAACTCCTGACCTGCTGGATGCAGAGCACATCATTCCTCCAGCAGTCCTGGGAAGCACAGAGGGTTCCATGGAATCTGTGGGTTGGCTCCTTCTCCAGCACGAATCCTGTGAGTGCCTTGGGCACCAACCAAACCAGGACAAGGGATGGCAGCTGAGTTTTCTTCCCGGATCTCTGTGGCTGGAGGTGAAGGGAGGCACAAGAGCTCCAAGGGGCACCATATCCTGGTCCTTCTGCAGGAAAGGATCTGATAAAATCCGGGGGATGAAAAGCTTCTACTTGTATTTCCTCCTCTCTCTCTCTCACCAGAGATATAAACGATGGGGGAGAGGTAATTAGGAAATTCATTAAGGCTGCTGCCCCTCCAGCAATCACTCATTTACAGTCTCCAGAGGTCCCAGCACTCTGCTGTGTGCTGGGAAAGAAGCTGGAGCTGCCCAACTCCCAGCTGCAAAACATCTGGGTTACATTGTGCTCCTGGATTCCAGGACATACACTGTGTTTGGCTCCTACGAGAAGCTACTGGATGTTCCTCAGCTCTCACCATCCCAGCTTTCCTGCCCTTTTCCAGGTCTTCCTCGTGCTGCCAGTCCCTCAGCAGGACACCTCAGCAGGACACACCCTGTCCCACACACAAAGCAGAAAACATTCCAAAATGCCCCCAGCTGCCAGGGCTTTCAGTCCCTTCCCAGTGGATAAGGAGGCAAAGCCAGACCCCAGAGGCTGCACACAGAGGCTCCCATGGCAGACACCCTCAGGAACCAACAAAACAACTGCACTTGGTCCTAAATCTCTCCTAGGACTGCCCAGGATGAGGCACAGAGAGCTGAACCCTGCAGAGGGTGGGAGCTGCTGCAGCCCCTCACCCCCTCTCCAAAGACTTCCACCCCTGCTGGATCCAGGCAGCAGGAGGGCAAGGAGGGCACAGGGACCTCACTGACTCCAGACCCAGAGGCAGGAGCTGGGCAGCTGTTTGTGACCCCGGGATGCTCCATGGAGCTCCTGCCAGGGCCCGACTGCTGCAGTGAGAAACTCACTGGGGAGCACGAGAAGGGATTTCAAGACACTGTTGCCCCTCTGAGCACCAGGGCCAGCAGGGAAGTGTTTTCCAAAACCTGAATGGGATTTTTTTCCAGTCATTTTGCTGCTGCAATCCCCTTTCTACTGTAGTTTCCTTTATTGGTGCTTGGCCCGGCCTCAACTCAGACCTGCCTGATTTCTACTTAAATGGATCCTCCTTCTCCTCCTCACTTTGTGCACTTCAATAAATAAGTTTTTACAGGCTCATTGTGCATTGTACAACCTAAAAATAAAGGAAATAAAGCATAGGAAACTTAGAAGTTTTCATCACAGCTCTATAAAATCGGCCCTTCCTGCACACACGACACCGAGTCACAACACGAGTCCCTGCCCCAGGGCGGGCAGTGGCAGCACAGGCAGCCAGGTCAGGGTGTTTTTGTGAACTACCATTCAAGAACCTACTCAAAAGCAAAGGAACACAAAAGCAAAATGCACCTTGTCAATTCATGTACACGGCCAAGCCGGGTCGGAGTCAAGTATCAAAACCCTACCAACGAAACATGTCGTGCTTGGAACAAAAAAACCACGAGCTGAGCAAACTCTGCAGCCTGCAGCAGGACAGAAGCACAATGTGCAGTCTCCCAACACTGGGGAAAGGGCTGCACCAGTCAGCACACACTGTGTTCATACACCAAGACCAGCCCCGAGAAGCGAGTTACCAGACCAGCTACCAAAATTCACAGTGACCCCAGTGCCACCAGCAACTGCAAATGGCCCAGGAAAGTAGTTTGGATGGGGCAGGACTTGGATTTCTCCTGTTCCAACTGTGCCTGCGTGGGCTGTGCCTGCCCAGACTGCTCCAGAAGGGAGCACAGAGCCCTCGTTAGTCACAAACTCAATTAAAACCCACCCAGTTAAAAAGCGCCTGGCTCAGTCTGAATCAAACCCCCAGGGAGGAGAATTCCTTCCTCTGTCAGCCCTGGCAGCCAAGCAAGCAGATTTTGGGATATGAACAGAATCAGGGGAATAAATAATCTGCAGACCTTTAGGAAGTGGGTTTGGCATTGGTCAACCCCCCAAAATCAGCACCAAGGATTCAAACCAGAGGCACAGTTCTGACGGACAAAATAGCACCGAGGAGGCTCTTTTACATCTCTGCTGGTGTGCCAGTCCTTTAGTATTCAGAGTATTTCACAATAATAACTTGTATTTATGAGTCTAGGTGGAATAAAATAAGTCAAAATTGTTTTCACTTTAAAAAAAAGATAAATACTTTATCTAAACTATCAACAATACAAACTGGAGCTTTAAGCATTTCTTTTGCCTTTTTTTTTTTTGCCTTTTTTTCCTTTTTTTTACTCAGATTCACAGTAAATGTTTGCTCTGTTTTTTAGGTCTTTTTTATGGGTTTTATTTTGTCCAGTAGTAAGAGAGTAGAAACCCCTGCACAGGCCAGGTGAGCACCTTTCAGTGGAAGCCGAGTGAAGTTGGTCCACGTTGTCCTTGCATAGGTCACATTGGGTTGAGGTAGAAATCCTAGTTACCTGCACAACAGGAGGAGAGGAAGAGACTCATCTAAATAAAAGGCAAAAATCTGCTGTGTTCTCAGACGTGTCAATCATTCCTACATTGACCTCCAAGACCTCCTCAGATGAAGCAAATCTTGACCCAATCCCAATGAGAGGAAAGGATGGATGTTCCAAGGGACACGTGGCCCCTTCAAATGTTGCAGTTTTTCAAGCTGTGGCTGCGTTGAACTCTCTCCTACGGGATTGACATCAAGTGAGGGGAAAAGAGTAAAAAAAGGTATTTTCCCCCTCAGTACTTCACCTTTTTATAGTACCAGTTAATCTGCTTTGAGTTATTATTATTCTGGGGGAGGGACATTAGGAATCATAGAAAGGCTAGGGTTGGAAGGGACCTTAAACCCCCTCAGTGCCACCCCTGCCATGGCAGGGACACTTCCACTATCCCAGGCTGCTCCAAGCCCCATCCATCCCGGCCTTGGGACATGCCAGGGATCCAGGGGCAGCCACAGCAGCTTTGGGAAATCCATTCCAGGGCCTGCCCACCCTCCCAGTGAACAATTCCTCCCCAATCTCCCATCTAGCCCTGCCCTCTGGCAGTGGAAGCCATTCCCTGTGTCCTGTCCCTCCATCCCTTGTCCCAGTCCCTCTGCAGCTCTCCTGGAGCCCCTTTAGGCCCTGCAAGGGGCTCTGAGCTCTCCCTGGAGCCTTCTCTTCTCCAGCTGAACACCCCCAGCTCTCCCAGCCTGGCTCCACAGAAGAGAAGCAAAGCACGTTATTTTAGTTCCCAATTGCTGGTTCCAGCCCTGGTTCCTCAAGGACTGAACACATCTGTTCTCACAGAAATCAAGGATGCTGCTCAAATACCTGACCTGGCTTCAAGTCACAGGGCTTGGGATCACAACCACCTCTGGTACCACCATCAGTTCTGCTCCTGTGCTCCACAACCCAGCTTTGACACCCAGCCACTCTTCCTCAAGTCCCTTTTGTGCTTTGCCTCTGTCTTCAGTGTTTGTCAGTGACAGGGACTGTCACACCTGATTGATCCTAGTCCAGCATGGCCTCAGTTCCAGGAAATTCCAGCAGAGACTCTCACACTGCCCTCATACCCCAGACTGACCCTCCTCACCATCCTCATCTTTCTTCATCCCCATCCTCTCTCTATGTGGGGTTTTCCAAGCCCACCTCTCTGCTGGCACACAAAGCCCTTGCTCAGCCTCCCTTGCCTGCAGGGAAGGACCTGGCAATACTTACGTGCCTCCCAAAAGCCTAACCAGGGGTTTGTGGTGTCAGAGGAGGAATTTGATGAGGAAGACACTACACACAATGCACAGAGGCTCTCTCAGGTATGTTGTAATCGAGTTTTATAAGCAGCAAAGTGTGTTCAACCACGTTTGTAGCTTTGGTACCAGTGGACAGCAACAACATCACAGACCTACAAGGAAAGCACGGCGCCAGCTCTGGGGCTGGACACGCTGGATGCACTTGGCAAGCACAAGTTGGTACAGCAGGATTGCCACAGAGTGTTTGCATGAACCACAGTACCCAGCTCTGTGGTGGTACAGTTTATTCTGGAGTAGCTCTAGAGACAGTTCAATAAATACCTGCTGCAGGAGAAATGCACACAGCCTCCAGAACCCTCCTCTCCTACAGCCTTTGTGGAGAGTGGAGCCCACTTGCCCCTGCACATTCCCTGTGCTCCCAGGGCTTGTGAGCAAAAACAAAACGTCTGCTGAGACTGTTCCTCCCAGCCCTGGCAGCAAGTCCAGCACAGGGAAGTGACAGGGGAGTCACAGCCCTTCTCTGCTACCTGTGGTTGAGTTTCCAGTGATGCAGGGGACACTGACTGCACTGCAGGCCCAGGGAATTTGCCCTCCAAGCAAAGCTGAAGCTTATAACCCAGGGATTTTGAAATTTATGACTATTTAGAGCAGCTGTTGTTGACTGGCAGTTTTTACTGACCACCACGTTGTCACACAGAGTTACAGAGACACCTTTGGGCACCTCAATGCTACAGACAAGGACTGGTTTGAGATAAACAGGCTGTGCAGGAGGGGAGGGCGATCAGATGGGCAACACCCACTTCCAACAACTGTATAAAACCACATGGAAAACAGACCTTTCCTCCTGTTACTACCTCCAGAAAGAATACTCTCTCTATGAAGAGATCTCAGCCTGAACATAACCCTGAGCCAGAGCAGAGTTACCCCTGTGAGCACTCTTTGTCGAGAAATCCTGACTCCCAGAACAGAGAGCACCAACACTTTCCATCCTCTGCCACCAGGTGATTTGCTCCCCGCATTTTAGAGATTTCTCTCCCCATTTTAGAGATTTCTCTCCCTATTTTAGAGGTTTCTCTCCCCATTTCAGAGGTTTCTGTTCCACGGAGCCCGGCCCCAACCTCTCTCTGCAAAGGAAGAAGTGTCAGTGAGCATCTCGCACGCAAACTCCTCTGGTTTTGTGTCTGGCCTTACCTTACAAAACAAGAACTGTTAGCTAAGCAAGCTCTTTATCGTGGCTTAACCCCCGAAAGGTGCGAAGCATAAGGAGGCTGCATGCCAAGGGTCACCCACATAGCGGCCGTGCCAGCGGCGTTGGGCTGCGGGAGCACGCGGGGCAGGGGCGGGTGATGGACGGTAAAGGAGGGGCGGGAGGGCTTGTGCTGGAGAGAAGCCAGTTTAATAGACAAAGAAGAGTTAGACTGGACAGGAGCAGAGGAGGAGGGCAGGAACGTCTCGCCGGGGGGGATGGAGGGCAGGTTCTGCAGGAGAGCAGGCTCGGAGTTAGAAGCGAGTAGAGGAGGAGGGGGAGGCAAGGACACATTAGGAGGGGGCGGAGGGGGATGGAAGACAGATTGCACTGGCGCTCTGTTGAGGTGCTGAGCAGGTCTAGTCTCACTAGATGTTACTAAATTAGAGGAAGAGGGTGGGAAGGATGAGGATGAGGTGCTGGCAACAGCCTGCAGAGGGTTTAAGCTTAGCACGGTGCTGCTAGAGACAGCACTGCTGCTGAAACTGGCTCCAAATTGATGAGGAGAGGAGGCAGAAGGCACCGCATGGTTAAAAATACCTGCAAACAGGAGAGAAAAACTCAGCTTCAACAGATGGGCTTTGTACAGTCTCAAATGACAAGAGAAACAAAACAAAAAAGAAAAAAAAAAAAAAGAAAAAACAAACAAACAAAAGCAAAATTATAATAGTTACAGCCCCATACAAAAATATGCAGCGTGAGAAGGCAGCAAGCAATGAAGAGATAATGGTGCAGGCCAGGAGGTACAAAAGGTTCCACTTACCTTTCCTACTGCCAACCTCTAAATGCCACGAGGAAAAATGGTCAGACCCAAGAACTGCCAGCTCTATACCACACAGGCAGAGTTTTGATGAGATTAGAAGTGGTCTTTAGAGTTGGTTATCTGAAGACTCAAAGTGCTGCTCTTCCCTCCCCACCCTCCTGCTCCCCCACTTACAGGGCAGCAGAGGGGAGTTGTAATTCCAGCAAATCTACGTGCTGAGAGATGTGAGAGTTAGGATTTCCCGACATGGTGCCTCAATGATTATGGTCAGGTCAGAAAAACTGCCCTGGACACTTAGAAATGGCAGGTTCAGCCTATCTTCTAGTCCTGCCAGCTTGTCCCTGGTGTGGGCCACAGAAGCCAAGCCTGTGCAGAATCCCAGAAGTGCAAGGTGCATATGGCATTGCCCTTCCTGGCCAAGAAATGCTCCTCGTGTCCATTCAAGGGCCAGAATGCTACAGAACTCCCAACACCAGCTCCTCTGATGTTCTGCTCCTCCTGGATCATGCTAAATCCATTCAAGGCCTAATCTCAACCTTTACTCAAGTTGACAAGTTAGAGATCCTTAACACGGTACCAGGACAAGTCAAATCTGTTACCTGCAGGCAGACCTAAGTTGGTTCCAACACAGCAACATCTGAACAAGCAAACATTATCAATCACAAAGTCTGGGTGTATTGTTTCATTAAGCTGGTACAACAAGCTCATCTAGCAGACAAAGCTCATGAGATTTCACTGTTGGGAACTGAAATCATCCTAGCAATTCCGAGAGAGAGAGAGAGAGAGAAGACTGGTTATGTGGGACAGATCTGCTTCGCATCCTGTAGAAATGAAAGGGTTTCACCCCTGGAGAGGCAGTGTCAGACTTTCCTTTAGGCCCTGTCTTATACCAGAGAAAGAGTTCTGCCTACCTCCAACTGTTCCACCTGTAACCCCAGGAGAGAAGTTCCCCATAGTGTGAGAATTAGTCAGTCTGGTTGCAGCTGATGACACGTGGACCAGACTGGCAGCAGCTGGCATTGAATTAAATAAGGACTGCAATACTGAGGAATTTGTCACCGAGTTGAGGTTTGCTTGCAAGGCCATGGGGCCGAGGGGGAACTGCGATCCAGTGGTCAGAGTGTTGAGGAAAGGGTGGTGCGTCGGGACAGACGGCGCTGGGTTCCCTGCTGAGGAAACAGCAGTAGAAAGGCTTTTACCATTCAGAAGGCCACCAGACGAAACAGCAGCAGAAATGAAAAGGTTGTGGCCATTTTTAAACTCCACGTCTCGGTCCCTTCCCTTGCCAACCTTTCCGTTGTGCTGCACAGAGTTTTTCTCCGCAGACCCCCCCGCTCGGGCACTCAGCTCGCTGAGCTCTTTGCCCTTCACCCCCGGCCGGCTCAGCTCGTCTCCCTTGGTGCCCAGACCTTCCAGCTGCCTCTTGTTCAGGAAAAGGTTCGTGTCCGACAGCCCCAGGTCCTTGCCTCGCTGCGAGGGGAAGCCCAGGGAGCAGTTGGGAGCCGTCCCGTCCGCAGCTTTGTGTGGAAGAGCGGCGCTGTCGATGAAGCCGTGCAGGCCCAGCTCGGAGGACAGGCCCCCGTTGTAGGTGAAGCCATTGGGGGGGTTTGTGCCAGGGCTCAGCCCATCCGAGGGCACGGCCAGGCCCTTCCTGGGGTGTCCTGGGACCTTGGTGTCCATGGCCAGCCCGTCCTCGGAGGGCGGCCTGAAGGCAAACAGGGAGTTCTGGCTCAGAGCTGACACCGCCTGCAAGGGGCTGTCTGTGGTTTTGGTCAGGTTGATGTCAGATATCGGTGAAAAAGTCGATTTCCATTTGCTGCTGTTCATGTTCTCATTGCTTTGTGCTTGTTTCCTCCCCGATAAGCTGCCACCTGGTTGGGGGGGAAGTTTACAAACGTCAATAAACAGCATTCAATGAATTGCCCCTTGAGAACGGGGTTTTATAGAATCACAGAGTCCTTAAAGGCTGGAAAAGACCTTTAAGATCATCAAGTCCTATCATCAACCAGCACCACCACCATGGTTATCACTAAACCACGTCCTCAAGTGCCACATCCATTGGTTTTTTGAACACTTCCAAGGATGGGGACTCCACCACTGCCCTGGGCGGCCCCTTCCAATGCCTGACAATCCTTTTAGTGAAGAAATTCTAACAATATCCAATCTAAACCTGCCCTGGCACAGCTTGAGGCCATTTCTTCCTGTCCTGTCCCTTGTATCCTACGAGCAGAGCCTGATCCCCCCGGGCTGCCCCCTCCTGTCAGGGAGTTGTAGAGAGTGAAGACCCCCTGAGCCTCCTTTCTCCAGGCTAAGCCCCTCCAGCTCCCTTGGCTGCTCCTGGTGCTCCAGACCCTTCTCTGGGAAGCACCCACATTTTTTATCCTTCAATACTCATATTTTATCAGTCTGTAATTCTATTTCTGAACCAAAGGCAGAAATATTTGTGAAGTCACCTAAAAGTCCTCAAAATTCAGTTTAACACTCTGGAAAAGTCAGAGAACACTGATCTCCTTTTTCCCCCTATCTTTGTACTATACATCCCTCCTCAAACCCTGAGTCAGTGAAAACACTGGTCAGGTCTTTGGTGACCTGTAACTACAGAAAGAAGTGACCCAAAATCTGCAATTAGCAGCCACCTGGCTTAATGATGATTAGGAACTGCACATTGTGCAGCAGCAGAGAGAAACCTCCCACTGACTGCCAGCTTTGTCCATCCCCAGGCCCAGACATTCCCACAAACAATTCCCATTCCTCACACATACCATTTTCAACAGTCTTCTGTGGAGATTTGCTTTCCAATGATATTGTTGCAATTTTCCTCTCAATTCTAGTGGGAAAACAGAAAGGTTATAGCACCTACAACAAACCTTCTGTTGCACATTTCCCCTCACAATCTATACTCCTCATGATCAGGTCTTATCAGACGTGAGAGTATAAAAACCAACTCAGCCCCACAGTTTTGTGTCCCTAAAGGGATTTATAAGCACCAAAAAACCCACCACAAACTTTAGACAGGAGCTATTAAAGAATTACTGCTGTTTGACAGGATTAGTGCACGTTTAGAGAACTTTGTTGTTGCCTTTCTTTCAAAACAAGAACCACAATTCTATAGTGGTTATTTTACACAGAACCATTGGACGGTTTGGGTTGGGAGGGACTTTAAAGCTCATCTCATTCCACCCCTGCCTGTGGCAGGGACCCCTTACACTGTCCCAGGCTGCTCCAAGCCCTGTCCAGCCTGGCCTTGGGCACTGCCAGGGATCCAGGGGCAGCCACGGCTGCTCTGGGCACCCTGTGCCAGGGCCTCATCACCTTCACAAGGGAAATTTTTTTCCCAATATCCCATCTAACTCTGCCCTGGGACAGCTTTCCAGCATCTTAAACAAGAAAAATATTGCACCCCACAGGCAGGCAAAGGGTGGCAAATAATCCATTTCCAGAGTAACACATCAATAGTTTGGGGTAGGAATTGAAGAATTTTAAAGGATATTTCAAACTAGGAGGGAGCAGGAGACAGATCCTTAGAGATCACACACAACCTCAGTGCTCCTATAAAGCAACACAGTAAGAAAATTACAGAATCCCAGAATATCCTGAGCTAGAAGGGACCCCCAGGGATCATCATTCCAGCCCCTGGTCCTGCACAGACACCCCAACAATCCCACCCGCAGCATCCCTGAGAGCGGTGGCCAAAGGCTCCTGGAGCTCTGGCAGCCTCGGGGCTGGGACCATTCCCTGGGGAGCCTGGGCAGTGCCCCAGCAGCCTCGGGGGGAAGAACCTTTCCCTGAGCTCCAGCCCAAGCCCTGACACAGCTCCAGCCCTTCCTGGGCTCCTGTCCCTGTCCCAGAGCAGAGCTCAGCCCCTGCCCCTCTGCCTCCCCTGGGGAGGAGCTGCAGCCCCCTCAGCCTCCTTCATTTCTCGGTCATTTCTCCACGTTATCTCCAAGGCCAGACCCTGCAGCCTTGCAAACACAGCAGCAGCAGGTTCCCACATTCCACTACCTGAATACCTTCCCTGTTCACAGCTTCAGCCACATAAGAGGTTTGGGATAATGGGATGGGCCTTCAAGTAAGGGAAACAAAGAGGCTTAAACACACCCCTCCTGGTGAGAGCAGTGTTATCAGCCCTGAGAGAAACCTCATCCTGAAACTGTGCCTGTGCATTCACCTGCTGCTATTGTGCTCATCCTCAGAGCCCTGCTCGTCATCCGATGTCAGGGGGGAGTAATGGACACCGTTGCTCTGAATGAGGGGCTTCTCCTTTTTCAGCACTGGGGGCTGGTCATTGTCCTGGTAAGGAACAGGAGAGTTCTTCAGGGAGTTTTCAGGAGAGGAAATGGCTGTTATTTCTAAGGGCTGGTTAATGTTATTGACCTGGGCGAGAAGGAAAGAAAGCAGTTACAGATGAGAGTATCCCTAGAAAGGCATCTTGTTTAGGATTTTCATGCAGGTTTAACTTGCTCTGGGACATCCAACAGCTACTTGCTTAGCACTGCTGCTGCTATCTTCCACCTCCTGCATTAGAATCTGGGGTGAAAGCTTAAATGTAACTTGGAAAAATAGCTTATTTTCATTCTTTGATCTTATGTTTGAAATCAGAAATGACAACCTGAGATAAACCTTTTCTTCTCAAACTACACTGCAGGATCACATGCACGCAACTCTCTAGCTGGCTTCATTACCAAGAATGCCATATGCTTCTGGCACTCCTCTGCTGTTTAGTCAATCTTAGCTAAAACTATTTTCAAAATATTGAATCTACAGCCTCAAAAATCAACTTCACTGCAGAAACAAGCTCTTTGTCATGAGGGAAGGGATTATTTTTAATTTTTAATGCTCTGACAGCAAAGAGCTCTTTGAAGACGTTCTGCTTAGACACAAACTGTTCACCAACTTAGTGAAAGTGAGAGGCAGGAGAATTGCTGCAAAGAGCCCTCACGGCAATTCCAGCTCCAGCCTGGGAGCTTATCCCCAGTTCCAAGGGCTCTCCCAAGGCACGGCTCCTCCCGTGGGCCCTTACCATGGAGTTGATATTGAGCGGCGACCCCGAGGGCTGCGTAAAGAGCCCGGCCACCGAGGGCAGGGGTTTGCGTTTCGGGGAGACGGCGGCGTTCCCGCTGGCGTTCCCAGTGCAGGATCTCTTCCGCCGGCCGCGCTTCTTCCCGTCCTGCGCGTGGGCCTGGCCGCCCGCGGGCACAGGGCTGTGCTTGCTGGAAGGGGATTGTTTTACATGTCCTGTATTAGGAGAGATTGTAAAGATGATTCTCCTCTTGGCCTCGTTCTCAGGGTCTGAAAACGCTGCATCAGACTGCAGGTCCCCCTTTGTTCCTTCGGCAAAGATCTTCTGAGCCTCTGCACTCTGCAGTCCCCCTGCCAGGCTCTGGGCCGGGCCACTTAAGCGGGGGCTCGAGTGCTGCTGAGCAGGGGAGTTCTGCCCAGAGTTCCTCATCATTAGCAAAGGATGTTGTGGAGTGGAACTCCGAGACCCTACAGAGTTAAAGAGACTCCCAGAGTCGTCCAGAGCTGCCTGATCAACACTATGGTTAAGATGGGCTGGGCTGTTTGTAAGATTTCCATTGACTGCCACGGAGCCAGAAGAGTAAGAAAAACCTGTTGAGAGGGAAAGTATAGATCATTGCTGGGGCTGAGCGAGAGAGAGGTCACCGAGTACAGGGCTGGGAGGGCCGGGAGGGATTCCAGCTCTGCCTGGAGAACAGCCAGTGGCCCTGGACTACACGGGAAACACACGGCTGCTTTTCCACGGGGCAGTGAGGACGTGGCTCTGGGTGCTGAGGTGCCAGCTGGGGGTTAGGGACTTCCACTGCTCTCTTGCCAGTTCAGGAAAATCCATGTGGTATATGGAGGTATCCCATAGAACACGTGCTCCTGCCAATTTCACATGGAATTCAAGTTTAAGCTTTGTTTGAACTATTGCCCCTTTTGAAATCAGGGTTCTTCTACTCTCAACTCCTTCCTTTCAAAGAAATGGATGGCCAGACTCAATCCTTCCCATCCCCAAAAAAGAAGGACTTTGCCATGCACACAGCCCACCTCCTCCAAATTTAACAAAAGGCTGTGACTTAGGACAGAGGACTTTCAAAGACATAGTGGCAGAAAAATGACATAAGGGAGGAATCCTGGGAAGGGAATTCATTGTTTGTCACAGGGTGTCTTAAATGGGTTTAGGGCTCTAGGATGGCCTGCGCTCTCTAAAGGAAAAGGGCAGAAGGGAGCAACATGGTAATGGCTTACAGCAAGGTTTTTTTAAATACTTCATTTGCTTTATAGAAAAATGCAGCCAAGAATTTTGCAAAACAGATACTGAAACAACCCAAGCCCTTCAGGGTGGTAAACACTGAGTACAAAAACACTCTCTGGTGAGAGATCAGTTGTAGAACCTAGTTTTCCTCGCCCACAAAATTCCCAGAGTACCTAAAGACCACAATTTCCACGGATGAATGACTTCATAAACAATGTCTGCACCTAAAGGGATCCCCATCCTCTCCCATTTGAGCTTTTCCCACCCAGGTTCTTGTGCCTTTACGGATGCTCGTGAGGCACCTCTGTAACCTGCCCCAAAAAATTCATTCTGCTATTTAAAGACCCTGTAAAATAAAACTTTTAGAGCCAGATCACCAGCTCAAGACACAGCTGTGCAAAACTCTGCAGGTTTGCCACACTGTAAATCTGTGGGCATCTCTGGATCCCCACAGAATTTACAGAATTGTTTGTTTACAACTAAAGGCACATCAGTCCAACCCTTGGTGCCAGATGCACCCGAGCTGGAGGCACATCAGAGCGTCAGCCATGAATGTCTGGTTTCACCCACAGTTATCCAGCACTTCAGGGCCTGCAGGACCTGGCAAGAAGTGCTTGGAAAACTCAGCCGTGTGCGGTTGGGTGCTGCCCCAGCACAGGAGCAGCTATGCCCAGGTGAGGCTGTTACCTGAGGTAGCCAAAGCCAGAGGCTTGTTTCCAGCAGCACTGTTTATGCCATTATGAGAACTAGCACCAATCTGCTTTTCAAGTGTCGATGAGTCTCTGCTCTGGTGAACTGGGCTGGGTGTGCTTCTCTGGGGAGAGAAACAGGTGTTTTAGGCAACAGCATCAGAAATCTACAGCTAAAACCAAATTCACATGCATTAGTACATCTGCCTAGGGAAGTGGCTCCACTTCCTGTATGCCCTAGATTCAGCTTGTTTTGAGAAAAGCATGGATCAGCACGTTATGGGCCAAAAATGTAGTGATTAATTATACTTCAGTAGTATTCACACAGAGCAGACACCATGCAGAGAGGGAGGCTCATCATCATCACAAGATACTCAGACTCGGGACAGCTCTGCCAGGAGCAGGAATGGCTCAGCCCACTGCTGCAGCAAGGAGGAGACTGGGGGTTGTATCATGTCCCCAGGCCTGTGCTCCCAAAGCTCCCCAAAACAACCCCAGGGGGAGCATGAAGTGCATCAGGCCATGCTCTCTGGAACATTCTCGGAGGATGTTCTCCTAAACATGGAAAACACCTGTGAACTGGCAGCCTGAACAAACAGGGAGGTGCCACCCAGGGCTGGCACTGCCCTAAGGACACCCAGAGCTGGGCAGACTCTGGTACTGCTAAAGCCAGAAGTCTTCAGCTGGAAAAGTGCAATGGATTCAATAGTGTGAGCCAACTCCAGCTTACCCAATATGGGATTGAAAGACAAGCCATGGGTGGATTCTAACTCACAGCTCTCAGGAAAAGCAGCAAATGCTTCTCAGTTCTCTGCTGCAGCACTTCTGTGACAAACTGGTGTGAGAAATTGGACCAGGCCTTTTTGAACTCCTCCACACAAAGAGGCAAGGACTTGTCACATCTCAAAAAGAGATGGCCCAGAAGCTCTCTGCTGCAGAGCTGTCACTCACATGTGAGATATCACAGCCCCAAAGGGCTGTTCAAGCTCACCCTGTACTTGTGTGAGGAGAACAGGCAGCTTTGAGGTGACTGAGACAGAAGGATTTTCTGCCAGGTTCCTGCAGAAAGCAAGGCTAAGGACAAACTGACACATGCAATTCTCTGCTTCCACTGCCACCAGCTCTCAGGCTTTTCACCCAGACAGACACTCCAGACTAGGCTCTCCTGAGGTGTTTACTTTACTCTCCTTCTTGGCTGAACCCCCCCTCCACCCCACAGAGAAAGGAAAGGAAATATCTACAGGATCCAAGAGCCAAGAGGATGCATCTCCCAGCAGCCTCCCCCGAGGAGCAGACCTCCAGGATTAGCAGCCCATGGAGGATCCTGGGGCACAGCACCCCATTCCTGCCCGCTGGGATTTTAGTTAGGGATGGAAAGTGTTGACAATCCCTTACTCACCACCTTCTCAACACGGCTAGGTAGGACTACGCTGGCCAGAGGGATACTAACAGGGAGTTTATTGGGCTGCACTGTGCTCAGAGGAATACTGATAGGGAGGCTGGTGATAGTTTCTCCATTACTCACAGAGGTTCTCTCTCTCAAAACCTGTAAAATCAAAAGAGAAAGCGAAGTCCTTACACAGGATATTGAAAATAAGGTAATGATAACCTGCTCTTTTCTATGTGTGTGTCATTCCTCCACTTCTATTTTTTTTTTAAGGAATTATAGGACTGGGAGCAATGACAGTAGATCAGACAGGGCAGGCATGAAGCAGCTGGGTTACCAGCACCAGGCTCCTTGGACAGCAGCATCCCAACACAGAAAGTGTAAATTAACGCCACTGCTGGCCCCAAGCATCAAGAAAAGGAAGTCTTAGGCAAGCTCATTTCCCTGTGTTTTGGTTAGAGCTCTGTGAAAAGCACTCAGATGTCAGATTTTGTATCTTGAGGCCCTCTGTAGCAGCCAGATGCATTTCCATGGCAACCTGCTACTGCAGGGCACCTGCTGCTCTGTGAGCCTCAGTATGCTCCATGGCTGCACCAATTACATGGACCATATTTTTTACTCTTTATTTTTATAACTATGAAAGAGCCTCCTTTCCCAGTTCAAGCAGACACATGCCAGAACAAACAGCAGTCCCACTGCATTACTGCTGCTCAGAGAGGAGCACCTCTCTCTCCCTCTGACCAGCTCAGATTTACTGCATCACACCCACTGTATTTTGTGTCATTTCCCATGCCAAGCTGGCCACAGAATGCAGCATTCCTGCATTCCCCACTCTGGCCAGCCTGCCCTTTATAGCCCCAGGGGCAGCACTTGAGCAGCAGCAGATCCTTTACCTTCTCTCCTGCACTGGGTAAGGCCGCAGGGGAGGAGGGCCGAGTTTCCTGAGGACTCAGCTTTATGCCATTTGCAATTCCAGGGCTTGGATATGTAAGGCCATTCTCTTTGACATGCTCAGCTCTGGAAGAAATGTACAATCGTCAGGATACCAAGGCCAGTGACAAGGAATTCCTGTACCACACTCAAGGCACTGTCCCACTTTATTTACCCCATTAGCTCTCACTGCTCCTTTTAGTGAAACAAACCGTTTAAAACAGATAAACCTCCCCTTCAAAAAATATCTTTCCACAACCTAAATTAGTGCTATTAACACCAGCCACTACCCTCCTTCCCCTCCTTCTCACCTCTGTATCTCATTAGCTGTTGCTTTTCCATTGATTCCATGGTCCTGATTCAAGTGTCTCCGCAGGGCGATTTTAGCAGGGGAAAACCTGGTGTAATCAGGGAGGGACAGGCTCGTCACCTTGTCTGCCTTCTGCCGGCTGCTGTGGTTGGGGGTGCAGGGCACGATGTCTTGGTCCAGGTGGGAGTTGGGGTACTGGGGGGTGTTCTGCTTGGACGAGGGCCGGCTGAAGGCGTGCTGGAGCTCGTAGGGGGTGGCGTGGCCATTCATGGACAGCTCGGGGCTCATGCCATTGATGTGGGGCATGGGGAACTTGGAGCACTCGAGCTCCAGCTGGAACCTGCCGTGCTCAGCCTCGGCCTCACGGCTCAGGTGGCTTTTGCTGTGCAGCTGCACTGACAGGGGCTCCTCCGAGGGCGTGTAGGACTTGAGCTGCAGCAGCTCCTGCTGCCGCTGACTCTTCTCAAGTTCCACGATGCTGATCTTTAAGTGGAGAGGAAAATAACAGTTAAAGGCTACACTTAGCAATTCTATCACATTATGGAGTTTTGCTTCCAAATTCTTCTAAGTAAAAGTGTCCCTGCTTTTGGGAACAATGCAGAAGGAGGGACTCAAAGTTTGAGAAAAAAATTCTGCTCTAAGCTTAAGACCAAAAGGCCCAGGTGAGGGGAATGGCCCAGAGACCCTGAGAAAGAACTTTTCAGATCTTAAAACCAAAAGGAAGATATCTCCAATGTACAGAGAGAGTGAGGAGTAACTCAGTACTGCACAGTCACTCCATGCCAAGGCATCCAGCAACAGGCTGGAATAGCTCTGGAGCCAATCTTGCAGGGAAAGAAAAGCTCTTCACACAAAGGAGTTTTTATTTCTTGTCACTATAAGAAATGTCAGTCTGGAGGAAATTATTCCCACCTTATCCCTGGAAGTGTCCAAGGCCAGGTTGGACAGAGCTTGGAGAATCTGGGACAGTGGAAGGTGTCCCTGTCCATGGCAGGGGTGGAATGAGATGAGCTTTAAGGTATCTTCCAACCCAAACCAGTCTGAGATTCTGTGATTCCTGAGCTGAGGCATCAGAGTACACATGAAAATCATCAGCTTGTGATTTTTAATTACATGTAATAATAAACCATGATTCCTCCCCCCACAGCATCATCAAGGAATCAGGTCATGGTATCTACTGCCTTTACAAGTTATCCACATCCTTATTTACTAAAATCCTCTAATAGAAAGCTCAATCTCTGGGGGAATAAAAAAAGGATAGACAAAAAAAGCAGCACCTGGTTCATTCCTCCCCATCATATTTAGTGTAACACCCATAACTGGCCCATTTCCCAAGAGCTACCCCGAACTGATGACTCTGCATTTGTTTCCTGCTCTCTACCTGCAGTTCCAAACAGTGCTTTTGCTTCTCAGAAATCTGATTCTTCAGGGCCTGCTTCTCTTTCAGCAAGTTCTCCAGTGACAGCGTTGACCAATCCAGCTTCAGTTCTTCACATCGAGCCTTCAGCTGCAGGGACAAAGAGGTCAATACACAGCTCTCACCTCTGCACACCACCTGGGATCCCAGCTGAAAGCAGGAACTTTGCACTGAATGTGCAAGAACCCCTTAGCCCATCGAAAAATCCTCCCAGCGTGGTGCTGGGGAGTGTGGCAGGAGGTGGCCTGGCTCTTTCTAAAAGAGTGTTATCACCCACCCTCACTGCTTCCACATCTGGATATTCCCCTCATCTACCTCCTGAGGGGGCTGGGCCCAGAGAAAGGGGGCTCAGGGGGGCCCTTGTGGCTCTGCACAACTCCCTGCCAGGAGGGGACAGCCGGGGGGAATCAGGCTCTGCTCTCAGGGAACAGGCACAGGAGGAGAGGGAACGGCCTCAGGCTGGGCCAGGGGAGGTTCAGATTAGAGATGGGTAAAATTTCCTCACTGAAACGGTTGTCAGGCACTGGCACAGGCTGCCAGGGCAGTGGTGGAGTCCCCATCCCTGGAAGTGTTCAAACAACAAGTGGGTGTGACACCCTGGGACATGGTGTTTTGGTGACCATGGTGGTGGTGCTGGTTGATGGTTGGACTCAATGATCTTACAGATCTTTTCCCACATTAACAGTTCCATGATTCTCTAAGTTTGAGTCACCAAGACAAACATCATAGGAATTATGGCCAGAGCAAGCCCTGCACAAACTCCCTGTCCAGCCAGATTCGGACCCAGTGACATCCAGAGCTGTATGGGGACACAGCTGAGGCCAGAGACAACTGACACCTCAGGCTTTGTTATGGGGCAAATCAAAGGTAAAAAAAGGACTCCCTGCAGGGTTCTCCCCATCACCCCTCTGTTTCAAAGGACCCTGAGCAGCTGGATGATGTTTCAGGCCCCAGCTTGTGCCCTGTCCTCAGCCAAAGGGCAGCACCCTCAATTCCCAGCCCAGGGGCTGAACCCACCAGCTGCAAGCTCTGGTTCCTGAGTTCACTGTTGTCTTTCTCCAGCTGTTTTGTCTGTTCTTTCAGCTGCTGATTGTGAGCAGAGATTTCCTTCTGAGCCTGGATCAGGTCGTTGTATGTCAGAGCTTTAACTCCCAGCTAAAAGGTGAAGGGTGAGATCAGTCAATAAGGTCCAGTCACCCTCATTCCCAGTGATTGTCCCATTCCCAGGTGACATTCTGCAGGACTCTGCAGCTCTCAGGACCTCCCCCAACATTCTCCAAAGCACTTTGTGGCTGCTGGGGGATAACAGGGAAGGACACAAGGACCTTGGAGCTGCTGTTCCACCCCTTCAACTGTAAAACTGGCATTTAGTCTTTGCCAGCCAACAGAACTGTCTGTGGAGAGCCCCCACGTTTCCTCCTGTGCTCCTGAGCTTGGCTGGTAGCACAGAGGATGAATCCTTCGCCAAACACCACGTGGCTGTGGTTTGTCCCCTTCCTTGGGCACCAGGCACACAACAATTCCAACAACAAACACAAAACATAACCAGAGAGTGACACAGATTGCACCTTTCAGAGCCTGACCTCCTGCAAAGCAGAGGCTGAAGACCTGAGACTGCTCTGGTCTTACTTAGCTGGACCAGAAATGTTTGCATGCAGCTGACTCAGCAGTATCCCCCCAGCACAGAGGTACCTCATCGAGCTTCTGCTGAAACAAGCGTTTGATTTCCTCTTTCTGGGCCTGGCAGTGGGTGAATAACTGCTGGGCTGTCCCCAGCAGCTGAGCATTCTTCTCCTGGAAGAGGAAACAGTGACAGAACACACTTTTAGCACCAGCTCCAGCAAGGCCCATGTCAAGGAGATGTTTGTGGAGCACTTTAGGAGTGAACCTGGATGCAGGAGAGCTCATCCAGCCCTGCCCCAGACTCCTGAGAGCCTGGATTTGTTGGGGTATGATACTGGTGGAGTTAAGTCAGCTGAAAAGAGCTTTTAAGTAGGCTTTTTCCTCCTATATGGTAAAATACAACCAAAGCAGTCTTAAAAACTCATTTTTTATCCTCCTAGTGCATTGTGAAGCAGCAGCAATAATCACATCCCACAGAGCAGAAATAGAACTGGAAAAGGTTATCTGCATGAAATCTGTTCCCAAACTGGCTCTAAATCCCCAGAGCCCCAGTTCAGAGTTTCCCTGCCCAATACTCATGGAAGAGATGCAGTAAATGAAAATACACTGAGGCGGGGGAGGCAGGAAGAAAGTCCTAAATAAGCCAAACCAGTTTTCCTACGTGTGCCACCATAATTTCAGCGGGTCACCCAAGACACTCACAGCACATTCCCTGCCCAGAACATCCCTGAAGCAGACCCCTGCTCCCTCAATCCATGGCCATGCACAGCAAAGGGCAGGATAGGAGTGGCCGAAGAGCCTCATTTATCCAGCCCCAAATGCTGGATTAGTGCAGCAAGGACAGGGAGCTTTGGGATTATCCTGTTCTCCACTCCGTGCTGCTGAGGCCAAGCAGGGATTGCACAGACTGAGCCATTGCTCCAGGAAAAGTGGGGAACAAGGGCAAAAAGCACCTTGATCCTTTCCGACCTTAATAATTCCATGACTGATCTTCCAAGCAGGAAAGCAGCAGTGCTGGAAATTCCCCATGTGCAGGAACACACAGACCTGGCTTGGGAAAACAATTCCTGCAATGCTAAAGGGGCTGCTCTGGAGGATGCTGAAAATCATTTTTGTTTTTAACATGAGACATTTCATTCAGCCTTCCCAGGCACTGCAGGGGCTGACAGCTCCATCTAAGGGCACTCTGGGAAGCAGCAGCTGATTTCAAAATCATTGTTACAGAGGGATTTTTATTGTACTTGAAAACCTTGCTACAAGAGGGAGTTACTGAACAGACCATAGCCAGCCCCTCACCCAGCTTCTGTGAGGTTTAATTTGCCATGGAACACTCCATAAAAAAATATTTTCACACTGAGTTCCTCATTTAATGTTTAAAAGTGTAGTGCAGCTATTGAACACCACCAACAAATGATGACTTTTCCACACTCCTGATTCATTCTCTGTGCAGGGCACAAACCTTGCACACCATTATTTTATTTGTGCAGGAGACAACATCACTTCATGCTGACTTTCCTGACAAGTGCAGAACAAGCAGAAAAATCTGCTGCTTAAGGAAAAAGATGAAAGTTGTAAGTGCTGAGTGACCGTGAAAGCAAATGGAAATAACCACAGAAGAAGAGGTTTCCATGAACACCAGGCCACCATCAACCACTTCCCAGTAAGGAATGGGGTGGCACTAGCTAATCTCTCTCCTCTAGAGAGTTCCCAATGTGGAAAATGTGATTAAAAAAAAAGCCCAGTGGCTTTTTTCTGACACTCTCACAAAGACTACAGAGTGAAAGAAAGCCTCCACAGGGAATGCCAAAAGCTGGACCTGGACAGAATTTCAGACTGGTTTGGGTTGGAAGGACATTAAAGTTCATTCAGTGTCACCTCTGCCATGACAGGGACACCTTCCCCTGTCCCAGGGTGCTCCAAGCCCCATCCATCCCGGCCTTGGGCACTGCCAGGGATCCAGGGGCAGCCACAGCTGCTCTGGGCACCCTGTGCCAGGGCCTGCCCACCCTCACAGCCAACAATTCCTGCCCAATAGCCCCTCTAGCCCTGCCCTCTGGAAGCCATTCCCTGTGTCCTGTCTCTCCATCCCTTGTCCCCAGTCCCTCTGCAGCTCTCCTGGAGCCTCTTTAAGGCCCTGGAACATTTTAACTGGAAGTTCAAGTTTATTGCTGAGCACTATGGGGAAAGGCTCTCAGCAGGGCTAATTGATATAGCAATGAAATCATTTATAACTGAGACAAAGCCAAGACAAGAAGGTGCTCAGGCAGGAGATCTCCTCCCTCTGGTGGTGGCTCCATGGCAGAGAAACATCCCACTGCACAGCTCCAGGACTCTCCTTGCCTTTCCATGTTTTCCACGGTTTGGGAAATTTACACTTTGCTCATCGGTGCAACCCCACACATTCTGATTATCAATACCAAAGATGCTGTGCTAAATCCCCATAACCAGTGATGACAGTTTGGTTTTCTAAATCCCTATGAATTATGGTTCATAGAATCCTGGAATTGGTTTGGGTTGGGAGGGACCCTGGATCCCTGGCAGTGTCCAAGGCCAGGTTGGACAAGACTTGGAGCAGCCTGGGACAGTGGGAGGTGCCCCTGCCCATGGCAGGGGTGGCACTGGATGGGCTGTAAGGTCTCTTCCAAGCCAAACCATCCTGGGATTCTGTGATTCTAAGTCAGCATTGTCAGCTGGGGTCACAGAGGGAACAGGGGAGGTGCAGCTCTCTCATTGTGCAGATTTAAGCACACAAAAATTGAGTTTGCAACAAAATCCCCTGGCAGTTGTTCGGGTTAAGCAGGACTGGTGTAAATGCACACAATTCCCATCTCCAGCACTCTTCCCCACATCTGAGCAACTTCAGAGTCTGGTAATTTTGTTTAGAAATGTTAAAAAGTGGGACCCACCTTTTCCTGCTCCAGTAACTGTTGCAGACTTGCTTTGTACTGAGGAGTTTTCATGTATGCCATGAACTGCATGTACTGGATCTTGAATGAGTCTGCAAAATAAATCAGATGAGGAATTTCAGCAGGGGGCAAATGCCATGCCCTTGTTTACCCCTATTTCCTCCCTGGCCATCTCTCCTCACTTGTCTCTCCCTTGCTTTCCACTTGGACTCTAAGTCAGACTAAGCCATTGTGGATAGATTTAGGAACATTCTGAAAATCCCTCTCCTAGCCATTGAGGATAGATTTAGGAACATTCTGAAAATCCCTCTCCTGGCACGAAAGGAACTCTCAGATCCATCAGGTCCAGTGGACGCCATGACAACACATCCAAAGAGGCAGAGGAAGGTGCTGGGGGCTGAGGGCGTGTTTGCTTGGGCAAAGAGGAGCTGAGTGGTTTTAGTGCTCTGTAAGCAGAAATAATAAAAGAAATGAGCTACAGGAGCCCAAAACAGCCCTGAGCTCAGAGCACTCACCCAGCAGCAGCACAGGGCCTGTTCCTCCTCCTCCCTCCACACACATGAGGAGCTCTACACCCAGTTTACTCTCCCCTCCAAGGAGCACTTGGCTTCTCATTACCCTTTATCTCCAGCAATGACCCTTCCTCCCCAGCCCTTCCATCATTAAAGCAACCCCGGGGTTAAGCCCAGTCTGCTGCACACAACAGGCACTATGTGGTGTGCAGAAACCTGCAGGAGGCTCAGACCAGACAGGGGTCATTGTCCCCATCCACCCTGCCTCAAAACATTCCTCAAAATCACTCTTTTTGCCACAGAATATCCCTTGAAATCACTCTTTTTCTCTCTCGCTTCAACAAGGATTCGGCCATAACTGACACAAGAGCAGGAGAGCACAAGTTAGGGACATCACTGATGCCCTTGGTCCCCACACAGACAGGACCATTCTGCCACATTCCCAGAGCATCCTGGACTGCCTCATGCCCAATGCCAAAAGCCAGAAACAGCTGGGAGGGGACAGGCAGCAGAAGATCAAAAAAAACCCCTCCAGGTTTTCCCTTAAATCACTTCTTGCACATGGAGTGCATTTTCCAACCACACCTTTGTGACCTCTGACTCTCAGACAGGACCTCATTTATTGGCTGTGAGTTCAGCAGAGGAGATGGAGTGGTGTTCCCCAGGATTACTAGAATGGTTTCATTTCAAATGAGGCGATTTCTGACTATTCCTGCTAAATCCGGGCTTGCTGCCTGTTGTGCCAAAGGAGAGCTGAAACCACTTCAGAGAACAAATGCAGAGTGAAACACCAACTTCAGCAGGAAGGGGGGACCTTGCGGTGATGCTGATGGATGTGGGGGAGGCAGGGGAAGGTGGGGAGGAGATAAACCCGCTCATGCCCCAAGCAAATCCCCAAAGGGGAGGAGGGCAGGCCAAGGGCAGGCTTACCTAGCAGCTTCTGTAGTGCAGGGGGGGTGGGTGTCACCAGGAGCTGGTTGGATGAATGCCGTTGCACTTTAGGAGGTAGTTGGTAATATGGGCTATGAGGTGACTTGTAGGCATCTGGAGAGACACAAACACAACCTCAGCTCAGCACGCAGTGTTTGGGACAAGGACAGGAGCTTTAGCACTGAAAACATGGCATTTGTAATGAGATCCAGCAGCTTAGTCCATCAACACATGGCTCCAAACACATCCACACTGCTCCAGACTGGTTGGAAGGGTATCTGTGATCCATCCTGAGAGCGGCAGCTGAGAGAAGGCAGCAGCCACAGCTCAGCCCCAGCTCCTGCCTGAGTACCCACAGACACATCCCAGCCCCATCAATACATTAATCAGCATCAATCAGCATCAATCCCATCCCCATACCATCAATTCATTAATGCCATCATTATTAACACGTTAATCACTACCAATACATCAATCCCACCCACATCACCATCAACACATCCATCACCATTAATCCCATCACCATCACCGCCACTTCAAGGGCAGCTTTGCTGTGGTGACAGCAGGGAGGTTATGCCACAAAACCCAACTCAGCCTGGCAATAAGGGAAAACCGAGAACGCCCAGAGCTTCAGGGACTTATCCAGGCTCTCCCAGCAGCCCTGCACTCACCCTGAGGAGAGGATGAAGATGTCTGGGAGACAGTCTGGGCATGCAGAAGTTCTAGTGCAGTTTGGTTCTTCTTGGTCTTGCGTTCAGTACTTGCCGTGTTCATTTTCTTGGGGCGCCCTCGTTTCCTCCCTGCCATTTTCCTGCCTTTCTTACTCAGCTTTTTCTTCCGGGCCTTGGAGGGAGATGGCTTTTTAACAGAATTTGCTGCAGCTTTTTCTTCTTCAGCACCAGAATCCTGAGAGATTTTGAAAAACTTTGGTCATTTCTATCTCCATATGCAGCATTCCTTTTCAGCAAACATTAATAATGGTGTTTAACTTTCTGAAAGGAAACTGATGTATTGTAGTTCAGTAACTTGCCAGGAAAGTGGACTTGCTTGTTCCCAAGGGGTCGGGCTCATTCTCTTCTGGACTTATTCATTAAAGAAAAGAAAATGCTGAGGGAGGGGAACTTCAGGCAGGATTAGGTGAGATATTGGGAAGGAATTGTTGGCTGTGAGGGTGGGCAGGCCCTGGCACAGGGTGCCCAGAGCAGCTGTGGCTGCCCCTGGATCCCTGGCAGTGCCCAAGTCCAGGCTGGACGAGGCTTGGAGCACCCTGGGACAGTGGAAGGTGTCCCTGCCATGGCAGAGGGCGGGACTGGATGGGCTTTGAGGTCCCTTCCAACCCAAACTGCTCTGTGATCCTGTTAAATGTGTACCTGCTGTCTAACAAAAGCTGATTATTCATCCTTCCCCGACTACATTCTTCAACTGAATTTCACTCAAAACTCCGAGTACAATCAATACTTTATATTTTTGGGCATGACCAGGCATTGCCTTTCTCACAGCATTACCCAAGAAATGAAATGAGTCTTTGCAGAAGAGACTCAGCACACCCTCAACTCCATTCAGGGGGTTGTGACTCAGGGACAGCTCTGCAAACTCCTGCTGGATGCAAGCGAGGGTGGACAAGTAATTATTCATCTTGCAACATTTTTTTTTTTCCAGAATTAGTGGTGCAACTCCCAAGTGCAGCTTTTATTAACTCACTCTATCATATTTTTGGGCACAGCAACAGCTACAGCAGTTTGTGTGCTCAGAGTAAAACCCAGCAGCCTTCCCACAGAGCCAGGCTTCTCCTGACTCAGAGCATGAGCTCACGCACAGCCACAGGAAACACATTCAGTGCACAGAAATGCAGGATGTTCACCTTGTTTTCTTGGATCTTCGTTGGAGTTGTTGTGTTACTTTTGTTTTCTCTTTGTTGACGACGTCTAGCTGCCTCTTGTTCCTCCTGGGGAGAAGGGATGGGAGATTTCATCATTTGCTCATGTATTTATCACTTTTTAATACAGCTCACCTTGTTTCCCAGCTTAGTTTTCCACAAGAAAAGGGAACAAACTTCCCTTGGCTCAGCCCACACTCAGGTAAGAACAAGTCCTTTTCCACCTCCAGAGAGAATTAAATCTCAACCTCTTCCCATATTCCCCCCTCCCAGCCCCATACTGCTGTACCAGGTTTCATTTGGATATTATTATTGTTGTTGTTGTTATATTTTATTATGACTATTCTACTATTTTTATTTTTATTCTACATTTCAATAGCTTCCTCACATCCCCAGCATTTCATGATGACACATTAAAAATTTTCCACAACTGGAAATGGCCAACCCATTAATCATCATCTCATTCAACTTCAGCCAACTTTATTGAGGTGACTAATAAAAACCAAAAGTAGCAACTTTTCAGGTTGATTTTCTCCCAGGCTGACAGGAAATTCCCTTGTTTAGAGAAATTCTCTCTTTCTGTCTGAAAAAAACCTCTTTCGGACAGGAAATTTCCAAGAGCTCAGTCAAAGCCTTTCTTGCACCTTCCAGGTGAGGTTTAATCTGCATAAGACTTCTGGCAATTCCAACACTCCTTTGATTTAAGCACATTATCAACCACACCAGTGGCAGGTTTAAGTGTGAAAAGCAGGGAAGGTCAGAAGTATCTTCACCTTGTTTTTTTTTTTTTTCTCTATGAAGTCTTTTTTGTCCCAAATTTGAGAGGAGCAATCTGAAATAATTCCCTTTCAGAGCCCCCATGAGTCTGTTCTTACAGAGCCAATCAGCCTGAGGATGAACATTCACCCGAAGTTTTAAATTAAGTGGCCTCACTTAATTCTCTTCCTGGGAATCCACTGATTACTTCAGGTTAGCACAGCCCTGCACAGTCCCAAAAATTCTCTGGCATTTTAATTCCACCTGTAACAGCCCAGACTGCAGCAAATGACAACTCACTCGGTGCCTCCCATGGCACATCCCAAAAGGAACATTTCAGAGCATTGCTCAGCTTCATTTCAGGAGCTGAGCACTGGGACAGATTCAAACCATCATTCCCTTCTTTAATTCCAGTTCTTTAATGAAGAAATAGCTCATTACAGACCTCCAGTGCAAGGTAAAAGCACCTTGGGGCTGCCCCATTAATTCGCTATTAGAAATCCCTTGGACATGATTGAATTAGTGCTTGATGGCATCTGAGACTTCCCTTCAATTAGCTCCATGCTCTTTACCTACCAAGAAAATCTGATTTCCTATCAATTCTGTGAATCTGTGATTAAATTCCTCACAGTGGCTGCTCCCTTACTTTGAGGTTTCTACAGAAAATTATTGAAACTTACCCTGAGTTTTGGATTTTTGAGACTAGAAAAATAGTTTTCAAGCTGAAAATAGAAAGAGAAGAGAGTCATTCTCAAAGCCATGACAGATGAACACAGAAGAATAAAATATTAGCTTAAAACAAGTGCAGAATAGCAGAAATTCTGACTGCTTTGCTTCTGATAAGCTACGTCAAGAAGCCATTTACATTAATTCTTTTCAGCCACCCAGCCTGTTGTGTAACAGAGCATAATCCAACCTCTACGAGGTTTTATCATCCCCACCGCTGCCTGGCCTTGTTTTAAAGCTTTGAATCACATATCTCCCCTCAGCAGAGGCTGATTTTCAATGAAGTTATTTTCACTGAAGCTGCTGCACCCTCGTACTCCACCATTTATCTGCACTCGGGCACATTCCTGAACAAAAGCTTTATTAGACTACAGCAGAGTAACGAAAACAGCCTTACTATCCCACTGCAAAAACCTTGGGGTGTGATAAATGATTTGTCCATAAAAGTTTCTATTTCCACCGGGTTTGTTGGGTTTAATGGAGGGCTTAGGGGCTTTTTTGTGGTGGGGTGGTGGTTTTCTGGGGGATGAGGGGGGCTGTTGTTTGGGTTTTTTGTTGGTGGTGGTTGGGTTTTGGTTTTTTGTTTTGTTTTCTTTAATTAAGAAAAAACAGTGAACACATCACCATTGTTATGGAGCTTGGGCTGCTTCTACAGCAGCTGAGAATTCAGTAAAACTGAGATTTAGTGGTTGAATATCACTGAATTAAATGGCCTGTGCACCAGAGGAATCAAAGCCTCATTGAGTCTTTCCTCTGTGAGGAAATTACAGCAGGAGACCCCAGTTCTGAGGAGCTGCAGAAGGAATTTTATCAGGGAATCTCTGCAGCTTCAGTAAATCAGCACTGCCCTTAACCCCAGGGTGTGTGGAACCCTGGGACAGCCAGGTCGGTTTGCACCCTCAGGTGTGTAAATCCACAAAGGAACACGGACACAAGTCCCAGGCAGAAGGATCTGGAGCTGGAAAATGCTGCCCTGGAGCAGGGCAGAGGCTCCTGGCCCCACGGCACCCCTGGTACTCACTATGGTTCTGTCAATTGTGTGCAGGTAGTAGGAGACTGGTTTCCCCGTCCAGGACACGGAGCCCTTCAGTGGTGACAGCTCCACAACCCTCATGATAGTGCCAATATCTGTGGAGGAGAGCCAGGTTAGGGGAAAGCTCAGCTGAGACCAGCCAGGCACCAACACAGAGAAATCTGCTTTGCAGATCTGACAGGAAAACACTGCTGGGAGCTGGAGGGGAATTTCTTACCCTCCTGCTACGTGCAGCCCACAGGACACAAACATGTGGGAGCTGTACCTTTCAGCCAGCCACCCCAGAGTGAGTTACTCACTTCTGGCCAACAGAACTGTGTCCCACACAACTTTTCCAAGAACAACACATGTGTGTGACAGGATTGAATTAAACAGTCCCAGAACGTCACCAGCCCAGCCCCTGTCAGCTGCAGCTGCCCCATATTTGGACTGGGCACAAACATGTTTTGGGTTTGCTTTCTTGTCTGTATTTGTTTTGTTCTCCAGAATGAATAGCTATGGGATGTGCCTTAAACATTCCCACAAACACTGAGTGAGTGGCGGGGCTCCAGGACAAATTATGGCACATTTCTAATTAAACACAAATGATCCAGAAGAGGCCAAAAAAAAGCAAGGTTTGGGATTCAGCAACCTCAACCACTATTTTAACCACATTTTAATACTTGTTTTCATTTATCCCAACTCTTCCCACATTTCCACTTCTTCCTACAGATGGAATTACTAAGGACAAAAGTGGTATTGAGGAAACTGGTGCCTCCTTCTTAAAGACTGATCTTTTCCAGTGTTTTGTATAAATTATTTAAGTGTTCATAGTCGAGATCAGAGTATTTCACAGACAGGTGAGATGTGACTCAAATCATGCTCAGGCACCAAAAAAAGCCTTGATGAATAAAAGTATTACAAAAAACCTTGTGGGGCAGCACAAAGGCAGCAGAGCAGTGACATTCCCTGTTCCATGTGCAGGATACTGGCCACGGCTGGGGATGGCATTTCCCTGGAAGTGTCACTGCAACAAGCCCCAGGCCCAGCACATCCCACACAAGCTCATTTGATATTGGCATTTCCCAAACACAATACGGTCTCAGAAAGGGATTAAGCCCTAAAATTTATTCACACAATTCTCCCTGTTTGTAGCATGCAAAGGTAATTTTTTTTCAGGGTCTTTTATCTGAATCCCTGGAAGTTTCTTACTGGTGGAAGCTGTTGGCTCTCGTTTTGCTAAGCCTCTTACCCATCCAAACTCCAATTAATCATCTCAATATAATTTTAACATCAGCGTTTCCATTCAGCATTAAATAACAGCTGAGATCTGAAACTTCAGCATTCTAGAAAACATTCCCAATGAAACCATGCTGGAGTGGGAGCTGGAATGGGATAAAGATCTGGCTCAGCTGGCCAGGGCTGTTCTGAGGTGAAAGAGAAGCAAATGCTGCCCTCAGTCTCCAAAATGCAGCAGAGGGAGAAGGAGTTGGGAAGAATTCAGGAAAGAAAAGGCTTGAGAGGCCAAAGCCCTGTATTTTTGTGGGCAGATCGAATTGAAACCTCTACAAGCGCATTCTTGGATTTCCTCAAGCTCTGCTGGGCTCTGCAAGAGGGCCCAAGCTTCACTCAGGCTCTCTTTGCCTTATTAGCAAACTGACAGCCTGATCCCAGCTCTCCTGAGGCTTGAGGAGTTCCAGGAGCACCATTCCACCGTTTTTCCCTTTTATTTTCAAGCCCATGTCTGCAAAGAACTGGCAGTCCAGCACCCAAGGGTCAAGGGGGTTCCAAACCACCAGACGCCCCACAACAGAATTTCAAACAGGGAAGAAAAGTGCAGGTTTGGGTGCCCGATGTGTGGGACATCCACAAGAATTTCAGCTTAAAAATAACTCCCAAAGGCACAATTTACTTCATGACAGTCCAAAAATTACTATTCTTCAAAAGCAGTTTAAGCCAAAATTAGACAGCACAGCTTGAGATTTAGAACTTAGTGAGTTGCTCCCCACATTTGCACAGGGAGGGAATGAGGGGGGTTTGATTTAGGGAAAATTTAGCACTGGACACTGTAAATACATGTAAAGCCCAGCTTGGACTGCTATTTGCTCAAGAAATTTCATGGAATAACCTGAACTGGAAGGGACACACAAAGAATGTCAGTCTGACTTCTGCAAAGACACCCCAGTTTCAACAATAAAAAGTCTGAAAAAGGTCAAGAGCATAAGCAACAACATGGAATGTCCCAAAACCTCCTTAAACTGCAGCCCATGTCCTTGCAAAGGACAACACTGCCAAACACCAATTTGGTGTGTTCAGAGAAGGAAAACAGGACCCTGCCTTGGCAATAAACCAGGCCCAGGGCCTGGGTGTGTCTGGGAGAGGTTTGTTTGCTCAATGCACAGCACAGGAGATGTTCAAAGTTGAACATTTCACAGAATCCTGGAAAGGTTTGAATTGGAAGGTACCTCAAAGCCCATCCAGTGCCATGCCTGCCATGGGCAGGGACCCTTTCCACTGTCCCAGGCTGCTCCAAGCCCCGTCCATCCCGGCCTTGGGCACTGCCAGCGATCCAGGGGCAGCCACAGCTGCTCTGGGCACCCTGTGCCAGGGCCTCCCCACCCTCACAGCCAACAATTCCTTCCCAATATCCCATCTAACGCTGCCCTCTGGCAGTGGAAGCCATTCCCTGTGTCCTGTCCCTCCATCCCTTGTCCCAGTCCCTCTCCAGCTCTCCTGGAGCCCCTTTAGGCCCTGCAAGGGCCTCTGAGCTCTCCCTGGAGCCTTCTCTTCTCCAGCTGAACACCCCCAGCTCTCCCAGCCTGCCTCCATAACCCCTAAGCCTCAGGAATCCTGACTGGTGGGATTTATCTGCCTGGGTTTAGGGTGTAAGGAACTCCCCTGTGAGTCACAGCAGAAGAAGAAGGTTTCTGAGTGGCTGAAGAAACCAATCACACCCTTGAACTCCTCCTGACTTCTCTTCAGTTCTAAAGTTGCCCAGCCAGGGACACATTGATGGAATCAACACCAAAACACAACAGCACAAACCCCACAAAAAGTGGCTTCTCCTCTCTTGGGTAGGGTTTTTTAGATTGATTTTAAGTACCTATCACTTTGTGTGCCTTAATAATCTAACAGCATTTTCTACTTAAGCAACTCTAAAAAGTAGTAACAGCCCCCCCAGACATTTTCAGATAATGAATACCCGCAACTGTAATGAACAATAAAAAGGGCAATCATACCACTCAAGTTTCGACTGTTAATTCTAAAATTTAGAGGTGCAAAAGGTTTTGAGGACACAATTCTCCCACCTGGAAAAAGGAGGAAAAAAAAAAAGAGCACAGTCAGCTCCATTATTTTTTCTAGAAGCAACTACTTATTAAATATAACCCTGTACAGAGCCTTAAAGAGCAGTCCTATAAAACTGCCCCTTGTATAGCATTAAAAAAGAAATAAATCCCTTAATTCTCATGCTGACAGCCCCAAGAAAGCCAATCTATGATTCCTGCCAGGTGACACCTCAACAATCACTTTAAAATGACAGATTTGAAACACTTGGAAAAAAAAGAGCATGTTAATTCTCAGTGGCAATCTAAAGAAATTTCAATTATCTCCTTCCTACTTGGGATCTTTTATACACAAGTCCCCAAAGCCCTTTTATTTAGAGGCCACTAATCTCCATTTCATGGGTATTTGGGGTCATTCAGCAGAGCCTGAAGCACACTGTGGGAAGAGAAATCAGGTTTCATCATTGTAAAGGGTTCTTGAACCATCCCCACCTTCCCAGTGCTTTCAAGCCACCATTAAACAAGTTTGAAAACTAAAAAATAATCCAGTTAAATTAAAGAAAACATCTGTGGGGGTTTTATGGTTTGCAGCAGAGCCCAGAAGTCACATTATTTATTTCAGCACAAAGCTGTGCCATGAGAAGCCACAGTTGCTTTGTTCACACCACGCATTTTTCTTTTCCAAAATTGTTATTTCAGTCATTTCTGCCACAACCAAGTCAAACTGTTACTTATCCCAGTGGTTAAGAGCAAAGAAAAGACACCCAGGGCAATGGAGAGGCCATGATGGGGTCACTTGGTGTCCCCAGTCTGCAGTGTGGCTTCTCAGCAGCATCCAGTGACACTGTCCCAGTTTTTATGAAATTGTGGAACCATGAAGGTTGGAAAAGACCTTTAAGATCATCAAGTCCAACCAGCACCACCACCATGTTCACCACTAAACCCTGTCCCCCAAGTGCCACATCCCCCCAGGTTCTGAGCATTTGCAGGGATGAGGACTCCAGCATTTCAGCAGTCAGGAGTTAACACCCAGCACTGACGGTGACAGCTCTGAACAGGGGAACCCAGGAAGTGAATTCTGTATGGAATTACAGACTGGCCTTCCACAGCTGGGCCGCTGCAGCTGAGAATCATGGAATGGGTTGGGTTGGAAGGACTTTAAAGCTCACCCAGTGCCACCCTCTGCCATGGCCAGGGACAGCTTCCACTATCCCAGGGTGCTCTAAGCCCTGTCCAACCTGGCCTTGGACACTGCCAGGGATCCTAAAAGTCTGGCCTTGGCTGTTGGGTGTTTTGTGGGCTCCCAAAAGAGGAAAGGATAGACCAGCAGCTCCTCCCACCTCAACACTGCTCCAGAGTCTTCCCAGCAGAGGGGATGCTGCAAGAAGCCAGGCAGATCTGGCCAGACACAAAGGTGGGAAGTAGGAATCCCTCTGTGGTGCCCCAAGGCACAAAACTTGGCCTCAAGACCTGGCTTTGCCAGTTGGAACTGAGCTCTCCTCCCACCCCAGCTCCCACAGGCATCAGGAAACCAAGGGAAAAAGATTTCCAGTTGGATTTACCTTCCTTCATGTTTGCAAAGCGCTCCTTCAGCTGGTGATCCACCTCAGGCCCGAAGGCAAAGTTATTCACAAAAATAACACTGCAAAACAATGATCCAGTTAAAGATCAGGGAGCCAGGAACACCCCACAAGGACCCCCAGCCACACCACAGCCACTTGGGGCCTTCCCAGCCATTCCTGCCATGGACAAACCTGCTTGTCCCCAACTCTACAGCTCCTGCCACACCACACACGGACAGCAACACTCAGCACTTCATCCTGTTACTTCTTGGGGGGGACTTAAAGCGTTACAGCAAAATATCAAAATGTATTTTAGAATCATGAAATGGTTTGGGTTGGAAGAGACCTTAAAGCTCATCCAGTGCCACCCCTGCCATGGGCAGGGGCACCTTCCACTGTCCCAGGCTGCTCCAAGCCCCAGTGTCCAACCTGGCCTTGGACACTCACAGGGATCCAGGGGCAGCCACAGCTGCTCTGGGCAATCTGTTTCTCTTCCAGCTCCAAATTCCCTGTAATGCCAGAAGACAGTGACATCTTAGCTCATTTTCCCTGTCCTAAACCCAGCAATCCAGCCCCACCCACAACAGAGGAGTTGCATCTTTCTTTCGGGGTTAGGAAATTCAATGAGGGGAGGGGGGTGTTCCTGGAAAAAAAACAATCACGTGGAAACAAAGAAATGTGCACAGAGATAGAATCCCACAAATGATAAAAGGGCTTGGGAAAGAAACAGAACATGCCACAGATTAAAAAAGAAATACCCCTTTAGTTTTAAGGTCTGATCAGCCTGGTCTAATTGTTCCTGATGCCCATTTACTACCAGGCTGCAACAAGAGTCCTCAACACCTCTTGGAAGTGGTTGAGCTCCCTGCTGAATGAACATGTCAGGGGAGGTTTGGGCTGGAGCTGAGGGAAAGGTTCTTCCCCTCGAGGCTGCTGGGGCACTGCCCAGGCTCCCCAGGGAATGGTCCCAGCCCCGAGGCTGCCAGAGCTCCAGGAGCCTTTGGCCACCGCTCTCAGGGATGCTCAGGGTGGGATTGTTGGGGTGTCTGTGCAGGGCCAGGGGCTGGAGTGATGATCCTGGTGGGATCCTTCCAACTCATGATATTCCAGGATTCTGTGAAGTGTAAAAGCCATCCTGGCCTATTGTTCCCACATGAAGAAATGATTTCTTTGCTGGAAAACTCCCTTCCCAGTGCCTCCACACATGAAACGTGTTCAGCAAGGACATGGAGTTTAAGAGCTGCAGTCAAAGCTATTAAAAACCACGAATGAAAAAAATGTTTATGCACCAAGGGAAAAAAAATTATTCTTGCTACGCCTTGCTCTTGGAAATTTGGGAAACCCTGCCTGGCAAGTAAAACTAGCAGGGGTTTCTTCCTCCTCCTTCCCATGTGCCAAAAAAAGGCCTTGCAAAAGAGCCAAACATATTAATGGGACTAGAAAACATCCAGGAGAGGAAGGGAAAAAGACAGAGCCTGCAGATGTGTGTTTTTATAGTGTTCACTCTGGCACAGAATTACGTGAGTGCGTGCAGGGCACAGGAACCCCGAATCCCCCTTGGGCTCAGCCCTCGTTCCAGGAGGTTTTGCCAAGCCACAGGCACAGGGATCCCCTGGAATACACAGGGAACCATGTCCTGGTATCAGCCCCCTCCCTGGAAGAGTCCAAGGCCTGACTGAACAGGGCCTGACATGCAGGAAGGTGTCTCTGCCCATGGCAGAGGTGGCACTGGATGACATTTAAGGTCCCTTCCAACCCAAACCATCCCCAGTCCTGCACCACAGCAAGGTGGAGCACTACTGGGACCCACAGTGGGTGCCATGCCACACAAATCAAACAACTCCCAGCACTTCTGGGTGCAGTCAGAGCTCCTGCAGCCAAAAATTTCTCTAAAAACTTAAATTAATTCCAAGGAAAGTTGCCCGGGCAGCAGAGGATTGTGCACTTGGAATAACAAGCAACAAAGCCAAACCCAAGTGTGCTGCAAGGCTGGGACAAGTCTGTTCACAAATTAAAAGGCACCTCCAGAAGAAAGTGAGGGACAGAATCCTGCAGGAGCGACCAGCCTGGCAGATGCCTCCTCCAGGCTCTCAAAACCAGAGCTTTGGGAGCAATCCAGAAATTGCCACAACTCTGAAGGCTCTCAGAGCTCTCTTTGACAACTGCCTTCCATTCCCCCACATAACAGGGTGGCCTAGAAGGTCATATAAAAATAAAGAGGTTTTTTCTACCCATAAGGCTGAAAGAATGCAAAGCTTTAAAAATACAGACGACTTTTATTGCTTTTAACAAATTTACTCCCTTTCTGTTCTGTTAGAAAGGAGCCCAACCCTCTGCACAGTTCTCCACATAAATAAATCTTCAAGGCAATTAGTTTAAATGAACTTTCAATTTAAGTTGAAACAAACTCACTTGTGTCTTTTCATTAGGGAGAAAGTGAGCTTGTGTGCCCAACAGCCAAGAGAATGAGTGTTTGCCAGAACCCCTGACACGAACTATAGGGATATGCAAAACAAATGAAGGTTTGTGCTCCTCTTATAACCAGAATTTATCTTGGATACACCCTTGTATGGAATATCATGGGACGTGCACTCAAAGCCATTCTTCTAGTCAGAAAACAGGATCTAAAGAGGCCAGTGTAAGAGTTGGCAGATAGACTTTGGGTATTTGCTATGGAAATTCTATATAAAAAGCTGGCCAGCCTCCCAATTTCCATTATACAAACTCCCAAATATCCAGCTCAGAAAGCAGCATTCAATTGCTGTACTGTACCTTGTGTTTGCAATCCTCTCTCTCCATTCTTCTGAGAGGAAGTCACCTCTTTCCAGCTTAAAACAAGACAAAGAACACAGAAATATAGAGGGGTTAACAGGGTTCCCTCCTGCTCCCTTCAGAGAGGGACAAATACGCTGCACCAGCTCCCTGACCCCACCAACCAGGGACAAATGAAACCTTTTGGAAACCCAGAGGTGGAGCAGGGAGAGCTGCCCCTGCTCATTCCTCAGATCCCAGAGGTTTCTCCCTCCCTGCTCCCACCCTCGGCCACTCTCCTGTGTGGGAAGAACAGGGAAGGGGCTCCGGCTGCTCCGTGGAGAAGCCAGAAGTGCTGGCACTCATTCCAAAACTGATCAGCAAATGCCTCCTGAAGGCCCCCACGGCTGGTGAACCCCCTTAGCAGAGGGAGCTGAGCTTGGATTGGGAACAGCTCCTGCTGGGAGCCCTGGCTCCAAATTCAGGCTCTTGCTGCACTGCACAAACAAGAATCTGATTTTTGTGGTGCTAAATATAAACCCGAAGCACTTCTAACACTTTCAAGTTGGAAATGAAGTAACATAAGGGCCTTGTTTGAAAATAAATACAGTTATGACTTCAGTGGCTTGTGGAGCACCTTTCTGATGACACCACATCAAGTCCCAGGTGAACACAGAGCTCTTGCACAGATTGATGTTTTCTCAGTCGTGTTTTGGAAATGAGAGAGGAGCCCATGGGCCACACTCTTCTGCTGTGCCACAAGTCAGGCAGAAGTAGGGTTGGGGGAGGAAGATAAGAGGAGGAGAGAAAAAATAAGGTGCAACTCTATAATTAATGCTGATGACACCCTTTGAAGATGATGATTTGTGCCAGAACCTCAGGAACATCAAAGCAACGACAGCGACTGCGGAGGATCCTTTTCCTGCACTGATTTCTCTGTATGGGAAGGAGTGAGGATTTCACATGGCAGCACTATTCTCATTAGTGACAACTCCAAAGTTGTCACTGCACTGCAGTGCAGACACAGGAACAACTTCCACCCCTCAGGGCGAGCTCAGCCTGGGAACATGCAAAGGGAGCTCCAGGGCCTGGTGCCACTCAGGGACACAGAGCAGGGGACAAACCTGCCTGAGCCACTGTGAAGGACAAAGCCACAGGTGCCAACAGGAAAGGGGCTGTTTCTAGAAGGAAAGGAAGGGAAAACCCACTAAAATGTCCTGCTGCTACACAGGAGGGCTGAGAAAAGTGGACATTCAGGGTTCTTGAGTCAAGAACTTTGTCAAGAGCCTTAAAGTGCTACTGAAGAGAGTGGGCAAGATTAGCTCACGTTGTTCAGAAATACCTGTTCCACCAGCTGGGCTGAAGTCAGAGTTAAACCAGAATTACTACCTGTGATCTCCCACCTGCTGGGAGGGGAAGCACTTTTGACATCTCTGCTGTAATAAAACCAAGGATAAGCTGGAAGCTGAACTCACAGATCCAACCCAAGGACACCTTGCTGGGTACTGTCAGATTCTAAACCAGAGACTCAACATCAAAGAAGTTCTAAGAACAGTTTTTCTCATGTCATAGAAGGAAAGATTTTTTTTTCTGGATATTTATATATGGACACTATCTCTAGATGGATTTTAAGAGATAATTTTGTCTCAGTCTTATCTATTCTTGTAGTGAACAGTTCCACAGATGAGTAACCAAGACAAAGTCGAAGAAAACCCACATGACAGGGAACTATGTTAATTTTATAACAATCTTTGCAAGTCAGCTCCTCTATGGCATTCTCCACACCACCAGTTTCTAAAGTCTCCACAGGGTTTTCCTACACTAACAGGGAAAGAAAAACATTGGGAAAACCAGGAACCACAAATGCCACAGTCTGCAAGAGAACAGAGAACCAGCGTAACATGAAACGATTTTGAAATGATAAACTTCATATAAAGGTCTTGAAATCCATCCTAAGTGGCTGTTAGGCCTCACTTGGGTCCAGTTTCACTGTGTGTTTGTCCTGTCCCTGTGGTTAGAAGAGCACTTATAACGAAAATCTCCAGGTATTAACCTGATATCACCCATGGAGAATGAACACTGCAAGCCACAGCCATTTAACAATTCAAATGAACCACAGCCCACCTTAAACACACCTATTTTTGTGTGGCACTGCTTCCCCAGCTCATGCTTAGCCAAGAGTCAAGGGAAAAACCTCACCAGGAAAAACACTGGAGTACAGAAATAATCAGATTATCAACTATGGGTGAGAGAAAATAGGTTATTTTTTCCCTCTGGAAGCAAGGCAGTGATTCCTGGATGCTCCTCCCTAGCAGAGACTGAGCTGCCTGACCCCAGCAACCAGCTCCTTATCCACTGTGCTGAGGCAGTGATCAATAAAAGATGCCCTACCAGAAGGAAAGGAGCTCTTTACACATCAACTGACAGAGAAACCAAGAACATCCCCCCGAATTCCCACTCAGCTTGGTGGTAATAATTTTGAGAGTGAAACAAGAACTGGGAAGCAAAGTCCAGCTGATTAATCCCTGCTCCAGGGCAGCAGCAGCTGAAGCAGCAGAACTTGGTCTCTGTGATCACTCAGGGAGCAAGCAGCACAACTACACAGTGACAGCCACAGGGCCACACTCAATCTCCTCCTCCACTGTCCCCTCCCTCATCCTGTGTCTCCTCTCTCTCAGAAACTTAATCTCCTTAGTGAATAATGAATGGAAGGGACCATCTGTAACACAGATATTTTCATCTGATTAGACAATGCAGGAGATGCTTTATCTAACAGGATAATTAGCTCAGCAAAATCGCCTCCAGAGCTGCTGCCTGCATTGATTCTAAATTTAGAAGCCAGACCAGGTTTTTATTCAGGTTTTTCAAACAGACACTGCAGGAATACACTCAGCAGCATCTGATTCCTGTAACTCTTCCTGCGACTGGATGGCAAGCAGCAGGTCCCAGCCCAAGGGAGGCAGCCAGAGGTACTCAGGAGCTGTGAGTTCATCGTGGAGCAGAGCAGGAATTTGGGAAGGTCAGGCCCCTGTGCTGTGGAGGAGGGCTGGGTTCTCACCCCAGTGCTGGACAGGGAGGCTCTCTGGTAATGCTCCACAGAGCCATAAATTCACAGGCAGGATGCCTCATTCCAGCCACCTCCGTGCAAACACTTGGCTCCCAAAAAAACGGCATTTCTGCCTGGAAAAGTACACATGGTTATTTTTAGGTCCCTGTTCTTTTCAAAAATAACCAGAGGCACGAATCCAAACCTCCAAAATGTGGCATCATTTCAAAGCCACAAGGGAAGTTTGGAGGGTTTTTCAAATGCCAAAACAGCAAATTTCCTGCTGAAATGGGGCGGTCAAAAACACCGGGAGCAAAGAGCTGGCTCATCCTTCCCTGAGAGCAGCTCCTGGCAGCAGGAAGTTTTGGGGTACAGGTGATGTCAGTCACCCTCACAAACCAGCTCCTGGGCACCGGAACTCCCACACAACTCCCTGCTTCTGCTCAGAACAGGAAAAGCAGGCTGAAAACTACCCCAGACTTAGGAGAGACCTGCAAGGCACAGAGCCAGGCTTGCACTGATCCATGCCCAAAACTCACCCCTGATCCTCAGGGCTGAACCACCTCCAGCCACCAGAAGTTCCCGGGCTTTTCTGAGAGCAGACAGAAGCATCCATCCAGCCCAAATCCCACCTTTAGGAATGCTGACCTGCTTCCTGCTCTTGGTTTGATAGTCACTGCCACCTCCTGCTAAAAGAAGCTTTTATGGAGAGCAGGGCAGGAATTCTGTTATAACAACCCTGCGTAAATAAACACAAAACTAATCCTGGTTCTCAACAGAGTCCAACTGCACCAACTCCCAACTACTCTGAGCTCAGCCTGGAATCCTTCAAGTTGTGCTTATTTTGTCTCCAACATTTGGAATTTCGGGACCTCACAAAGCATTTTGCAGGGACAAAGTTTCCAGAAAGATAAAGATGCCAGGATTTCCATTTCATGTCTTCCTGTGTCCTCCAGGTACTTCATCAGCAAGTCTGCTCTGTGTTTTCTTCTTCCAGGAAACGGGAACAATAGGTCACAGGCACCGAGAACTCAACAAAAACCAAAAAAACCCCAAAAACTTTCTCCAAGGGGAGCCCAGGAAGAGAAGCACTTTGTGCTACTCAGCAATCTCAGCCTCTTGCCCCAGATACCTGAGATGGCTCCGATTCTGAGGCCACAGGAGAATATTTACAGTTAGAAACCATGAAAATCCATCTGCCTCTTAATTGCCATGCCGGGTTTTAATTTGATGGCTGCACATATGCAGGAATTCCCAGAGAAAGACTCACTAATTAGCCAGGCCTAATCACCTGCCCAAAGTTTCCTGCTTCCTTCAGACAAGTTTACTTGAAAAGAATGGGGTAAAGTTAGTCTTGGAAAGTTCTCAGTTCCATGGGAAGAGAAAGGAGAAGATAAAAGGAGCTGGAACAAAGGGACATGTGTTGAAAGTGGGACATTCTAGTCCAAAAAGCTGAAGCAGATGACTATGATGAGAAGAAGCTCTAGAGGAGGAGGATCCTTCCCTTGGAATGCAGCAGTAAAGAGCAGCAAAAAATCTGATTTTCCCCTAAATGAGCAGGAATTGCACATTCCCAAGCAGAGCAGGGGATGTAAATATTCATTTAAGAGGATTATGAGACTCAGTGACCAACAACAGCTGGAGATCAGATCCCAAGGCAGTGCATGAGGAGCAAATTCCCCCCACTCCACTCATGCCCCTCTCCAGCTGCAGGGATGATCCAGCTGTGGCTCTGCAGCTTTGGGCATCCAACGCCCCCAGGACACTTTGCCACTTGCAGAAGTTTACTGTGCTTTTATCGCCAAGTGCCTACAGAACAACTGAGCCTGCAATTTTGTGTGGAACCAATGCTCAAGAGGGACTTTTTTTATTATCATTGTGGATAAAATAGGGTGGAAATACACCTGGACAATCAGGGTTTATTTTAAATGTTGGCACCGGGCTTTATTCTCCAGAATTCATGTCCAAGCTCAGAACTCTCAGCAGTAATAAGAACAATCAATGGGGAAGGCCAGAAGGTGAATTTGAAGGCTGCAGAATAATTTGGTGAGGTAACAGTGACTGTCCCCTTCTCTCCAAGGGTTGTCAAACACAAGTTTATTGTTTTGAGAGTTTTAGGGGCCGTGGGTTTTTGTTTGTTTACATTCCTAGCAACTTTCTTTTAATGGTAATCTGAAAAAATCCTGTGGGGAGGATTTGGGGCCGGTTACAAAAACATCATGAGGTTCTGAGTCCCTTGGACTGCTGCAAAAGGCAAAAAGGGCAGAAAATATTTCTCAGGAAGATTGCACCAAGTGGGAAGGCTGAAGATGGTGAAAAGCTACAGAGATAATTTCCCAAGTTAGAAGGAACTGTTGAGATGCACAAAGGCAAACAAGCATGGAACATTCTGCTAAAGTCAACTTTTCAGCAGATCACTTTTCAGGGAGAACCCAAAATCCATTTGAATTGGAAATCTCTAACTGTACTGGGATCTTGGCTGTTAAAATAGCCTAAAAACCCAGCACAACCCTGCAAGCCCAGCTCCAGGATTTATTGCCACCTTATACACCACAGTTTTTATTTTTACGGCAAGAGAGAACTACTATCCACAAAGTTCAGCCAGAGCTGCAGGTGGGATCTGATATTCTTCCCACTGAACTCCTGCCAAGCCCTCCCCTCCTCCAGCACTTGATTCTTCTCAAAACGCTGATTTTTCATTTGACTGCCTGTAACACTGGAGTGGAACTCACGAGTTGAGCTCTGCTGATGACAGATTATTTCAATTTGTGCTTATTTTGTCTCCAACATTTGGAATTTTGGGACTTCACGAAGCATTTTGCAGGAACAAAGTTGTTTCCCAGAAAGACAAAGATGCCAGGTTTTCAATTCCACGTCTTCCTGTGTCCTCCAGCGGCACCATGAGCAAGTTTGCTCTGTGTTTAACAGTCACCTATAGCAGATGCTGCTAAGGAGTTTCTAAAGAAAATAAACTGCCTGGCAGAAGTCTGATGAATAAAAACGAAATAAAATCTGCCCTGTGTGCCTACTGTAAAAGCCCAAAATCTGTGATCAAGCATCACTCCAAGGTGACAGGAAACCAACCTTCCTTCAGACAAGAAGTTCTGCGAGTGTTTAACTCTTCCCCAAAAAAACCCCAGATTGCATATTCAAGGAAATTATACTCTAAACACTGCAGAAAACAGAGTTATAAAAGCCAAAGAACCTGGCAAAAATAAATAGCTTTGTTTCAATATAGCACCAGACTCTGTCACTTGGAATGCTCAATATGGAAATGCTGCCTAAGGCAAGCAATATGCTTCCAATATTTTAGTCCAAGTTCTTCTCCTATTCCTTAAAAAATTACCCAGCTCAGAAGCAGAGCATCCTCAGGAACAATTCCTTTCATGTCATGCCAGCTGGGTGACACAATGGAAGAATGCCATATGGCCACTTCAGGAAAAGTAAAGCATTCCCAGTGCTTCGACAGCAGGAAGGAATTATCAATCCTGCAGCAGACCAGTCCCCTGGACTGGGGACCAGGGGATGCAGGCTCAGCATCCCCTGGAAGGGAATCCCTCTATCCAGAACAGGAATTCCAGGAGGGGAGTGTTAGGGGCAGGTGGGACCATCACCTTTCCCAGCCTGCTTCCCAAAGGGAAAGCTGGAGCAGCTTCAGTACAAGATGAGAGCACCAAGGATCCCAGCCGACAGAAAACTGGGAAATAAAGGCTGGTCAGCTCCAGCCCGCCGTTGATCCCCCAGTGCTGGGATACTGAAGGCACGTGGGTCACAGCACCCCAGGGACATGGCAGGGATGGCTCTGCACAGAAGGGAAGGAGCAGTGCCCCAATCCTTGCTCACACCTGCACGCAGGACACGTGGCCAGGTGTAGCCTCTGAGCGGTGACCTGGCTTCCCTGGGATATTTGGGAATATCCCTGACCCACCCAGCCTCTTCCCTGCCCATAGGACAGTGGCAGAAGCAGAAATAGATGTTTTTTCAGGACTCCTAGTGAGTTCCTATTGTACATCCATTTCCTGACTGGAAAGTGATTAAGCAGGGAGCAATTTTCTTAATGACAATTACAAAGGGGAAGAAAGGGAAAAGGGAAGGAATGAAACAGGACAGTGCATGGATTTGTACATGCCTCACACCATCCTTGGAGTGTAAAACATCCTTAGAGATAAAGAAATATCAGAAGGAAAATAAAGGAATTCCAACAAAACCCTTGCCACAGGCAGGAAGGTCCCCCATGATGACTCATTTACCCCTGCTCCAGCTCCCCCTCAGAGCAACCAGCTCCAAACCCTTCCAAACCAGAACTAACCACCCATCACCCTCCCCTGGGAACCATCCAGCCTGTTAACTGTTCCTGGAGAGTTGAGAACCCCTGAGAGGAGCTGCCATACCTGGCAAAAACCCGATTCCATGGACAGAGGGATGGAAAAAGGAAAAGGGGATTTAACACAAACAGAAAACTCATGGCAGACGCAGTCAGAACAACATTTTAGAGGAATAAATCTTCCAGGAGTTTCTGGAAAGACCTGGCAGTGCTCCAAATAACACCATGCCCCACATCTGGTAAGACAAAGAGAGGGGTCTGGGAGGATATATTGGAAACACTATGCCCAGGATCAAGCTAAGAGCAGGAAGCAGCTGTAGCTCAACTGAGGAAAGGCTGGAGGGGACTTTACAAACTCTGCACGTGAGTGTGGATCCTGATCTGCAGCCGAGTTTCACTCACTGTGTATTCTGCATGTTTCTTCCCATACCACTTCATCCATTTTCTGAACTCTCTGTCCATCGTCTGCAAGAGGGAGGAAAACCAAAACCAGCTATTAGGACATCTCACAATTCCATCAAAGCAATGGAGACACACAGCTCTGAAGCACTCATTGATCCCCAAGAATTCTGTCTGGATGGAGGTTTTTGCCATTAACGTTACAAGGACAGGCAGACACAGAGCTCCTGCTGTTTAGTTTCCTTAAAAAACCAAACCCTCACTTCCTTTGGGCCAAGGCAAAGCTGGCATCTTCACCCCCCCCTCTCCATGGAAGTTCCATGTTGTAAGAAAAGCCCTTACATTGCCCAGCACTAAAAATAGCCCAGCCTTAGGTTGTGGTTCATAATCCCACAAGGAGGAGGCGGGTGCGGCCCAGCCTGAGCCCAGGGAGCAAAGGGACAACCAGGACAAAGCCAGGTCTGCTGGGGTCACGGAGGAGGCAGAGAGCAGCAGGTAAAGCAGCCCAGCAGCAAACAGAGGGAGAATCCTGCTTGCCACAGCAACTGGGATTGCTTCAAACTGCACCCAAACACACCACAGCTGCAGAGGAGGGGGGGCTCTGCTGTTTTCCATTGTCCAAAGGGAGAAAGGAACAAAATCCCATTTGCAGACAGCTCAGTGCCTCACACATCCCCATCACCACCTTTCCAGCAGCCTGGCCTCAGCTGATCTTTAGGATTTGGCCCAAATTTGGAGGTGAGTCTCCCACCCTGGAGACATTCCAAACCCATCTCGGGAACACTCCTGCTCCAGGTGACCCTGTCCCAGAGGTCCCTTCCAACACCAACTATTCTGTGACTCTGTGTGAGAAGCCCAGCAGAAATTCTGATCCCATTGACAACTCAAGCTGATGGTTGATCAGCTGCTCCATCAGCAGCTCAACAAAACTGTGTGTTGGCAGGTATGTTTTATGCTGAAAAGCACTCCAAAGCTGAGCAGGATAACTCAAAAATCCTCAGTATTTTCATGTATGAACTTCTATTTTAGTTTATTAAGGCAACTTCACTAAAACAAACCAGTAACATTCTTCCTCTTTAGCTGAAGCTTTTCAGATTCGATTATCCATCAATTATCTGGATGCTATTATCATGGTACCCACGATGTGGTGCCACAGCCAATTCAACTGGAAACTCAACCCAACATCTTCCACAAATATTTGGAGGAAAACTGAGCCCTAACAGAGGCACAAGGCCGCTCCACACACTCTGACACACTGCAGCAGCTCCTTGGTTTTTAAATCTGCCAGGATTTAACCAGGGAAATAATGCAGAACATTTTGTTCACCCAGTAATCTCATGGAAGACTTGTGACACTGAAGGTACCCCAGCAGTGACTACCCCTAATACTCCATTTTGTGGGTTGTTCTTTTGTTTGCTGTTTGCACAATTACAGAAAAGGGTGTTAGTGACAGTGAGAAGTTCTCTCTTCCTTATAAAGCTGATCTTTAAGTTTAATGGTAAACACAGGGGATTTCTGTAATCATTCCTTGTAAATGCTCCAAAGTGAAACCAGGAGGTTCACACAGAGGGCTTGCAGAGCCCTCCAGGTAAAAAAATTCCACTCAGTCCTGACAGGGGAAACTAAGTGGATTTTTAGGTCCTTGACTGACTGTCCTCACAACTGTGTTTACGCATTTTTGCGCACATCACTGAAAAGAAGGATCAAGGAGTTTTATTTATTCCATCCCTCCATGAGGGATAATCTTCCAGCCTGCTCAGGCTGAATCTGTGTTTTGACAATTCAGAGGGATCAGTTTCTGTTCCGGCTACTGAAGAAAGCAAACTTCTTGTGGTAAGACACGACTGACCTTCCCCGTGTGCTTGTGGCCTCCCAGGTTTGCATTGAACTCATCATCTGTGTGTGTCCCATCGGCACAGAATTAGAAGTGTAAAGAAACCTGAAGTCTGACTAAACATTATCAAACAATCATGGAATGGTTTGGGTTGGAAGGGACCTTAAATATCCTTTAGTTCCACCCCCTGCCATGAGACACCTCCCACTGTCCCAGGGTGCTCCAAGCCCTGTCCAGCCTGGCCTTGGGCACTGCCAGGGATCCAGGGACAGCCACAGCTGCTCTGGGCACCCTGTGCCACCCTCACAGCCAAGAATTCCTTCATAATCTCTAATCTAAATCTCCCCTCCTTCAGTCTCAGGCCATTTTATGGTTTTCCTCACTAAGGTGCCTCCTAAGCAGTTACACACCGGACACCCAGCACAGGCCTCAGGAGGAATTTCTGGTGGTTTAATAAGTGAAAAAGGGGAACCACCACCACAGGCAGACACATGGCCTTCAAATATTTGAGAACTAATTGTTTGGTGAATTTACTCCTGGATTTGCTGCATGCTGTGGCCTCTGGGAGCTGCTTTAGAGCCATTCCAGACACGGAATGACTGCAGGTGTTTGGATGAAGCTTATACTGCACTCCCTTTTGAACAGGCCTTGGCATTATTGCTAAAAGAGCTTTCAGGGCCTGAAGTCACTTTAGAAAAATGCCATTGCTCCTTCTGAACACTCCAGACTGGACCACCTTTCTTTCCTCAAGCACATCCCTGCATTGCAGGCTGATATTTCACTGCTCCAGGACTGGCTGATCTGAGAAGCAAAAGTCCAGCAGGGCTGAAATTCTGCTTTTCCTGCAGCACAGCTCTGGTCACCCTGCAGCAGTGAGTTCCTGCACACAGCCAGCACACCCCAGGCTCACTCACCTCGGCATACTTGGCTGGGATATCAGCTTTCTCCACTCCGTAGTGATGTTTGCAGTTTGTGGCTGCAGCCACTTGAAGCACCACCTGCCCCACACCTGCAGGGAACAAAAACCCCAGAGCTGAGAGCACTTGCAGGGAAACCACTGCCAAGGAGAGAAGCTTCTAGAGCAAAATGCACACAAAAAAGGCAGGTGACCTGTGGGACTGGGCTGAGGGCAGTTTCAGTCTGACATTCCCAGCTGGAATGCACACAGGGGCACTGGGAATTCCCCAAGTCATTCCCACTCCCCTGGTGCTGCTCAGCCAATGGTCACAGTGAGAAACACCGGATTTATTTCTGGGGATAGCAGATTAAAGTATCTGACATGGGCCTGCGACCCAACCTGCAGCACTCAGGGGCCCCAGATATGATCTTCTTGAACCTTCCTGGACAAACAATTGTGAGAATCTATGGAGGTTTTGTTTCACTCCAGATGGAAAAGAGTTTCTCAGCTCTGATGTCTTTCTAAAGGTCTCATCTGATCATCAGTCCCTGACAGGAAATTTCAGTCAGTCCCACTGAGAGAGGAAGCAGGGGTAAGAAAACCACTGAAGAGCCTGTGTATATATATATATTTATATGATATATT
>WBMY01016389.1:227837-250962 GCA_013397315.1 Donacobius atricapilla
TATAATTAATATTTTATATTTCATAATATATGTTGATATATTCTTATCTAGTTTAATAGTATATTATTTAATATTTAATTATTCTACAAACTATTATTTTACTATGAATAACATATCAATATTGAATATTTATATAAAACTGTTTAATATTTAAAATATACATTCAAATTTAAAATAGAAATTTTAAAAATATATCTTTTTTCCCCAGAAGTCCTGTATCACACATATTTGTTTGGGCTTAAATGTGTTAAAATTTCAGAACACATCAAGCAAGAGGGGAAATTCTTAATATGCCTTTCCTGTTCTGAACCAGATTTTACCAAGAAAAATAACATCATCTTCTTACTCACTATCTCTGTTGTACATGTGCTTGAGTCATACCTGGCTTCCTCACCAACTAGACACCAATTTCCTTTTAAAATTCGACTCTGTTGCAGTTGTGGGTTAGATTTTGTGGGGTTTCACAACTGTCCAAGTAAACGATAAAGCTTTTTTGACACACTGACAAGTCAGAGGCAAAAAATCCTTCATTTTCAGATTCCACACCAAGTGTTTCACATGGCAAGGGTCAAGAAATCCCATTTTCAGATACAAAGGGCATAAAGCAAACCCAGTGAAAACAGATGAATCCTTAGGAATGCAACTTTATGGGTCAAACATCATTTTTAACATTGCTTCTTCTTCACAAGCGTATCCAACAATACCAACACAAACAAAGGGGTTTCTAACAAGGGTTTATTGCATTGCAGGCTGACATTTCACTGCCACCAGAAAAAAGGACTGAGGTGTTTGTTTGGTCCATTTAATCCTGGCATAAAAAGCAGGAGAATTTTTGGGGATTATCTAGAAATAGAAATAGAAATCTAGAAAGAGGCTTATCCTGTAACACAATCCCTAGTTCTGGGTTACTTCCCAAATATTGGGTTTTTAAAGTACAAACAGCAAAGAAAAAGAAAAGGGAGTTATGGGTCACTTACCACTGCCCAAGTCAACGAACAAATCATCCTCTGTCATTTTAATCTCATCGATCATTTGGGCCACCAAGTCAAAGGAAGTTTCTCCGTAGACCTCAGGGGAGAAGGGCTCGTAGTTGTTGAGTTTCTCGGGGTCTGTGACCGAGTGGTTGTAGACCTGCTGCAGGATGTGCCTCAGGAGCCCGTTGGAGGGACGCGTGTTCAGCTTCATGGGCTGCGTCGTCCCCTTCCACTGCAGGGGACAGGGGGACGAGGTGTGAACCCACCGTGGGGACAAGGGACAGGCACCGAGCCCAGCTGAGGAACGAGGGACAGTCCCCTGCCAGCCCCTCTCGCTCAGCTTGGGCTGCAGGTGCTCCCTAAAGATAAAAACTGTGAACGGAACTGGAGCCAGGCTGGGGGTGTTCAGCTGGAGGAGAGAAGGCTCCAGGGAGAGCTCAGAGCCCCTTGCAGGGCCTAAAGGGGCTCCAGGAGAGCTGCAGAGGGACTGGGACAAGGGATGGAGGGACAGGACACAGGGAATGGCTTCCACTGCCAGAGGGCAGGATTAGATGGGATATTGGGAAGGAATTGTTGGCTGTGAGGGTGGGGAGGCCCTGGCACAGGGTGCCCAGAGCAGCTGTGGCTGCCCCTGGATCCCTGGCAGTGCCCAAGGCCGGGATGGACAGGGCTTGGAGCAGCCTGGGACAGTGGAAGGTATCCCTGCCTGTGCCAGGGGTGGCACTGGATGGGTTTTAAGGTCCCTCCCAACCAAAACCATTCCGTGGAACTGCAAAAATTGCACACCAGCAGCTGCCCTGAACTTTGTCACACCTCAATTAACAGGTAATTTCACAGGTGATAAAGGAGAATTTAAAGAGATGCAAAAAAACAGTTGGGAGTATAAAGCACAACACTCAAGAGTTGGGGTGGGTGTAAAGGTTTGTTCACTCCTTTTTTCTTTACTATCCCCACTGAACTCATGTTGACTGTCAACACAAGAACAGGTTAATTTTGCTCCAGGAGCTGTCACATGGGAGGGATCAGATGCACTCAGACAGGGAGTGGCAGGAAAGAGATGGAAATCAAGCTTCCTTTCTTCTTCAGAAAAAAACCCATCCTACGCATAAAAGTTGTCAAGTTTTAAAAATGTCTACTTCTCTCTTTGATAAAAACAAACAAAAAAAAGGACAATTCCAGGACCCCTCCTAAACATTCCTGGGAGATTCAGATGGGAAGGAAAAAATGAAACCCATCTGGTTTGCCAGTTCAGATAGCAACTGCAAATGCTGAATAGCTGCTAATATTTAGCTACTAACCAACATAGACATGAAGGTGCCTGAAATAAGCACAAGTTTTTAAGGCCCAAAAAATTAAGAACATCCCAGAAAAAGGCCTGCTGCCATAATACTGCATATTTCAAATAATTCCCATAAGCACAGCAGAGAAAAAAATCCTCCTATGCTTTCAAATTAAGCAGAATAGTAACATTATTCATTGTTCATGTTTTGCTTCCTCCAGTTCAACCTTTTTGGGGTAAGAGAACCAAAAAGCTTATTAAATTGGCCAGAAAAGAGATCACATTCTACTTTAGCCAGTGATCCCATAGGCTGGAGCAGCTGAACTGTGGCAAGGAAATTCCTAAGGCATGGATCACTTCCACAGTACACAGGAGAGTTCATATGGATTATTTAAGTATCCAAAAGTCACAGATTTCCCTGTGCAAAAGTCAATCTATACGAGAAAATCCCTGTGTTAAATGCAGATAAACCTTTCCTTCCCCCTAAAGGCAAGTCAGCTGTTTCCAAGTGGCAAAATAACACTGCCAGAACGGCACAAGGAAGAGCAACAGCTCTGAATTTGGGAAAAAAAAGTGGTGTTTAATTCCCTTTCTTTCTGTAAGAATGTCCCTCCAATCCTAACTCTTTGACTGCCCAGGTGTGATCAAGAAAATAAGTTTCATACCAAGCTCAAGTCCCCCAAAAACTGGAAGTGCTGGACATTGGTGCTGCTACAGGAACAGGTAATGCAGCACTGAGACAGTCACAGCTCTCTGCTGCTCTTCACTACCTGAATTCAAACGTGGCACAGAAAAACCGTGGCAGGGCCCAAATTCAATCCTTACCAACTGGTGGATGCTGTCGATGGCTCGGTTGTACTTGTCACACAGTCTCTGCATGCTCTCAAAGCTGGGGAGAGAACACAGGGGAAGCTCACAACAGGCAGGTTTGAAGGTAAAACCTTGGGCTTTTCCATTCTCTTGCCCAGTAGGTATTTAGGGTTTGTTTCTCTCAGAATATGTAGTTACATACATGGATGTAAGACTTTGTTTCCTTTAAATAAAATCCTCAGTAGACTGGGAGTACATGACAAATTATATTAGTTCCTTTATTATAAGTCATACTTTGAGTACAGCCCTTTTCCTGGTAAAGCATTCTGTACTCTCAGAACCTCTTCTCCATATTTTCAACTTTCAATTTAAGAGGTCTGTACATTTTTCTCCTTTTTGCTATCATCTCTCCACAATAATTGGTCCTAAGACAAGCAGATGCTCTTCCAGAAATTCACTCTGAGACTGAAAATGCAGACAGAGCCAGAACACAGCCTAAAACATCACCCATGAGGAAAGCCTGGGGATTGCTCCATGGGCTGGCTGGGATTATGGTCAGCCCAGGCAGATGCCCTAATGACACAAGCTGAGAGGATTAAATCAATTCACCTCAGGCCAGGAAAGAAAGTATATTCCTGGGAACATCAATCACTCCATAATCAGACCCACAAAGCAGCAGCAAAAACAATACAAGGAGTTACAGGAGTGACATCGTTAAACCACGGGCATTCCCAAGGCTGGGAAGGGATGAGGGGGCCAGGGGACATCAGAAGGGACACTTCAGTCTCTTGTGATCCTCAGGGTCACTACACTGGCCAGGACACCTCTCCCATGAGCTCTGCCCATTCCGTTCCAAGCTTCCAGCTGCCTGTGCTTGTTTCCACACTGGGAAAAGCAAGAGGCTGCAACGGGGTTTGTCTGCATTTCCATAACCTGCTGCTTCTCCTTCACATCCTTGGCTCAGCCCATCTGCTGCCAGTGATTTTTCTGACAAATTTTTTCGAAGGAAGAAAAAAGACTGAAATCATTACCAGAATTCCAGTTCATGACTTCCTCAAAAAGCTGCAGGAAGACAGTGGGGGGTGACTTTGGGGAACAGAGGGGATTCACTTTTATTTCACTGATGGTCCCCAGTGAAACACACCCAGTGAGGATGCCACAACCACAAAATTACAGTAATGCAGTTGCTGTGAGTAATCCATAAATCCAAATTAATGGATTTTAATGACAAGGGATGCTTGACCTTGATTACTCCTTTTGAATTTCCCAGGAGGAAGACAGGGACTAACAAGTCTTCCAATGAAACAATCGAAAATTGAGAGAAGAGGAAGCAATACCTTAAGCAGATCATGACAGAAGTATCTGGTGCTGGGGAGGTTTAGGTTGGGAAAGGCTGGGGCACTGCCCAGGCTCCCCAGGGAATGGTCCCAGCCCCGAGGCTGCCAGAGCTCCAGGAGCCTTTGGCCACCGCTCTCAGGGATGCTGCGGGTGGGATTGTTGGGGTGTCTGTGCAGGGACAGGGGCTGGAATGATGATCCCTGTGGGATCCAGCTCAGGATATTCTGTGATCCTACTCACAGCAATGCAGTTTCATCTGTGAACTTTCCTCTAACAGTTTAGTCATTCTACGGACTTGGATAAATTCAGTCTTTCCCATGAAGGCAACCGAGAAGGTTTTTGTAAACTGCAGCTTAAGCATCCTCCCTTTTCCCAGTCTCAGTAGAGCCAAGAACCTCAGAACTCTCCATAGACACGCCACAAGTCAGGATCTGCCTCTCCCAGTCAGGAGGGGAATATCCCATGAGAGACATTCATTCTGAACTGCTTGTGGGTATGAATTCCCATGGAACTGAGGCACGTCAGAACCCCTCCAACTGCCCACTATACTTCTGGGAATTTCACCTTTTAATTCAGCCCCCACCCAGCAGGAGGGGGAGGGAGGGGAGGGAGGGGAAGGTGCAGCTCCCAGTGACACCCAGCTCTGCCCTGCCCTGCTGGGAGCAGGAATTCCTGCTTACTACAGGAGTAGGAACCTCACTGCCATTGAGATTCCCACCCTGGCTGCACTCCAAGGGCGCAGATACCGATCATTGTTTCACAGTGAGTAATCTAACGTACAGCAGAGCTGCACTGGAGCTGTGTGGAGTTTCCAATTATGTCCTTAATCCAACTGCCTTTGCCAATGTTGCTGTTACACATTTCCTACCAAAATAGCTCCGGCAGAGCCTGAAGCCAGTTCTGAGAGAAAACTTCAGTTGGTAGTGTCTAAGAATAACCAGTTACACACTGGTTCACTACACCCCGTGCTGGCCTGAACTCCTGCTGGGAACAAAAACATTCCTCTCACCTTTTTGTATCATAGTCAATTAAAACATAATTTTCCATGGCAAGCTTGAGATCTGGGATTTCTTCACAGACCCACCTGGAAGGAGAGAAGAAATAATGACTAGAGGTATTGCCAATTAAGTGTAATAAGGTCATTTGTCTCAATTCTGGACTGCTTAACATGAAGAGAGGATATTGCAGCAGTCCTGGGAGCTCACAGTATTGTTAGGAATAAGGCAGACATCATGGGAAACTGCAACAGTTCACATTTCCACTGAATAAACAGCAAGATGCCTGTAGATACTGGCGGCAGCATAAAGCTTCAAAATGAGGTGATAAATGTATTCCACGTGTCTAAAAATACTCGAAGTCATGGCTGATGTTAATCTAACATAAAATGCAGAAGTGCAGCATTTCCAAAGAATTCTGATGCTGCAGGAAGCTTTGAGAAAGCTGAATGTGGAGAAGATATTTCCCACAGCAGCCCAAAAACCCTGTCACCAACCATGAAGTGCCAGGATAGTCTCCTCTGGGGAGTGTCTAAACTGCTCTTACATCTTACACACCCAACCAAACCAGATTTTTAGAAGTTATTTTGATAAAAGATCCCTTTGATACTCTGAATTAACATAGCCCTGTGTGTTGCGGCCATCAGAAAGGGAAAGCACATGCCCACTTGCAGTGCACCCAACAATGGCAGCTCACAGTGGAGAGCTTCACTTGTGGAATGGAGGAACATTAATTCCCTTCAAACGCAATTTAAAAGCCACAGGAGCTTTGCACACACTTTCCTCCACAAATATCGAATTGGAAAGCACTGTCAGCATCAAAAAACCCCACATCACTGGGTGAATTCCAATAGGAATCACAGAATTTCTTCCTCGTGAACTTTGCTCCATTCTTCATTATTAAAATGGAAAAAAATATTAAAAGACCAAAAATGCAACTGTTCTGTTCCTTCTGGCTGATTCACACATGGTTAATAACTACACAGGCCAGTGAAAACCAGAACTTGGACACGTATGGCTGGCCCTCTTCTGGTATCTCCCATCTCCCCTGAAAGCACCAGGGCCCTCCCTGCAAACTTCTTACTCCTAAACCACAAGAACAGGCAGTCAACAGCTGCCTACCAGCAGCTTGATCCTTGTGTCCCTTCCAGCTTGGGATATTCCATGATTCCACTGCCTGATGAGATAAAGGCTTCCTTGCATTCTCTCACCCACCACTTTCATAACACTGTGGGCACTTTGCACAAGGCAAAGTCAGCACGAGAGCTTTTGACACTGAGTTCACCCCAACCTTGCTTACAGCAGTTATGAAACATTATTTGACCCAACTGCTTGCTAAGGCAGCTTCCCTTTGCCTCCAGCACAGAAAGCACCACCTCCAACCACCCTCTCCAGCCCAGGCTCCCTTTTGAGCCCCTTGGAAAGGGCCTTCTCCACACCCCACAGGCAAATGATGCCACAAGATCCCAAGACACAGGATCTTATCCCCACCAGTCCAAGCAAACTGGCAGCACCACTGGCAGTGTTTTGTAGATAGGAAGAGAAACTCCTTCAGGAGAAAAATTTTCAGCTTCAGCTTCATTCCACATCCTTTGCCATGCCAGACCATGGGAAATGCTCAGATTTCATGCGTGTAAGTGATGTTATCAAGCACTTGGCTCTCTCACAATAACACTGGGAGCACACAAAGCTCACTACTACCTTTTCCTTTGCCATATGTGACCAAATTTCAAGCTCAGGTGGTTCTCCAGGTAGAACACCTCCTCCCTCACCTGCATCTGCACCACCCAAGCACTAAAACCTGCTGCAGACACAGCCCCGAGCTGAGCCAAGGGCAGCCTGTAAGGATCTAATGCAGTTAACAAGAACAGCTTTGTAATGGGGATAACCCATCCTCATCCCTCAGGTGTTTGGGGAATTCGTGTAGCATTTATTAAAAGTTGTTCTTTGGCAAGTCCCCTCCTAATCCTGCTGAAATAACAGCAAGTCACGTCCTGAGAGCCCGTGTTGGGAAATCCTCTGACTTCCTGCTCCTCACAGTTGTCTTTCACCTTTATCCTCCCATTTTCCCTACGCTGTTCCAACTCTATCAGCAGGATTAAGAGGAATGCTACAGGGAGATCATTGCCAAACAACCCAAATGCTGCAAGATCACGGCAACAGGGGAAACAGAGGGTGGGCAGAGGCAAGATCAGGACGTAACACATCAAGCCAAGGATGTTTCCCCAACCTTCTCTGTCCAAAGCTCAAATAGGAACTGCCACAAGTATTAAAGCTGAACACCACCACTCATTTTTCACTCTCTTCAAAACAGAATAGAATATGCCAAGATAAAACAAAATCTATTTGGCAGGGAGTTCTGTATTGCAGCAAATTCAGCTTAGAAAATAACTCAGAGCTGCTAAATGGTAACTGCTGCCCTCCTGAGTGTCCTGACTCCAGACATCCCTTCCCAGAGGGTTCCAGCCAGGCTGCAGTGAGCACTTACCGAATTGTCTCAATAATTTCATGAGCAGCATCGTGGTGTTTGTCCTGAAAATAAATAGAAAAAAAGATACATCAGGTGCTGTTTGTCAGGAGTGTACAGGAATCACAGTGTTTTTAAGGACACAGATGCCAAACATACTGGGAAAGGAGTCTTTGAATTCCACCCATTAAAGCCATCAAGATGAGCCCTCTAAGAAAAAATAAGGCTTAAGGAAAAAAATTTTCAAGTGTCTCTGACTGATATGAAGGAACTGTCATTCAACTTATTCCTTTGTCACTCCCTGCAGTCAGGGACTGTGTGGCTGGGGATTGTGTGACTGCAGCCCTTGGGGATTATTGGATGCAGCAGGTACTTGACTGCAAGTTCCCAATGAACAGCTGATTCCCTCGGCCCAGCAGCTGGCACAGGCTCCCAGCTCCAGATGGGCAGTGAGATTCTCACTCAGGGAACGGCTTTCTAAAATAAAGCATCCAATAAACAGAGGGGAGCGGATGTCAGTGCAGGAAAAACATCCTCAGAGCACACAGATTAAGGCCTGAATATGCATCCCTGCTCATGAACTGAAACCCAAAACACACCAGCCTTGAGCATCACACGTCCACACCAGGGTGAGACATGGAGGTTTGCTGATTTCATTTGGGAGTTTATTCACAAGCAACAGAAGCACAAGTGGGTTTAGAAAATTATTACAAATTCATGCTGAATAGAGCCCTTGGAGCTGCATTTATATGCAGCATTGTACAAAAAAAGTTCTATTTTAGGGAAGCCACAGGAGTTCCTTACACACATTGATGTATCCAGCTTGTGAAGCCTTAGTTACCAGAGTCCATCTGCACAAAGCGGGGGTTATATTTAGACATTTGTTTCTGCAAGTGGCTTTGACCTTTTAATTAGGAGTCTTGTATCTACAGCCCTTCCAGAAATGCAAGTGCAAAGGCTCCCTCAAATCATTTCCCTTGTCTTGTGCCGCAGAAATGTCATTTCTGTAAAGTTACCAGGGGAAATTCTGTAGCAAAGGGCAGGGACAGGTAACAAAGCAGAGGACTGGAGGCAGGGGAAGGAAGGGAAGAAGAAAACAGATGATGGTTGATGACAGAAAATGGTTGTATTATCTCATTTTCAAAACATGGAAGGACATGATCTGAGTCAAATGGAAGCATTTTCCATCAGTATCTCAGCTTTCCTATTTTCAGGAAGAAACACATTTTCCCTTGTATAACCAGTTCATGCACTTAAGATCAGCCAGGCCTGCAGAAGGTCTCATTCCAAGAAATTTGTACCCAGCCCTTTCCATGCCTGGTTAAAAATCTCAGGACAGATGGACAGACAGGCAAGAATTTCTGAGGTCTGCCATCCTTCCAGGGCCTTAAAGGGGCTCATAAAACAGGAGGGAGAGGAAATTTTAATATGGGGAGTGAGTGACAGGACACAGGGAATGGCTTCCACTGCCAGAGGGCAGGGATAGATGGGATATTGGGCAGGAATTGTTGGCTGTGAGGGTGGGCAGGCCCTGGCACAGGGTGCCCAGAGCAGCTCTGGCTGCCCCTGGATCCCTGGCAGTGCCCAAGGCCAGGTTGGATGGGGACCTGGAGCAGCCTGGGATAGTGGAAGATGGAACTAAATTATATTCAAGGTGCCTTCCAACCCTAACCAGTCTGAGATTTGGTATTAAAGCTATGAGAAAACAGCATTTTACCAGAAAAAAAGCTCTTTTTCTTCAGATGACAAAAAGTGAATCCCAAATCTAGAAGTCACTCAGAAGACTAAACCAATAAACCAAAATATTCCATTTACAACATGGAGAAGGAAAAACAGCCAAGAACAGTAGCCAGGATGCTTGGAATGGAACACGCAGAGCCTGGAGCAAAGCACTGCCTTGGCCCCATTTAACAGCTTGCTGCTGCCACAGCAGCACCCCAAACTCACAGAACAGATCTGTGGCTGTGTTTCCTGCAGCCTCCTGGGCTGGGACAGCCCAAACCCTACAGAAAACAGCAGCAGCCATCATCCAGTCTCCCAGCAATGTCAGGTAATTCTTTTGATAAATCTTGGCCTAGAAACCAGGGAAGTAACAGAACTAAAACCTGCTTCTGCATCTCAGTGAACAAATAAAAGAATGCGTTCTCTCCTCTTTTTTTCTGAGCACTGAAAGGAGGGCACAAGGAGGGAGGAGAACTTCTCTTTCCTCTCATTTCTTATCGGCCAAGTGTAAGAATAACCCAGGACAGCAACTCATCCATAAACATCCCCCAGAAATGCTCACATTTGACTCCATGCAGAATTATCCCAGCAGAGCCCCGCTGGGCTGATCCAGCTCTCCCAGTAAACTGTCTTCCTGCAGAGTCAGAATTTGCTTTATCAACAGAAGCACCTTATACCGGAAAAGTGAATTCAGGCTTATTCTGGCATAACCATTTCCTGGGAGGAAGTTCTATTCCCCACATTTGTAGTGAGAGCAGAGCACATGAGAGATCCCCTCGTCCTACAGGTCTTCATGAAAACACCCCTATAAGTGACAAAAATTGTCTAATTAACAGATTCTTCTGTCTTGCGTTAAAAAAGTAAAAAAATCAATCAAAAAATACGAAGAAGGAATCACAATTGACATCTACAACTGCAGATCAGCCAATTTAAGTGACTTTGCACAACCTCACGTGGAAGCTCCAGGCAGAAGGGGCCTTTGAGTTTAGTTTGTGACATCATCTAGGAATAAAGAAATTCAAACCACTTCCATATCTACTGTTGCTGAACTTCCCATGCTGAAACACTTCCCAAGTTTACTTCACTCTCTAACAGACTTTGGCTGAGCAGAGAAGCTCCCAAGGTCTTAAGCAAGTCTTGCAAAAAAAAAAAAAAAATCCAGTAGGATCTCCTACATTTCTTCAAAGCAGAGCTGCGGAAAATTGAGGGAAGGGGGGAAACATATCTGAAGAGAATACAGAGCAGCTTCCCTTTTCTTAGAGAAACTTCCAGCTCCATTTCATCATTATAGTTGTATGATTTAATGAGAAAAGTCATTGAACAGCAACAGGCATCACATCTGTGGTCAGGCAACTGGTTATGGTACTGCCAGGAAGTCTGAGACAATCAAAGGGCAGATGGAATAGAAACCTCCCTAAATCCTGACCCAGCTCCAGCCTCTGCCATGGGCCTTCCAAACTCCCCAAATCCCTGCTCCAGCCTCTGCCATGGGCCTTCCAAACTCCCCAAATCCCTGCTCCAGCCTCTGCCATGGGCCTTCCAAACTCCCCAGACCCTGACCCTGCTCCAGCCTCTGCCATCAGCATCCCAAGCAGATGCACTGTTCAGGTCAGACACACACCAGAGTCTGGAGCAGCAGCTTTAACTCCGACCCTTCGGATCCCCAAGGGATGAACACGGAATCCAGCAGCTTGGGAGGACGGATGGTGATCCCTGACAGCTCTGCTGCAGCAGCAGCAGCCTGACCAACCTTATCCTGCTCAGCAAACAACCAACCCTGCATCTCCAAAGGCGGCCTGAAGCTTCTCCAATTCTGCCATGGGGCTGAGTTTGGGGGTTTTGGCTCAGTTCAGGTGGTTTATATCATTTTCCCAGCTGCAGTGCCCATGACTCAGGTTGCAGGCAGGTTGTGCTCCTGCGTCGTGCTGGACTCTGACACCCACAGGGCTTTGGCAGTGGAACCTCCTGGGGAAGAGCCTCCCACAGACTCCATCAATCCTGGAATCCCGCGTGCAGAAGCCTTTTGGCCGAGGCTCAAGCAGCCTCTGTGCTCTGTTCCCAGTCACGAGATGAGATGAGATGATGCCATCATGGTGCTCCCTGCAAAGAGCGGCTCCATTCACCCTCCTCCTGCTCCAGGCTGCTCTCTCCCCCCTCCCTCCCTCCTCCCTGCACTGGAGGGGATGGAGCACACTACGTGCTGCTCCTGGCCTGGATGTACTTTCCAATGTTCCTGTATGTCTGAGAGGCACTTGGAATCTTCTGAGCCACATAAATGGAAGCTTTTCACAATCATCCTTATCTCTTTAATGTGGAAAGTATTTAAAGTAAAGAATTGCAGTTTGAAGCAATTATTGAGACTGCCCAAAGCTCTTCACAACAAGTTTTAAACAAACCAAACCGAAACACACATTGAGTTGCTGCAGCCAACCCTCTCCAGCTGAACTTTTCAGAGTTCTGGTCTTCAACCTAAACACTGAATTTTAAATTGAAACGTGAGTTCCCAGAGAAAGTTCAGTAGTTTTTGCCAAGATATTTCACTGGAAAAAATAACAGAAAGAAAGCAGACACTTTCTCAAAAGTTACTTCAAAGAGCATCCAACATTCGATGGAAAAGAGTGGAGCAGTTTCAGCCAGCAGGATTGAACAGCTTCACACTTCCGATTCTTACAACAGGTTTCTCCAGCCACATGTTCCTGCAACTCTGAGCACAGGAGTTGGGAGCCAGGAACACCCCCAGTGTTCAACTCTGAGCACACCAGTGCTCCCAGCACACAAAGCTCCTGTCCCACACACACACAGCCGAGTCCTCCTACAGGCACCAACTCCTGTCGCCCTTCAGGCCATGGAGGTTGGATCACAGAGCAATTTTTAAGAGTTCAATCTTTTCTTTCACCTCCTCATAAAAAACACCTTTTGTATCTTGCAGACACAAGAAGCCCTAATATGTGACTTGAAAGCCAAATAACACAGTGCCCAACTCTTTCCAAATGTGTATATTGAAGCAATCATTATCCTTTTCTATAATCACATTCTCTGCTTGTTAAGTCAAATTTAAAAATCACCAATATGACCAGAACTCAGTGTGCTGGGCACTGCCCAGGCTCCCCAGGGAATGGTCCCAGCCCCGAGGCTGCCAGAGCTCCAGGAGCCTTTGGACACCGCTCTCAGGGATGCTCAGGGTGGGATTGTTGGGGTGTCTGTCCAGGGCCAGGGGTTGGACTGATGATCCCTGTGGGTCCCTTCCAGCTCAGGATACTCCAGGACCCAGCAGCATGCACAGCTCTTCCTCTGCCACCAGGGTGAGAAAACTAAAGCAGCCCCAATAATCCACATTATACACAGAGATCACAGTGTGCATGACACGATCAGCACCAGCCATGGCTATCTGTGTGCAGCTTTGTTCTACAAAGCACCTAATCCCTACTAAAACCAGCCATTGCTACAAAACTCTCTACAAGAGCAAGGTAAGGTGTAAATTAGAGTTTGCAACATTTTTCCCACAAGCTGGCTGTTGGGAGGGTTTGTAATTCCCCCTGAACACAAAGCCCTACACTCCTCCTCCAGGTGTGACTGCTTTGGTTACAACGAATTTTCAAATTAACATTCCTTAAGAGACTTAAATGGCAAGATTTTAATTTTGTGTTCCAGTACCATATATAGACTCCTGGGTGTGTTTGTACATTACAGTTAACCCCCAGTGCAACAATCTATAGTCTAAAGTGAATCTACAACCTAAAGCAACAGTTTTAGACGTTCTGGTTTCCATCCTCAAACACAAAGAACTTGTTCAGTTAAACTGGGTAGCCAGCACTGCCTGGAACAAGAAACGCCACCCCAGCACCCTTCCAAATTTACATCTTTTTTTTATTTGGGTTCTTCTTACAAAACTGTGCTGAGCCTTGGGGTAAGCCTAAATTGGGGCTTGAGGGTGAACATATTTTTCTAACTTTTATTTCGCCACATGCCAAGTTACACCTCATCCAGGCTGGACAGGGCTTGGAGCACACTGGGATAGTGGAAGGTGTCGCTGCCCATGGCAGGGGGTAGGACTGGAGGAGTTTAAGGTCCCTTCCAACCCAAATCTGGGATTCCATGATTCTCTTGAAAGTGGGATCTTTGTGAGATCTGATCACCTTCACAGCACAGGTAGTGAAAAAGTAACCCAAAAAGCCTGCAGACCTGAGCAATGAACAATTCATTCGAAAACCTGGATAAGTTCTTGCAAAAAAACCATTTAAAAAATCTAAAAAAAGGAAATACAGCTCAGGCCCCTTCCATCTTTCACTCTCCCAGCATCACACAGGGACTTTTATGATCCCTTATCTCCTCTTCATAGGCAGGAACATTTCTGGGCATAGCTTTGGCTGTCCAGACTAAACTGGTCCCACACCAAAGCAACCCTTGCCCTTTCTCACTCACTAGACCATGCTTCCTCCCCTAAAAACAGGCCAAGTTACCAAAGCAGCTCTTCAGAAATGTGAAAAGCAGCTGTGGTCAAGCAGGGGCAGAGCAGGAGGGACGGGTCTCCTACAGCTTTCCCCGTCCACCAGATGTGTGAAAACCAAAGCTGAAACAAGCCAGTTACAAATAAATCAATGGCAACATTTGCGTACCCTTTAATGACCCGTCTGGATACACTTCCAGCACTCCTGTGTAACACCAGCTCCTCCCAAATCCTCAACACTGACCCCACTCATGGATTAACAGAAGTCATTTGGATTTGCCAAATTCTGATCTCCACACGACCCATTTAACTCACAAAACAAGAGGCCAGTCCCACCAGCCCCTGGGTTTAAACAACAGCTTGGTTGCCTGCAGTGGCAGCTCTCTCTCCCCGGGCAGCAGTCCATAAATCCAAAGGAGAGGATGTTACAGCTGCAGACAAGATGGTTAGCAGAGATCAAAAAGATGGATTAGGAAAAGCCAATCAATCTTGCAGAAGGCTGGTGGGACAAGTGCCTCTTTCAAACTCCTCACTTCCCTCCATCTGGGGAGGATGATAAGGGTTTCTCTGGACACCAGGAAGGGCAACATGAGCTGCCGCAGCTTCCCTGGGAGCCAGGAAAGATCCAGCATTCTGTGTGGCACACGGATGCCCTCACAAACCAGGGCTTTCAGCCTGCCAGAAGGTTGTGTTCCTCCTCCCACAGGGTTTAATTTCACTTAACCCACCTAGAGAGACCCACCAGCACCATCCCCCTGCCCAGAGCACATCCACGGCCAACACACCCGAACACAGGGGTCACGAGAATCTGTGAAAAGCCAAAGCTAGGAGCTGCTCAATGAAGGGAGGATCTCGGGCTCCATGGCCTGCCAGGTCTGCCTTCCACCACTTTGGATTTTAAGGTGTTTGCCTTGTGTTCAAATGCCAGTTAAACCTTGAGTAATGGAAAGGCAAAGCCTGCTCCATGCAGTGTTCCATATTGGATAGGAACATTCAGTTAAATATTAACAAATTTCATCCCAAGTCAAGACTGTGCCATTTTAGCTTCCATAGCAACAACCATAGCACAATTTTTCTTATGAAGAGAGACAAGGACCAAAAGTCTCTTCTGAACCACCCAGTTACTGTCATTCCCTTAATCAAGAAAGCACAAGGACACTCACAAGAATACGGTGTTATCAGAATGTATGAAAAGAGATTTCCTGCAGAGAACACCTTGTATCCATACCTTCCCTCCCAGTTTCAGGGAAGAAAAGACAAGGGAAGGAAGAGCTCCCAAGACTGCATTTGGAAGCCCATCTCCCACACAGCAGGAGGCAGACAAGCCTGAGGTAGTTTCAGTAGTTTCTAAGTTACTGTCTCACAAAACCAAATGAAAAACATGGTGGTCACTATGGCCTCCTTAATGGCTACATAAGGACATTTAAATAAAAAGAAAAGGTTGGCCCAAGATCCAAAATAAACTAACAAAGGAAACAGGCATTAGGAAAGAAGATCCAAACTGCTCTGGATAATCATTCAGCATGGTTGCAACAGGGATTGCACTTTCACTGCCGCTACTTCAACCACAGTAACATAGTTTTGCCTTTCCACACAGCAACCCCAACTGTTGCTACGGACACTGCACAGATGCAGGAGGGAATGGTTCCCCTGGTACGTGCAGGAGGGGCTGTGTCAATCCATTAACATGCAATCAGCCTGCAGGACTGCTGGAGGCACACAGGACAGTCACAGCAGGATGAGCTTCTCCAGCGTGAGCCAGACAAAAGAAGTAATTCCACTATGAAAAAGAAAATCAGTTTAAAATAATGTTTATGTTAGAATACATAGGGGAATGCAATGATTTTGGTAAAACAGGAGTTCACAGGTGCATCCTACTGCCCTCCCAGGCGAGTTTTAGGCAGTGACACACCCTGCCCACACCCAGGCAGCTGGAGGCAGCGGGCAGATGCAGTGGTGATCCCACGTGCACATGCACAGGAGCCCAGCACTGCCTGTTCTGGGACAGAGGGAACTGCTGGGCTTTCAGTCCCTGGAGCAGAGGAAGGCAGCCCTGCCACCATTTCACAGACAGTTTAACCCCACCCAGCCACCTGCTCTGCCACCACTTCCCCAAAAGTCACCTCTTGCTCTGGGCCAGCAGTGCCTGTGCTCGCACACAGCAAATGCAGGCGAGGCTCAGACTAAAACTAAACCTTTGTGGGGTTTTGCCTCAGTTCCCTTTCAAGCAGAGCAGTTCACAAACACTGTTCCAAGGGTGAGAGCAGCTCAGGCACAAGGGAACAGAGATGACAAGTCATTTCTACCTGCAAATGTCTCAGCTGCAAAGCTGCACCTCCCCAGGAGCCACAGCCTGTGCTAGCAGGGGAATACCCCACCAGTGCAGGTACAGGGGAGCACAAGACATCTCTGAGCATCCATACTGCCAGAAACAAACCTTCACACAGAACCCAAGGGAAGAAATGAACACAGTCCCAAAACTGTGGTGCTGAAAGCAGCCACCATCTCCTTCTCAAGCCCAGGGTCTTCCCACACCCTTAGTGGGAGCTGGGAGGAAGCTCATGGCACAGCCTGAGCCCCCTCTCCTGCAGGGAAAACCGGTGAGACAATAGTTTAAATAACCACTTTATATTCTGTAAAGATATCTCAGTCTTGGACAGCTCAGAAATTGTGCTCCTACTTAACACACATAAATATTCCACATAACAGAAATTAGCAGTAAAATCTTGTACTCCTTCTGAAGCCCACTGGGCATGGAGTTTTGTTAGGTACAAAAAAAAATCCCAAAAGAATATATATGGGTTTTCCTTTATAAGCTTCAACTTGTGGGGCAGAGCAGTGATCCAGTGGAGGTTCTGAACAGCAGACATCAACTTCCAGCCACCAACCATTTCCACAAGCTTTTACTTCAAAGACTTATAAATGACCTTAGAATATTTCAATGCATTCTTCACAGACTGTAGAATTTCAAATGACTGTTTGCTGTAACGAGCAGGGATGGAAGCCAAGGTAAGATCCACAAAGACTCCAAACCCAGCTCCAGAGGTCAGAGGCCACCCTGAGCCAGCACCTGATCTCCCAGGTCTTGTTGCCAACAGGCGTGGGAACCAGAGGGAACCACCGGCAGCCCAGTGAGAACCCAGCTGAGGAATGAAGAAGAAGCCTCAAAAGCTCACAGTTGTTTGTTACAATTTTAGAACTGTCAAATATTAATAATGTTGCTGACCTCCAATAAGTAAATGACACATTAATGCCAAAACCTCAGGAAACTGCCCTTCACAATATACAGAAAATAACAAAAAAAACAGTTCAGAACCTTCTGTTGTGTTTGATTTGGAAAAGTTTTCCAATGCTTCATTTATCTGTCTTCAGTAGTTCTTTAAATTTTCATCCAACACTACAAAATTCTTTCAGTGTAAATTTTTAGAAAACTCTCATTCACTCGTGAAATGAAACAAACCAAAATACTCTGAACAGGAACTTTTTCGTTATTCACAGATCTACTCCTATCTATGAAATCATCATTTCCTGCTGTAAAATATACTCACCCTCTTCCTATGCTCTAAAAATAGTCCCTATTTGATTTGATAGCTCTAGGAGCATGTGGCCAACTTTTCTATTCAGTTTTATTTCTTGTTCCTCTTCAGAGTTAGTTTTGTCTTTAATAATTACCATGAAAGTAAATATGTTCACAATTCCTAACATGAACTTTCCCTCCTTCTGTGGATCCTTCTGTTAGAAAGGAGAAAATAATTGAAGCAAAAATATATTGAGATACTTTATAATTATCAATCTGTAATAAAAGACACGGCAAAGGACAAAAAAATTCACCCCATCCTTGGTCCTTGGGTTGATCATTACAGTGCAAAACTTTAATCAGACAGTCAAATGTTAACTCAAAGCAGGAAGTAAAAAAAGGCAAGTCAATGAGAAAGGGGGAAAAGAAAGAAGGAAGAGTACAAAAGTAGACATATGGATGTCTGGGGAGAAGGGTGATTAAATCCCCCGTAAATCTCACATACCAAGAGGTAAGATATTTTTCCTAAATTCCCAGAGGCAACACAATTCAGTCCCGTATCTGAGACTTGAAGGGATAATCATCTCCATATATAATAAGGCTGCCATGAAGGACAAGAGCTGGAGCTGCATGTGGGGGCATGGATTTCCCTTGGCACACTGAACGCTTTCAGTGCTGTGTCCAACTGGAGCTGATGGGTGAATTTTTAGGTAGATAAATTTGAATTGTCTGAGCTAGAACTTTGGCCGGGACAGGAACATTAATCCTCACTCATCTGCTGATGAATGAAAGGGGGAAAACAAGCAATCTTGGACAGCTACTCTGTCTTTCAACAGTTGCCTTTCAGATAAATCAGTTATATAAAAAAATAAATACTAGTGTGGTCCTTAGATGCAAGACAAGAGACCAACTTTCACTTTTCAGACTGGGGAAAAAAATCTCTGTTAACTGAACTCATGATTTATCTTGCATCCAACGGGTCAGAGCTTGGAACAAAAGGAGTTTGAGAACTGAACAAGCACCGATTGTCACTCAGGGCAAGTTCTACTTCAAAGGGTAAAGCGCAGAAGGAAACTGCTCTTCTGTGCTGCCCACGTGCTGCACAATTAACGCTGTAGGGCTCGTCTGTCCCCCAGGAGCACACCCCTGAGTCCCTTTGGCACCGGGGAAAAGGGCAGAAAAAATGACATAACTGTGCCAGCGCTGTGATCTGCTGGGCAGTAGAGAAACCCGCGTGCTTTTGAAATGACTGGGTCAATATTTCCCAGTTTCACGCTGCTCCCTCTCCCCACTCCAGGTGTTTTTACAACTGGGGAGGGCAGGCAGAGAGGGGTGCTGAGAAATCGGAACTGCGCTCAAGTGTTCAAACGTTTCCTTCACTAGACAAGCTTTTCTAAGTGATTAGTCATCCTCACAAGCATTTCCCAACAGCAGCGGGGAAAACCCCCCGGCCTCAGCCACGGCTGCTGAATTGATGGGCGATTACTCAGGAATTGAGGAGGTTTTTGCCTGGCAAAGGCAGAGCAGCAGTTTCCTCCTGTGCCTCCCTGGCAGGGCCGGCTGCCCCGGGCAGGCCCTGACTCACATTCCAGCGAGCAGGGCGGGGGGCCGCCTCTGAAAACACTGCAACATTTCTTTCCAGCCCAGATATTTCCAGCGATGCCGCTCCCAGAGCCGCCCCACACACAGCTCCACAGGCACTGACACTCCCGACCGCAGGCAGGATCAGGGGGGCTTCACCTTCCCCCTCCAGCACAGGCTGATCCCAGGGAAAAACCAGGAGCACGTGGAAAACGTGGTTTCCATCAGCTCGTCCCACAGGAGAGTGGGATATGGAATAAGGACGGGATGGGTCTGTGGCAGAGAGCAGGATGCACAGGGCCACCCTCAGCAGCAGGGCAGCTCCAACGCCAAGGGAACAATTTCGCTCCTTCCCAAATTCATCCACAGCATCGTTGCACTCAGTGCTCCCACACCTGCCTCCTGCCTGGGAAGTCAAAGCCAGGCATCACAGAAACTCTTGCCAGGAAAGCTGAGTGACACGCACAAAAAAGAGGATTAAACTCTCAAACAAGGTTTGTTATTCATCTCCACCGTTGATCTTTAATTTCAAAGGTGACAATCCCCGCTGGGCTGTGATTTTCATTAACACTCCCTGCCCTTGAGTTCTCCCTGCACAGCACATTCCTTTGGTGACAGAATGGTATCAGCCGGATCATGACAGTAGAAAGGGAAAAAAATCAAAAAAAAACCCAAAAAACAACACAATCTGCACCCTCCCACCTGAACAAAACCTAGTAATAAGAATCGTGTATCCCATTACTCCCAGTAGCAGCCACACACACCTCCAGGTGCAGGGTGAAGCTCCGGCAACACTCAGAAAATGAGAATTTTCTTGCCATCACAGCTGAGTGGAAAGTCAGCAGTAACGATGAGCAACACAGACAAATAAATTAATTATTCAAGCCAGACTTCTCATCATGGGTGCTAATTTGGAGATTTAAGCTCCAGCAGATCAGGGCAGGGGCACCTCACCCTGGTAAGATGTGCACAGTGGCACAAGCAGGACTGTCCCCTCCTGAGACAGAGTCAAAGGCTGGAAGAGGGGAATGAAATTGGTAGATGAAAAAAATGGTATTACCATATGGTAACTAGGGCAGAAGATAAATTCTTGGCTGTGAGGCTGGGGAGGCCCTGGCACAGGGTGCCCAGAGCAGCTGTGGCTGCCCCATCCCTGGAAGTGTCCAAGGCCAGCTTGGACAGGGCTCGGAACAGCCTGGGATAGTGGACGGGGTGGAACAAGATGGGCTTTAAGGTCCTTCCCAAGCCAAACCATCCCATGATTCCATGATCCTATACCCAGAGTACAACCCCCCTACTGGGATCCCCAAGGGCTGCAGGAGGAGTTCCCAGGTGCTGTCACAACTCAACCCCCCTGGCCCTTGCAAGTCAAACAGGGAGAGGGGAACACAACCCACAACAACCTGATGCACACGGGCACTTGCAGCCACCTTCCACGGGAAAGCCACCCAGCAGGGAACAGAGCAAACAGGCAGATGTCTCATTCTGAAACGGGAAAGGACTTGCACCCTATTGAACATGACAGGCAGTGAGTCACCTGCAGGCAGCAGGGCCAGGGACACGGTGCCACAACAGCCCTGCACAAGCAGGCCCTCCCTCAGCACCTGGCTGTGCCTCCTGTCCCTGCTCTGCACTGACACTCTGCCAAGCCCAGCAGTGCAGGCCTTAAGGACAGCAAATGAATGAAGCACAGTGTCCTCTCAGAGAGATTGCAAACAGGCTTTTCCACATTCACCAGCTCTGTGCTGCAATAGGGTGCAGTCCAGCAAACATCGATTTTGGGGACAATTTTCAGCTTCAGCAGCTCTGAACCTCCTGTTGCTCAGCTCTCGGTACAAGCAGTCCCTCTCTGGTGCCACAGATAATCAGCAGAACCCTGCCAGACCAGATTGTAGAGCTGATCCGCCCCACAACACCCCCATCTTTTTCTCCCTCCTGCACACACAACAGCCTGCGACTCTACACAGGAACTTGTCAGCAGTTCAAAGTACAACCTGAGACACCTCACAGACCAGGCAGACCTTACTGTGATATAAAACAAAAAGTCTCCGCATTTAAACCTAATCCATATTCAAATTTAACTATAGTAAAAATCAGAGACAAGAGAATGAACCATTTTAAGAACATTTCTCAGGGAAAAAAAAACTAAACATCTGCAAGTCTTAAAACTACACAAGGGGACTTCACCCCTTGTAACCTAAGTAACGAGTACCAAGTTGTGCTTAAGAATACTTGAAGTATGACTGAAAATGCCATCCTCCACCAGCAGTAGCCTATTGAAGACCAGCTAGATCCATTAACTCGGGTCTCTCACCCAAGTACTTCCTTTATCCAGACTTGTATCTTTTGTAGTATCAAAACTAAATTTTTAACACTATATCCCTGGTCTCTTGACAACCTGGCACTGGCAAAAAGTGGGGCAGGTACGTGGGAGCCGAGGAGTTAACCAGCACACAAAAGAGTACACTCACTTCAGCTCTGATTAAGTGGGGCAGTCACAAAAACAGAGGTCAACATCAGAAAATATTTTGTGAGTCATGAGGAGAGATTACTCACCATGCACTATTCAACTTACTCATCACAGTGTGGCACGGCCAGCACGGCTCACCACGGCTTCATTAGGGCACCGTGGCCTTTCCTTTGAGGGCGGAAGGCGGGGGAAGGAGCCGCACTTTCAGTTTTGTGTGGGAGCCAGTGGGAGGCTGGAGCTGCACCACCGCCGCCGCTCTCTCTCCTCCCACGGCCCTAATTAGACTCGGAGGGAAATACATGTTTCACATCAGCCTCCCCGGCTCTTTTAGCATCCCAACAAGCGCCGGGTTGTCAGCCGGGCTATTATCTGGACTCAGCAGTCTGGAGAGACCCCACTTTTCCTATTATACAAGAAATAAGCAGCAGCCCAGCAATAAAGAGACACGGTATTAATCCAGGCGTCCATTAATGGGAGAGGCCAGCCTTCTATGCAGCAACACCGACGCCGCTAATTTAAAATGTAGTAAGAGCATAAAAATAGCCAAGTTACTCAAGGCAGGGTTACATCACAGCACGGAGCCCGGGCACGCAGCAGGTTCACACTACAGAGCCTCGGATGTTGGGAAACATGACTCCCTGCACTGCTGCTGCTCTCACCAAAATTAACCAGCCGGGACCGAGAGTTTCCCGTTCGCTTTCCTTCCAGCTCTCCTCGGAAAACACATCTCACAGAGTACAACAGGAAGCAACCAGAACTCTGCTAAATAAAACTCCTCGAAGCGGGGTGTGGGGGTTTTTTTCCCTCCCCTCAGCTATTCCACCTGGCTTCCTCGGAACCACGAGCGGTGAAACTAAGAAATGTTCTGCTTACGTCAAGGCGAGCCGAGCTCTCCCGGCAGCGCGGGGCCGCGCCAGCGCGGGGAAAGCGCGGCTGCAGTTCAGCAGAGCACGATGTCAGCAGGCCAAGCGCTGCCACGGACACAGGGATTTGTTTGCAGAGCCCCAGGGTTCAGCCGCGGCCAGCGCCGGGGCGTGCGTGTGTGCGAGCACGGCTCGGCCGCGCTCCGCTCCCCGCCTCCGGCTGAAACATCCACTCGGGCATCACTCTGGCAAAGGTGGCAATGTCAAGCGGACGGTTTAATGGCAGGATGTTTGGGGTTTGTGGTGTTTCTCAGTACATGGGGGGAATCACACACATCATACCACCCCCGCCATCACTCCCACCACCACCTCCATCCGCTGCATTTCTGATTAAGTGAGAAGAAATTCTATTTATTCTGCCATCCTCAAAATCAGCTGCCCAAGTTTTCCCAAATCAACTTAATGCCCCTATTTCCCATGCTGCAAAACACACGTTTCACCCTTAAAATAAAGTGCGGGGGGTCCGGTTTTTCGGTTTTAAAGCCTGTAGAAATCTCTGTGAACAGACGTAAAACCATCCCTCCCTCCCACAACAATCCTTATCCCGCGTAATCTTTAACCTCCGCTTCACACAACCCGCTCGGGGAGGTGGGGGGGGGGGT
>WBMY01016390.1:0-24988 GCA_013397315.1 Donacobius atricapilla
AGTCTTTATAATACCCACGCATTTCTGTCTGGGTGCACTGGGAATAAAGCCCTTTTTCGCCCAGCCACTTCTATACCCAGCCTCTGGATGTTTCTTTACAACACACGAGTTTTACTTCTCAGAAAGAAATCCTCACGAAGAATTCCTGCTGTTTAGCTAAAGGAGTATTTTGGATATGCACAGCCTATGATGGAGCCAGTAGGACCTGCTCTCCAAAAATGACAGCTCACATCAGCTATGTGTAATGCTGGTTTTTGAGGATGTAAATTCTGAAAAGTTTCTGAACCTAATTTCTCATGAGATTCCTGAAAAAATGAAAGCAATTCAAATATTTGTATTTGATAAAAAACATTTGAAACTTGAAGATTTCTAAGCCTGGGAGAGAATAGAATAAAGAAATATTTTTCCCCCTACCTTTAACCTGCCTGCTTAATTTTAGTTGATTTCAATAGGGATCAAGAGTTTCACAGTCAGATCTCCAAACTGACTTTGGCAGAGATCCCATCAGTGAATACTCTGAGATGGAACAGGTCAGCAATATAAATTTTATTATTATAAATAATCGTTTCTCGATGGAAGAGCTGGGTGCTGCTGTTGCACGGGAAGCACAGCAGGTTATGGGGCAGAGGGACTCATCAACATCCAGGAAAAAGAACTGTGGGGAACCAGAGCTCCCGGGAACTCCCTGGGCATTCCTCTGTGCCAGAAACGGTTCTTGTAAAAACCATTTCTTTTCAGGAATACTTGTTGCTGAACATTTTCTGCTATCTGCCCCGGGAGGAGAGGATGCTGCGAGCCAAATTTACATCAGCCTTGCCTTGGCTTTCTCCCAGCTGTTCTAATGCAGCCTTCATGCAAAAAGATGCCTCAGCCCCCTATGAAAACCTGAACTTCCTGCCAAGAAAAATACCTGGAATATCTTCGCAGCTTCGTTTCCCATTAAGGACTGCATGAGCAGCATCCAAAAGTGTCTTTTGCTGAGGATAATAGTTATTTTCCTCCCGGGAACGGCAGCTGTAAGGGAGCCCCCAGCAGGACTGGCAGGGTGAGTCCTGCTCCCACTTTTTACGCATCTTCTCCTGCCAGCGCAGTCCGTGCCTGCCCAGCCCCGCCAGCCCTCAGGACAGCTTCTCTCCCGACTCTTGAACTGCTCCTCTTATCTTTGCTCTGTGTTTCAAACCTTTCTTATGCTAATTAAAACAAATGTCAAGCACGGGTAAAAATGCTGCAGTCACAAAGCCAGAACAGTCATGGATTAATTAAAAGAAAAAAGAAATCAGTGACAAAGCAGGCAATGATAATGGAGAAAGTCTGTTCTTGCTTCACACTGATGTTCTTTGAATTTGATAACACCAGATTTGTTAACACCATTTGGTTACATACCTCTGAGTTCAGAAGGCAGTGAAACAGGAACATGAAAAATCCCTGGAAACAGAAAAAGGGAGAAGGGTGAGGTCTGGCTGTGAAAAATCAAATCCAGTAACGTGTTTCTCTCAGGCTTGTACAGAACAGGCATCAGGCAGCTGGAGAAACCTGCAGCATTGGGTTACTGTGGGGCTTGTCTGGAGCCATTCCTGTAAAAAACACCCCCTAAACTTTCTGTACTAAACGAGAATCTGACTGAAAACATGCAGAAATTCTTATTTCATGACAACAAGAGAACTTTTTGTTTGTGGTTGCAAAGACCAAGGAGAGGGAAATGCTCTTAGGGAAACACCAGAGCAGGACTTTTCAGATTAGAAAAGCACGAGGAAAATTTTCACCTCAGAATTTTGCTATCTTTGGGCTTTTAGTCCAATGCAAAGTGAGAGGTTCTCATCCCTTTCCCTCACAAAATAATTTTAATTTCCTGGCAGTGGTATTCAGCACCAAGAACCCTGTTTCACTATTTTTGTATCCATAGTGCTGTTTGCTCCCAGGACAAGAAAGGATTTACAGGAGATTGTTTTTTCTTCCTCTTTGTGACCACAGCTTGGGAAAGAACTGTAACACACCTCCAGGGTTATGCTCGACTGAAATGTCTGCTTAAAGCCCAGCAGATGTTTCCATTCCTCCTTGGACAGAGCTATTTCTCTGGATCGCTGTGCCAAGAAGATGAGGTGGAGTTTCCTGCATGCAGGAGTTCTGTGCAGCACAGGGAACAGCTCCACTTTTGATCCTTCCCATAGACTTCTGTTTGCTTTCATTTAGGCTCAGTAATGAAGGCTCAAACTGGCACTGAGAAATTGGCCTGGTATCTCTAGTGCAGAATCCTGCCTGTGGTACACAGTGCTGGAAGAATGAATCCCAGTTAATTTCTGGATCTCGGGGCTGTCTCATTTATTTAATTATTGCTGCTGGAAACACTACGGAGTGGGACACAAGTTCTCTTCAAACAAAGACAAGCAATTGCCAGCACTCTGCCTAGCGCAGGCTTAAAAGACAGAGGAAGAAACACAGAATAAAATGAAATAAGCATAAACATGTGGAAACATTACTAATGATCCATTTAATTGGATCTCAGAAGCACTTTTGTAGCCATAAATTTTCCCACCAGGTACTTACTTGTAGTGAATTAAAAACAGCAAATATATACTGAAATACTATAGCGTGGGCATTGACAGCCAAAATGCCAAAGATCCACGAGCTCCCCAAGATTGGTAAGAGAACAGCCACGGCTTTAGCTGTTAGTCTGTAAGAGAAAATGAAAACGGGAAACTGTGGTGAGAGCATTAAGGAAATGTCAGCCTCCACACCATGGAGTTTGTCAGTTGTGTCCTGGCAGCAAGGCAGCAGGCCAGACTCTTCTTTACCCTGAAATTCTTTTAATGAGCAAGACTTCAATTAATTTTTCACTTGTGGAAATGGGGATAAGAACACTGGTGTCACACCGGCTAAATAGAGATGCTGAGTCAGTAACTGAGGGAGCAGGGAAAGAGACCTGCGATAGCCATAAAAATACTGCAGGCACGGCTTCAGCTTCCAGAGGAGTTTGTTAGTGGGGAGCCAAGAGTGAACCCCGTGAGCGCTGCACACGCAGCTCCCAGCACTGGGCACTGCTGCCCTGTCCACTCTGCCACCACCAGAACCTCCTCAGGCCGCAGGACCGGCCCTTGGCAGGGCAGGCACTGCTGGTGGAGCCCAGAGCAGTTCCTCTGCAAGCGGGAGCGCAGGAACACCCAGGCACACGTCCAGGGCCAGCGCAAGGACAAACTCCTCCTCCGGGCCCGCTGGGAACAGTCTCAGCAGCACGAGACAAAAAGCACAGAGGGCACCGGTCCCCATCTGAAACGTGGGCCAGGGAGGCAGAACCTCTCCCAGCTCCACAAACACCGGGAGCTCCTGCTGTACCCGTGGGACTCATGCACACTGAGCGAATTAAGTGTATAAAATATCCGGGAATTCAGTCTCTGCTACCACAGCAGATAGAGAAGCCAGGGGGCAGTAAAGAAACAGGGGTAGTGAGGAACGAAAAGTCAGTCCCTGCTTGCTAAAGCCAAGTGTTTTTAGAAATGATCAGGTTGGTATTGAGATGGAAACCTGTGCCAGGGAAAAAGCCGTTCCAGGGAGATCAATGCCCTACTTGTGCCTCATTGCCCCCTCGTACAGATTAAAGCACACACTGAGAGATGCACAGAGCTCCCTGACAGGAGACTGCTCATAATTACAGCAAACACGAAACAAATGAGAGTTCTCTGCAACACAATCCAATGAAGAAACCTTTAATTAAACTTAGAGACAAGATGCCTTCTTCATTTCAATGATCTGAGCACACACTCCATTATATATTCAAATAAAAGTGTGTTCTGAAGTTTATGGGAAAATCTGGGACAGGGAAATGTCTGGATTTTTTTTTCTGTTCTGGTTTGGTTTTTTCCTGTATTGATTCATATCTCTGTATGCTCAGTCATGAATATTTCTGCACAATTCAATTTAATTCTTCCAGGAGTTTTTTCAGTCAGAAAATGAAGGAATATCTTAAAGCTTGAGGTCCTATTTAAATTTTAAAATGCATTTTAAAAGATACAATTTAAAAACAACTTGCATAAGTTTATTTTTTGTGAATCAGGGATGCTTTGGGTTTGTTTTGTTTTTGTTTTGTTTTGTTTTTTTTCTCTGATAGGATGAAAGCTCCTCCCTAAAGCCCAAGATAAAATAAGCTGCACTGGGAGCTGTGCAGTGCAGGGAGCCCTGGGTGTCCTGAGGAAAATGCAGCTGTGCAGGCAGGGAGCAGCTGGGGCTGGAGCAGGTTCAGTTTGGGTTCCTCTCCAGCTCCCCCTGTAAACCTGCCTTCAGCACAAACCTTGCCTTCTCTTTTGTTCTCACACTCTCTGCTTTCATAAATCTTCAGTTTGCAATATCCTTTTCCCCAACCATTTTGTTGCCAAGAACGTTTTCATTGTTTCCCTTTGAGTTGGAGCATAAAAGGCTTCATCTGAGTTGTAGTTGGGGGCAGAATAGAGTCAGGAAGTCAATTTCAATATTTTCAAAACCATTCTTACAGTTTGGATTTTCAGAAGCCTTTAACATTAAAAATTTACTGATATAATTTTTAAAATAACATTTTAATAAACATGGTTCTTTAGTAAGCCCAGAGCTCAGCATGTGTGCAGCAGAATTTCACAGCTAAAATCCAAATACAATCCAGATGTGGGATTTTCAGTGCAAAAGTATTAATCTTTCACGCACACTCATTTAGAAAAGCAGCCATGTGAAGGTGAAATTCATTTAAGACTATCTGAGGGTCAGCTCTGCCTATGATTCTCCTGAATCTCATTAAGACTTTTCTGACTTTTCCCTAGTCATTGTGTAGCTTTCTATCCTTACATGCTTGGAATTCCATCCTGTGTAGAAAATTATTAATTCAAGGTGTTTATGAGCTTTACCTACCAATCAAAGGACCCAACTCTAAGGTTCCTGGCGCTCTTTTATCTTCTTCCACTTACCCCTCCCCTTCCTGCCCTTATTCCATTTTAATCTTTGAACTTAAAAAAAAGAGAAATACTAACTGTAAAATGCTGCTTTAGAATGCCATTACGGTAGCAAGGTTAAAAAAATCCTAGAAACACAAAAGTTAACGTTCCACTAGGTGCATTAATTCTGACACGCTGCACATACTTTATTTTTTTTTTATTCCCGTTTTTCCTTGCTACATGAATATTTTAGTAGATTAGTTCTAGCACACTAAGATATGGAGCACAATCAAATAGACGTTGTTTTTGGAGAAGGAATACTTCCCCATGCATGACTTAAGCTGTGCAACCTAGAAAAATAGCCACTAGCTTCAATGGAGCCTTATATTGTCCATAAAATCGGTGACATGAAGCAGTAATTTGGGGCAGGGGCTGGGCTTACATTGCAGATCCTGCGCTTCAGCCCCACCAGGACTTCATAAACCTCACCAGGAGCTTTTCCTGTGCCCAGATGTGTCAGCCCAGCTGGCTTTTCCGGAGGTGCTTTTCTTTCGGCACTCCCCTCGGGACAGGACTCTGCTCTCTGCTGTCCATCTTGCCGGGAGACGGGCAGCATTTTAACCCCGCTGAAATCAGTCTACAGGAAGGGGAAGGTTTTGGAGGGGGATAATTACCTGGCTGCATGGCAGCCCGGTGTGCAGGAAGGACAGGCTTCAGCACCTCTGAGACCAATTTTCATTACCAACATCATCTGCAACCGTTGCACCGTTGCTGCAGCTCAGGGACACCTCCGGGAGCACAGCTGAGCCCCCCAGTTTGTTCTGTTTGCAGCTGGTGGGAACAGCTGCCCTCCGCTGTGATTGCTCCTTTCCCTTGGCTCATCCCTGCCCTGAGACCTGTGGGTATTTACACCCGTGCAGAGCAACCACACTGACAACAGCCTCACCTTCCAGGAGAGAAATGTCACTGCCTGCAGAAAGAAAACTTTATTACCTCTGTGAAGGGGACCCCTCATTCACAAATCAATTTTATTGGTTCTATATGGAGCACTAATCCTTTTAAGACTTCTGACATCCACTTTGCTGTCATGATGCCTGCTGAAGTAAGAACTAAATTCAGACCCATAAGCCAAGATTATATAATCATTGGAGGAAATACTGCCAAAAAAAAAGCAAAATTCCTTCACCACAATTCACAGAACAGAACAGTTTGACAGATAGGTCTTTTAATGAAGTTTCTCTCTTGTTTCTGGAGCTCCTCTCTAGTCACTTCTAGCAGTACCCTTTGTGTTTTACATAAAAATAAATAAACCCTCAAACCTGCGAGTAACATTCCAGACTTGTGGCTGAAAACCAATTAATTAAATTTCAGTTTCCCGTTCGTTATAAGCAATGTTTGCTCAGCCCTGAGCTGGAAGCTGGAGAGATGCTGGGAAGGCAGGTGCAGCAGTTCTGTGTGAATGAAAGTGATTTTCAGAGGAGCCCAAGCCCTGGCGCCCTGAGCTGGCCGTGCTCAGTGCCAGCCCTGCCCAGCCCCGAGCACAGCGCCAGGAGCTCCGTGCTGCTCCCGGGGCTACCCCAGCTCACTCCTTACTCCAGGGAGCAAAACCAACACCGAGGGCTGCAGGCGCTGCCTTGCTACCCACATCAAAAGCACAAATGGAGGAATTGTGGTGGCAGCTGATAAATTTCGTGGAACTAGGCAGCAAATGGCAGAAAAACCACAGAGCATTCTTCAGGGCTGAGGAAGAGCCGCTGAGCCCATTTGGGATCTAGAGGAATGAGCTCCCTTGCACTCCTCAAGGAAAAACTCTCTGAGAGAAATGCGCTGGGCGTCTTTGAGCTGCTCAGGCTCAGAGCAAATCCCTCAGGCCCCCTCCCGACCCACAACCCATTTACAGAGACGTCAGGGCCGGTGTGTGGCTGTCCTACCAAATGGAATTAAGCTCTGGACTCTGCTAGACATCTTGATCTGGCGGGTAGGACTTCCATCCTAAAAGGACACACACGGATTTTACTTCTGCTCCTGGCGCCAAGCAGCAGCGGATGAATTCCTGCAGGCACACCTGAACCTCCTCCTCCCCTGCCCCTTGTCCTGGCTGCACAATCAGCCTGACGGCACAAGGAATGTATTTCTTCAGCACATACACAGTTGCTTACCTAATCTTGGGTGGTTTCTAGGCAGAACTATAGCAAATTAAAGAAAAAAAAAAGACAAAACTAATAACTGCAGAGGCCATTTCCCCATTTCCCAAATGTTATTTGCACTTTCAAAATAATGGTGTGAATCTGACTAAGAACCATTTGCAGTCACTTCAGATCATTGCTTTCCTGTGGGTGTCATTTATAACCCAGGAAGAGGCTGCTAAATGCAAGCATTGTAGCTACAGAAAAAAAAAAAAAGAAAAAGAAATCTAGGCTGCAACAGCAGCTAAATTCAGACCGATTTTTATCAGGAGCGGGAAGGGAGGTGGAATTGCTCCTGTGCTGTCACCCTCAGTGTTTCAGTCTGACCTCTGAGCACGGCCCCTCACAAGAGGGCAGATGGTGCCAGAGCAGCCTCACCTCTCCCGTGCCTTCCCAAATTCTCGAACTGCCTTTGGGAGACACAGCATTTGCCCAGCGTGCTGCAGGCCTGAGCTCAAGTCGCTCTTTTGCCTACGGGACTGCACTTTCCATTTTTGCAGAAAAGCATTTTGACTCTCTGCTTGATGTTCATTGTTCCCTGTTGAACCTGTCCCACTCATATTGAATAATTAAATATTCTCTGGCTTGGAGGGAGAAGGTGAACTCCACAGATTAGTCACAAGGCACTCCCTGAGAGAGGAGAGTCCTCCCTAATCCTCGCTTTATTAATATTTCTGAATCTATATTAAATATTCAGTAGAGCAGGGACTGAAACTCAAGTCTCACTTCAAATCCCCATCAAGCCAGACAAAATTAAGACCATGACCAGAAATGGAGCTACCTTAGGAATTTTAATATTGAGCAGGCAATTCCAGGGATTGCAGCACTGACTTCTGACTTAAGCACCTAACCAGGGATTTAGGAATTCCTAAATCCCTGTCTTGCTGGGGCTTTCCACAGATCAAGCCCCTTGTCACCTCCATTGCTTCCAGATTCTAAAAATACAAAAGAAAAAAAAATGCTTCCCAAAAATTAGGTAGAGAACCAAAACATGTCCTTCTCCTTGTCCTTACTGCAAGTTACTAAAAACAAATAGGAAGAATTAAAACATCCTGTCCTTGCAAGCTGAATTTTAGGAGCTTGTGATTTCCCCAGGGAAACCAAGCTTGCAGTGAGATTTTACCGTTCTTTCTCCAACATTTTTTGGTCCTAATTCTCTCGTTGCATTGCTGAGACAGCTTTCTGTGCTCCTTAATCCCCGAGGTAAGAGGTAATTTCCCCCTGAACTTTGCCATTAGCTCGTGAAAGAAAACGAGAGCTCATTCCCAGGGCGGAGGCGGGCTCCATCCCCAGGGAAGGTGTCAGTACCTGGGGCCGGTGTGTGGCACCTGCCCTGCACAGCCCCGGAGCTGCTCCCCTTCCCAAGGGCCACCGGGAGCTTCTCTGTTCTCAGGGAAATCACCCTCACTGCGGGTGGCTGGGCCTCCTGCTGCACATTTGTGATTTAACCCTGAAAACGTTGCGTGCCCCTGCTCCCCCTCGTGCGCTGCTCCCCCTGGGGCACCGCTGGAACATCCGGAGGAGCCCCGGTGGAGCAGAGCATCCTCTCTCTTCTCCATGGCAACTGCCAGAGGAGCGTGCAGGACAAACCTGGCAGCCAGGCACGTCAGGCGCGCCGGCAGCAGCCGCAGCCCGCAGAGACACCGACCGGTCCGGCAGCAGCACTTCAGCCAGCGGGGCCTTTCTCCCCGGCAGAACGGGCAGGCGAAGTTTCAGCCACAGGGTCCAAAAGATGTGGCTGCTGGAAATGCGTGAGGCTCCAGAAATGGATGACAGAACAAATTTCCTGGGAGTGCTTGTTGATGACCGTGGCCAGGAGCCAAAATAATTAAATTCTTAGAAAATCGTGTGGAAAATGCAAGCGGTTTAAAAGGAAAAGAATTGGCCCTGATCCTTACAATGGTGAAGACTTATTCCTTTCTTGAACACAAATGTTCACTTGCCTATTTCTCAGTGTTCGCTTCTTCCCCAAAAGATTCTGGAGCTACTTTATAGAGCTAAGACGTTGTGGGGGAAAAAAGAGACAAGAAAATATTACCCACTTCCATTACAGGTTTCCTTTAATAGTCTCACAAAAGTAAATTCACCAGAAAGTCTGGAGGGATTCATTTGAGTTTTTTAAAAGAAAATAAATAGCAATTTTCTAATGGGTAAGGCTTTTGTTTTGTTTTGTTTGGTTTGGTTGTTGTTTTGTTTTTTTTTTTTTTTAACATATCATGCTATTATTAGGGGCCAGTTTGTCTTCAAAGGTCGGACAAAAGAGCAACACTGTTCTCACAACCAGGCAAGAAAAACTGTGGAGGAGGATCTGCTTTACTGAAACCCAGTTTGCCATGAGCAAGCCCTGGGCTAAACGGGTTATGCTGTTAGTTCTGTCTCCAGGTCAAAGATATCAAATAATTGACAAAAATGATTGTAAAGTCATTTTTGATGACTTCAACTTCACATGTCGATAGGAGCAACAGGATGATCCAAGCCTGGCTGCTCTGGGCACCCCGGAATCAATCTGATCCTTCAGACTCCTGACACAGAACCGTGCCCAGGAAAAGGCTCTGGCTGCGGCAGCTTCTTCCCAAAAACCTCCTCACCTTCTGCTCAAGGACAAGGAAATGCAAATGTCTGCAAGGGTCAGGTGCTGCCTGAGGCTGGAGCAGGCTAGGGGTGATCTACTTTTCCTTTTGACATTGACACCTGATTGTACCTTCACTTCTGCATTGCCTCATCCTTTCTCCAGCTGCCGGGGCAGGACCTCTCCCAGGTCCTGACAGCCTGCTGTAAACTGTCCCCAGGCAAACTGCCGGAGTCCGGCACGAATCTGCATCGGCCCAGCTCTTACTGCTTTTCATTGCCTAAATCCCTGCGAGTCATCTTGAAACAATATTCTGAAAATTACTCTTATTGCGCTACTTACAGCCATCTCAATCTTCTTTATAGCTGTTCTATCATGTGGTGAAAATCTCTGTTTTCCCAGCAGTAAACGGAGATGACAGAGCCAGGGCTAATAAAGGGCGATTGTCAAATCACAGGAGTTCCGGGCAGGACCTCGTGGCGTTCCCTTTCCCTGCACAACGGGAGCTGTGAGGGAAGCACTCACAGGGCTGGAATGCTGCTGGGAAGGGCACAGCCTGCTCAGAAAGGACACGCAGGGAGGGAGAAGTGGTCTGTAAAAACACAGACCCGCTCAAAGAGAGAGAAACCAGGAGCAGACAGAGCTTTCAGAAACCTCTGGGCCGAAGGAAAGCAAAGCAAACACAACTCTGGCAGCGCACATCTATTTTGCCTTGCCAGACCAGGAGGATAATGTGGAGAGGGTCATTTTCCCCTAAAAATTTCAAGACTTGTCCAAAGCACAGGATTGCATAGAGCGAGCTTCATTTAATTAATTATAACTATAATGAAACACTGTTTATAGACCTGGTTTTAAGACTTAATAAAGCTGCAGTCCGTGATGAAAACCCATTATGATTAATTTTGTTTTCCCTGCTCTGGGATGTCAAAGCAGGCACACCATATGCTACAAATATGAAGCAGCCCCTACTCTGTGCTCCATGTGTCGTGTTGGGGGTTGAGTTTTCAAGAAAAGTGTGGTTCTTTGGAAAGACTGGAGGCAAGCGCCAAAAATTATTGGTAATTGATAAAACATGGCCTGTCAAAGATGGCCCAGGCTCCAGTTCCTCCTTTCTCAAACAGTCCTTGTAGAAACAGCGAGTTTTCACGAGAAAAAAGAGCTTCCCAGCTAGTTACTCCCTGAGGAGACCCAGAACTCCATCTCCAGAGGCTTTTACCACTAAGTGTGATTGTGTTCTAGGCATGTTTCAGGATAGTCAGAGGCAATTACAAAGCCATTTACCTCTCCTTAGCTGACAAGTGGCAACAGCCTGCACAGCTGGGTAGTTCTGCAGCCCTGGAACACCCAGGAAAAGCAGCCTCCTCTGGGAGTCTGGAGGTTTGGCAAATATTTCGGCCTTTTAACTTGGAGTCAGTGGGACCCATATTTTAATTTAGGATGACAAAGTAACAACCGCGTCAAATCATGAAGAAAATTTTTTGTGGAATGACATTCACCCCCCGAGGAGCTGAATTCTGAAAACGATCTCTTGACCCAAACAGTCTCAGTGACCCTTAATTATGCAACGATATCAACAGAACAACCATCCTCCCGTGTCCATGGCAACGGCAGCGGCGGCAGCAGGGACCAAGGCCAGGCACAGAGTGAGGAGGAAAAGGCGTTTTCTGTGCAGCGGCTCCGGGAGCTTTACTGCAGCAGGGGCACACTCAGCTGCAGCCTTGCCCGCATTCCTGCCTCACACAGGAGAGAAAAACAGAACAGCAGGGCCGGCTGCAGGCCGGCTGCGACCCCTGTGCATGGGCAGTGCTGCTTTGGGGCAGCTGAAAAACAGAACAGCAGGGCCGGCTGCAGGCCGGCTGCGACCCCTGTGCATGGGCAGTGCTGCTTTGGGGCAGCTGAAAAACAGAACAGCAGGGCCGGCTGCAGGCCGGCTGCGACCCCTGTGCAGCGTGCGGCTGCCCCACAGCAGCACTGTCCATGCACAGGGCACTGCTGCAGCCCCAGGGGTTTGGTTCCTGACTGAGCTGGCTCTGAAGAAGGCTCGTGCAGGCTACCCGAGCCTGTCCAGTGTTTGTCACTCGATGTCACGGGCGATGCCGTGTCATTTCCAAGTGCCTGCACCTCTTGGATTTCTGGGACATCTCAAGCCCTCTCCTTTAGCAAGATGCTGCCGCACTCGGGTACCGCTGGTTTCCATACACATTATGAAAATGAAAAATAGACTCTGTGGTCATCATTTATTTATTTAAATTCCTGGACTGAGGGTTAGCTAATTCTCTTGCTCTGCACAGACAATAAGTCATGAAACACTTCTTTATGCAGCTCCATCCATATTTATATCACACATATTTCCATTTGTCCTATTGCTGCTTACAAGGAGTCTGAGTGCCCATTCACTCATATGAGGACACCCAAATCTACTTTGTTCTCCTACTGCATTCAGGTATTCCCTAGTTTTTCAATATTATTATTACTATTTTTAAAATAAGACAACTAACTTAGGATGCCATCTGGAGAAGACACATGAGACTTATTAGGGAAAAGAAACAGAGTAAAGAACATGGTTCCTCCTGGGGTGGCGACAGAATCTCACTTTCAAAACCTCACTATTCCTCACCTTCTTGTGTTTCCAGTTACCATCTGACTTTACTGCCTTTTTCATTATTTCTAATACTGCTCCAAAAGAAAAGTGCTTTTCAGTCAGTTTCTTTCATTAAAATATGTTTCTGCCTCACATCTTTTTCAATTGAAAAGAATTGGCAATAATGTTCAATTTCTATTTCCAGAACACATGTAACATAAATAATGTTAATAGCATTTTATTACTTACCTGAAGAAAGCACCTTAAAGTTTAAAAGTATCTTTGATACTAAGATAGTATCTTTTCTTTATTGTAATTACCTGTATTTTCCACTTATTTAGTTTTATTTTCAGAGTGCTTTATTGGGAAAATATGTAAATCACACTCAGCTAAGAGCTGTGTCAGACTGGGCAGTGATTTACAAGCTGCCCAGAGCTCTGCACAAGGCACATGCTTAAATAACATTTATATTCTGCATTGCCACAACTATAATATTTGTTCTTATTATTCTGCATAAAGCTGACACAGAGTTCCAGGATTATAAATTGGAGCCAGGGGTGTAAATGAAGCAGTTCAAGCAACCTCTGGAGGTTATTGCTGTTCACAGGGAATTGTCCCCGCTTGTGATGAACGAGCGGCGTTTAATCGTTACCCTGGAACCAGGCACCAAGCTGTGACTCACAGCCCCGTCCTCCCACCAGCACTTTCATGCCTTAAAATCTGATATTAAAAGATGGAAAACTAAATCCAGCTAGGACATTTTAAAAACAAATTAATGCGAGCTTCAAAGCTATGGATTTTCAAACCCTGAAACTTTCCGTAGTTATAATTCTAGAAGTGGAGGAGACAAGCCGCCCTTTAGGGGACTTTGGCAGCAGGGAGGGCACCGAGGAGTGGCAGCACCACGCGCTCTTCTCAGACGTGTCAATACCACGTTAACAACACCCTCGACCTGACTCCTCTCCTCCCGGCCCCCTGGGTGCCACAAAGGACTCGCCAGGAGTGATCCAGCCTTAGGCAGGGGCCAGCAGAGGTTTGTTCTCATGAAATGCCGTGTAAATCCTGGTTTGCCTTAAGGAGACCCCCATCGGAGCCCCCAGGCCGCTGCAGAGAGCAGATTGCACCTGCAGCCACTGCCCTTGGAATCTCTCAGGGACTGGTGCGTGGGAGTCAAGAAACGGATCCAACCACTGGTCAAGAAGCAGAACAGAAGCTTCCAGACATTCCCATCCGGGGAAGATGATAAATAGCTGGAGGGTGGCTTGGTGTGGCCCCTCCTCTCACAACATTCACCTCCATCACTGATTCTGTTGTGCTCACAGCAAGGTTTCATCACTGGGATTTAATAACCAGGTTTTAATAAACCTTATTCTATCCTGACATTCAGATGTGAAAATAAACATGACTAAGCGTGTCTAAAAAAAATTGGTTTATCTTTATACTCAGAAAAACCAGCACCTCTTAACGAGGAAGTTTTCCCTGCAATTTTGTATATATGTTTTGCCTTGCTGCCCTTCCTAACACAGAAGGGAACAGGCACAGGTACCAGAGCTACTTGTTCCTCTGGAGCCAGCATCCACAGCCCTGGAGCAGCACATCCTGCTCAAGGAGCAGCGACAGGAAACGATTCCCATAAAGGACAGTTCTGGCTCAGGAGGAGACAACCAAGGAAGAAAAGGAGCCGTGGAAGGCTCACAGCGCCATCTGATCCAGCTCAGACAGGCTGGCTGTGGCTCCTGGCAGCAGAACGAGCCCGGACAGGCAGGGCACAAGCCCTGTGGAAGCTGCTCAGAGGCAGCAGCTCTCCAGGTAATCAGATCCATTGCTTTGCAACTCCCTTCCCACCACAGGAAGCCTGAAGTTATTTGATTTTTTTTCATCAGTTTGTTCCTGTCTCTCTCATTTTGCAGAGCAGCCTCCTCTCCGCAGCTTTGCTTTACATACTTTTAATCTTTTAAAACTCCTCCCCAAATGTGCCTGAAATGCTCCTGAACAATCCCAACTGGCCTGGAGCCTTTCTGCAGTGCTGTGACTCTCAGCAGCTGCAGCACAGAAAGCTCTCCCATTACTGCCATTATGGTCTCGAAAAGATTAGCACTTCCTCATTAATACCCTCATTGGCAACATTCAAACCCATGTTATTTTTAGCCAAAAAGCCCCGAGTCTAATACGGAGACACCCAAACTGCATTTGTATTTGTCATATTCAGTGAGCCAAAAATTTAATTAGGTTGAAGACATTATCATTGGCAGTAGCACTCCAGCTCACTAGTTGTCACTGCTCAATACTTTCACTTTGATTATTTCCTTTGTTTCAGCTCTCCTCCTCCCAACAGTTTGTTTCTAGGAGGTGCATCACTCATGCTCTTTGAAGCCACGTTCAGTGAACATGATGCCTTACACACAGTGAGAAATTGTGAATAAAAGGGACCGCTGAGAGCAGATTTGGCCTGTCACACTGCTCTGTCTAAGGGATGGCTCCCCTTCAGCAAATGGGAAAAGCTCTCCTGGTTTCCATTAGAGCACACAGAAACAGGAGCTGCCTGTCTCTGAGGGCTGTGCTGCAAACATCTGCCCCCCAGAAGGGCACAGAAAGGATTTCCTGCTGCCATGAATTTTGGATCCCTGTAGGCTTTCAGAAGAGTTTACACACGACAGCTTGCTCCTCTCCTTCCTTGTGGAGGGAGATTAAAAAAAAAAAAATTAAAACATTCTCTAATGGCATCAGAAGAGGTGGAATTGAGCCAGGGAGGAGATGATGGTGTGGCTTTGGCAGGAGAGCTCTCGTGAGAGCTTGGAGCAGTGCTGTGATTGACAAGTGCGTTCTGTGGGACGAACAGCTGGGAATAATCCTGAGAGCGAGGAGCCCTTGGACACCAAAGGACACAAACCAGGAATGGAGGCACAAGGACAAAGCCGGCAGGACAGGAGCCGAGGTTAAAGCGCCGAGGGGATGACTCCCCGGACCTGTGTCCCAGGAGGGGGCCGGGCTGGGGGGGTTTACAGAGTGAACTAGCGAGGCACGGAGAGGGTCGGTGATTGAACGCATGAACAATTCGCCAGAGCAGCCGCAGCCGCAGGGCGGGAGGGATGGCTGCAAAGTGCTCGGGAACGGGCAATCAGCGGCTGCAGCGCAGCCCTCCTGGAACGCACCTGGAGAGGGAAATGCTCCCTGTGCATTGCTCGAATCGCCAGAGCAAGGATTTGCACCAAACCTACAGACTCCGTTCTCAGTTTCGTGCGCGGGGCTTTGTGATCTATTAAACAATGCAGATGGAACTAACACAGCAGCGACATCACTGACTGCTGAGATTTTCCTGAAGCCCTGTTTGGCTCCCATTCACTGCAGCTACTGCCATTTCCCCCAGTTTCCAGTCATTAATTTAACTAAACAGAAAACATATTTTTCCATTGGATAACTTTTTCACTATTTCACTGAGTCTGAGGGACGAAGAAAATCATAAAATGAAAGAAAGAACAGGGTAAAAAGCTAAGAAATATTTCTAATTTTGCTGTAATTGCTTTCCCCATGGCTGATGATGATAGGTATCACTTTCGGTTCACTGAGTGCTGAAGTGTACAGTTTATAAAAAAGACAGAGATTTTTCCAACTCATTGGACCATTTCAGGGCAAGCAGCGAGAATGTATTTAATAAGAGTTGGACTTGGCAGTTTGTTCAAGAAAAGTTAATTAAACTGTCTTTTCTGGACAACAGAATGCAGAAGTGAACTGGCTGGGAAATCCCAGGGGCTTGGTGCGGGTGGCGCCTCTGCTCCTGAACTAAACTCGCTGTTCCTGCAGCAGAGACGGGCTGGGAATTCCCTCCCGCGCTGCAGTTAATACCCCTCGGTGCCAGAGAGACCTCTGAGAATCCTCGGAGTTCTGCTTCCACCCGCGTAGCCGAGGGAGCCAGATCATCACCCGTGCCAAACGCCAGCCGGCAGGAGCTGTCCCCGCGGGGATGAATTGTGCCCATCTCTGCCCCTGCCACACCGGGGTCTCCCCTGGCCGCCACGGGGAGCTCGCTGGCCACGCACAGAGCAAGGAGGCTCTGACACGGCAGGCAGTAAGCGAAAAGAAACTTATTTAGGCCCTTACCCGGCAATGAATGCGCTGAGTAAAGTCTGTAGATGCGGCAGAAATAAATAAGAAAAGAGTTCAAATTGTTCCTAACTCAGAAATGTAATCATGTGCCTTTTCAAGCACATGAGCAATTCCATTAAACTAATCTGCTTTAATTGCATTAAGCTTAGAGAGGCTACTCATATGCTTAACCTCAAACATATTATTAGTTATGGCTCTAAAAAAAAGAATGAATAATTCAAACAAATGCTGTATGTATGCATTTAAATGTTTCAAGGTATTAGAATCAGCATTCCATAAACTAAAACATTTAAAATAGCTTTTTGGCAGAAAATCTGTTCCCTGGATGCAAAACATTCCCAGTAAGCCACAACTGAATTATTGCTTCCAGTTATTTTGCTGAGAGTCAATAGCTAATCCTCTGATAAAAGGTTCAGGAATAATCAGTCACAATTAAAGGAAAAGTTCATATTCTATAAATGTGTTCGATATGCTTCAAAACAATACAAAAAGCATGTTCTTAAGTAAATTCAAGTAATAAATAGGAGATGATAATAATTCTTTGCTCAGCTCTTTCCAGTAAACCACTCTTGCAGAATTAATGTTTCAGACACTAAAAGAAGTAGCTATTTTCACACACAAAGTAAAATTACTACAGTGACCAAATACTTACTGTTCAGACAGGAGTCTATTATGCTTTAATTAGTATCTCTGATCATAAACTATTTAATTGTATTCATTTTGCCTTAAATTACTGGGTGTTTTGCAGTTTACGATTCATAAAAGCTTAGTCTTTTATGTTGCTTCTTAAATTCACTTTAGGGGCACTATTTTCATTTATTTTAAACAAACAAACGAGCACAGCAGTGGCAGTGAAAGCAGAGCCAGCTGCTCAGCAGGATTCTCTGGTGCCTCCTCTGTGACAACCAACGTCTGAACCTGAAGGGGTCGAGAAGCCAAAACCTGCACTCTGTTCTGGGGGAAATGTGAATGGGGTAGATAAATAATAAATTAACTTTATGGCACTGAAAGGAATTTTGTTTGCAACTTTCTTTTCTGTTTTGGCTTTTAAACCTGAAGTTTGTCAGATGCTGCTGTCCAAGCAGAGCACTGGCTCACCCTGGTGCACGTTCTGCAGCCACGTTTGAGTCTGCATTTGAGAGGACCTGTTGCCATGTGGAAAATCGGGAACAATTACTCTAAATAATTACATCAGTTTATCGCTGTTTGTCGCCAAGAGAAACAAGCCTTGTTGGTAATATCCACTTGCATTGCCAAGTAACTTAATTTTTCAGTGCTCCAGCACTAGCACTTCTCTAGCAATAAACACCCTTTCCAAGTGATACCATCAGGACTGGAAATGCATCTTTGCTCTCAGGGGTTCCTGCGGTGATCTCAGCTCTGGGCTGAGCCACCCCCTGGCTGGAGAAGGTGTCTGAGTGCCAGCAGGCAGCCTGGGCCTCCCTCTGCCACGGGGGACACGTCCCAGCTTCCAGGGCAGGGGAGATGAACCTTTATCAGCCCTCAGCTGCAGCAGGAGCCATTTCTGCATGGCCCAGGAGCCCAGCAGGCGCCGTGACAGCTTTTCTGAGCTCAGGGGAGACAGAGCCAGGGCAGCTCCTGCCCCTTCCACTGCCAGCAGCAGTGGGATTTGGTCCTGGCCAGTGGGATGAAACTTTCCTTTGGCAGCAGAGCCGGGCCAGGGCTGAGCCCGAGGAGGAGCCCGTTCTGTCAAAGCTGCAGGCTGGGATGTTCAGTGGGCAGCAGCTGCGCGGGTTGGAACTCAGCAATGTCCCCAAGTGTCAGGTCACTCAGCGGGTGCTTGTAGCCTGGTGGGAGCGCTGGCCGGAGCCACCAAGGAGAGAGGTGGCCCTGGCACCCGCCCTGCTCCTGCCACGGCCACTTTGGCCACGGCAGCCTGGCCCTTCAGCCCATGCTCACGGTGGGGGCTGACCCTGCTGGTCACCTGCTGCAGCCAGGTCTCTCATCCTGCCGTCCTCTCACACTTCATCCCAGCCTGAAAAGGCAGCGCTGAACTCCCTCTTTGGTTCTGCCTCAAGTTTACTGGACTGAGCAGCTCCCCTGCACAGCTCCTTGCCCTGCAGCTCTCCTGTTCCGCCTCTGGCTCTCCTGAAACCACCGGCACGGCCCTAAAGGAGCCTCCTCTCCCGAAACCACCGGCACAGCCCTAAAGGAGCCTCCTGTCCAGAAACCACCAGCAAAGCTCTAAAGGAGCCTCCTTTCCTGAAACCACCGGCACGGCCCTAAAGGAGCCTCCTCTCCTCTGTCCCCTGGGCTGCTGCCCGCAGCCAACACGGAGCCAAAGCTTTCCTGCCTCACCAAAACTTTCCCTGCCTCACCAAAAGCTTTCCTGCCTCACCAAATCACCGTGCCACCGTCACCCAGCCCAGGGTTGAGAGAAGGCTCGATAAACCCCTCCTGGCACAGCCCAGCTTTGCCCACAGCGATGTCGGGGAGGCGCAGGGCTCAGGGATGCCCGGCAGCCCCTTCCTTTGAGGCTCAAGGGTACACAAAGTGTTCTGCAGCCTTCCGTGATTCCTCCCTGAGCCAGCTGAACTTGGTGATGCAAAAACTACCTGGCAGTCCTTCCTCCCAGAAACTCTGGAGCCTTTCTGCTTTCCCGGTTTGTCTGTGCTTGTCACAGGTTGGTTTTGACGTGCTTATCCACCCTCCTGGGTTAACAACCCGCAGTCAGCCCCGGGAGCCTGCCCAGCCTGGAGCCACGGGGATTTCACACCACGAAAACACTTCCCGTGCACCTGTGTGAGCAGAGCCCTGCTTTGCTTTGCTCTCTTCTCTTCTGGAAAGTACACAGAAGGATTTCACACTAGACATATAAACACAGTGCTACAAAGGCTTTATAATTATCCTTTTTTCCAACAGACCAGGTACTTTCTCCATGACATCCTCTGTACATAAAACTCTAACTCATCATGCCTCACTGCTATGTTAAATCAGGGTATAAACACCTCCCAAGATCTGATTTGAACATTTATGCTCTTCTCACTTCAAACCTCCTTTGAGGACCCATTTCTGTAATGAAATCTACAGAGCTATTCTCTATGTTCTGTTTACCTTCTATTGCAGTTTGTTGGCTGGATTTAGTTCTGTGAGGAAAGCTGTTCTATCTGAGCGTATTTCCACGTAATAACTTAATGGTTCAAGGTTTTGGATGTATCAGCCCTCTGATAATAATATTTTCTCCACTTTTCTCCCTGTAACTTTTGTTAGGTCAAATCCTGAAACAGTAACATGAGAATGACTTGGCACAAAGAGCATCTCTTTCTTAGCAGGGTACCTGGAGTCTTCCCATTTCCAGTACAGAGTTACACCATTCCAAACTGCAGCTGACAATATCTGGGCTAAGCGCATATTCTCCTCATTAAAGGCATTACACCTTATTCCTAGGCCAACCATTCATAAACCAGTTTGCTTATGTGCACACACAGAGTTCCAAAAAACCTTAATATGTGCTGGTGTGCAGGGCACAGCGTGCACTGAATCAGTTCCTTGCCACGCAGTGAAGTGTCCAGGCACACGGAGCAATCTCTGTAGCTCCTCTTGTACTTGTGCAGTTGTGTCTTTGTCTTCATACTTCTAACAGCGCCTGAAAATTGGCATTGACAACATACAGCTATTTGCTTCCTAAGTTTCTGTATTTCCCTTGTATTTCTGAAGGTCATGGGAACTCAGCCAAACCTGAAGCACTCATTTTAATTCCCAGGCTTCTCATTTCACTACAGCGTAATTATCTTATGGATTTTTGTGTAGACTTATTTACTGTTTTCCTCTTCCTGTTGGATAAGTGTACAATAACTAAACTAACTTCAATTAGGTAACTGTCACCAATATTTAAAACTTAATGACATTTTCAAAATTACATAAGTAATCCAAGCATAAAAATTATTCTTTATAATACCATTTCAGAACAGTGGCACCAAATCCTTATCATCCAATAACCTGTGCCTCAGAAACATTAAACACAAGCCATCATCCCATTTTTCTTCATCTAAGTTCCACATTCTTTTATTTATATACAGTGTCATTTCTCAATTTGGACTAAAGCATCTTTAGGAGATACAAAATGGAATATTCAACATCTTAATTTAGCCTCAATATATTAAATTATCTTCTTTGCGACACACATGTAATCTCTCTATATATTTCAGAAATCAGAATTTGTCCTTGTATATCAGAGGTAGCTCTGTGTCTGCCTTACATTTCCCCTCCAGGCTTGCCAGTGCTATTTCAAAGATGATTCAGTCTCAGAGGCCACCACCCCAAGAGGCTCAGGGCACTATGAGATAAAGATCTGCTCGAATTTAGGCACACATTTAAATCCAGTGTAAGTCGGTGTGCTTTGCAGTGTCAAGAGAGTCTTAAAGATAAGCATAAGGCTAAATATTACACTGAGCTGGGGCTAGAAACAAGGTCTGTCCTCAGAAGGAGCAGAAGAGTTGCAATAACCCAGCACAGATGAATGAAGCTCTGTGAAATTCAGCTTTTGACTATAGCAGGAAGAGGAAAGTCTGCATTAATGAAAGGGAAAATAATGAATCAGCAGATGCTGGGGACTGTAGTAGGCAGGAAAACGCTTCAGCTCCTGCTGAACCACAGGGCTCACCCCGTGCAGCACTGAGCTTTAACAGAGTACAGGTTAACAGGCTGCATTCAGGTGGAGGATACCCTTGGCAGGATTTGCTTGTTACAGGAGAATGATGTCAGGGCTCTGGGAGAAGTCCACGCACAACATTGCTGGTGTGAGATTGTTGTTACCACTTCAGTGAGAAAAACTTACTTGAAGGCATTGGCATCTCCGTGGACCTTGTAGTTGTCTGCACTGATTCTGGAGATGACTCTGGTGACAGCGATGAGAATGCCAATATTGACCTGCAGGAGAAGGAGCAGGACGTGGTGAGGAAAGCAGGTCCTGCCTGAGGCCGAGGGCCAGGCTGCCCTGCGAGCTTCTGAACAAGCACAGCAGGGAACAGAAACCTCCTGAGTTGTCCTTCTTGGGCAAAAGGGGAGTTCAGGGTTGGACTTGGGGGGGTTTGCCCCGTGTCAGTGATTTCCACCCCCACAGTGGGAAGCTCTTGCTTTTCTCTTTCCCTCAGGAGCAGCCATGCCTGGTTAGGAAAAGCCTGGATTGGTGCAAGGCCTCACAGCCAGGGTGCTCCGGATCCCCACTACACAAATAAATAAATATCCTGAGTGGGAATAAAGACCCTGACTGGAAATAAATACCTTGATTGGAAATAAATAAATACCCTGACTGGAAATAAATACCCTGACTGGAAATAAATACCCTGATTGGAAATAAATACCCTGATTGGAAATAAATAAATACCCTGACTGGAAATAAATACCCTGACTGGAAATAAATACCTTGATTGGAAATAAATAAATACCCTGACTGGAAATAAATACCCTGACTGGAAATAAATACCTTGATTGGAAATAGATACTCCGACTGGCAATAAATGAATACCCTGCCAGCTGACAACTTAGAGCACTGCAGGAACTCCCTCAGCGAGGGCACGTGGCTGAATTCTCCTGGGGTTTGTGCTCCATGTGCACAGACTTTCCTGCCACACCCCAGGCTGTGCAGGTCCTGTTCCTTGCCAAAGCCTGCTCACAATTTAGGTACAAGACGATTTTAAAGGCGCAATGGGAAAAATATGTTAAATCTGAACTCTGCTCTTCAAAAGCTCCACTCTTTTTGATGTCAGGTCCAGCAGAAACATCAATAAAATGAAAAGAATTCCCAACAGAAAAGTGGGAAATCTTGAAAAGACTAATGCTGAAAATGTTCAACAAAAGAAAGTTTGTGCTGGAGTCACAGGTGAAGGAAGAAGGAAATCTTTATCACTTAAAGGAAACGTGGCAAAGACTGTCTTGCTGTGCAAAGACCTTGGGTTTAAAGAGGAAAAAAATGTAGACAATGCGAAGGTGAAAGACATATTTCCCACTTCCTGACCAAAGTTGCACATCAACTACAAAGCATCAAGAACAAGGGTAGAACAAAACTATCCTGAACTACAGAACAAAAAGAAAGAGAAGACTTAAAAAAAAGTGCTGTTCCTCAGTTAAAACTCAATAATCATCCTCTACTTTGACATAAATACTCTAATCCTGAGGATGAGAGGGTGAATTAAAGATGTTTAAATTTGATTGTAATGATTTTCCTTTCAAATCTTCTGATCCCTTTTTAATTTTAGGTTTCTAAGGGCAGATCATCACCTGCTGTAGAACCAGAGCATATCTGTAATAGTTCATTTTTGTCATGGCTCTTGAGTTTATCTGAAGGATATCCTGTGGATCTGCCAGCTCCTCGATGACAAGTGGACCTGTTCAATCAGCTTCACAGATATAAGAGGTAAAACTCAATGGTCTTGGGATCATTTTCCCTATTCCTACCAAATCATATTTTGTAAATAACTTCTGGAAATCCTTTGAGGTGGTAATAAACATTTTTGAGAAAACCATTTCTGTGCCTCTCAGAGCCTTGCAAACTCTCACTCGAACCAGACCACCAGGAAAATAACAATTTACAGGGAGAGCAACGGAGAGGCCCTGGCACTGCAGCCCAGGATCTGCTCCACGCACACAGATGCTTTCCACAGGATTCCCTGAATTCTGCCACATCCATGGGAACACACCAAGCCAGCCGGTGGGAGATAGCGAACAAAGCCTTCTGCCGGAAGTTTTAATGCCTTGTGTCAAAAATTCAGGTGCTTTGTCAAGTCGGGTTTTTCCCCACTGAAGACACGTCCCAGGGCAACTTGGGCTGAGCTCAGTTTGGAATGCAAATGAATTGCAAGGATTTTTTGTGAAGCTGCTTTAGGAGGATGACAGAGAGGCTAGTGTGTTGTGGCTTGGGGTGCGGGGGAGAGTGATCTTAAAACATTCGGGTGTAGGTGGAAGCCAAAAGACCTACAGATAGAAGGAACTATTTCCTTCATCATACTCCTTGACTCAGACCCCAGGGAAGGAGCATATTTGGTATGGGAATCTACAGAGGGCTGGGAGGTTCTGTGAATTACTGCCTAGAAGAGTATGTGTGAGTGCTTTTCCCCAGTCACATCCCTGCACATCATTCTGCTTTGGGCTCCACGATGTCCGGATTGCCTGGGAGGCTGGGCAGGATGAAAGCGGACTGTGTCTGCCCTGTCTCTGGGGAGTGGGAGTTGAAAGGAGCAATCCCCCTCATGTCTTCTCAGCATAATCCTTTTTCTTGGCAGAGACACTGTGGATTGAACTAGTCAAAAACTGCTTTTCGAGAAGTATTTTCGGACTTAAATGCTGGTTTATGCAGTTGGTGGCTAATTTGTTATTGAAAGAACACCGGCACACAGGCACACACACCAGACAGTGCTCAGCCCTGTTATTTCCCTGGAGGCACTAACACATTTCTCTGCTGGAATAGCCAATGCCCAGAGAGGTAATTTGGCAGCTCACTCGCTGCTATTTTGGGCAGAGCTGGGTTTAGACTATTTAACAAATTGCTCTACATGGATCAACCTTGTGATCTCGCTCTTTCTCTTTCTGAAAGCATTTGCATCCCTACAAGAACAAAATTTGAGCTGCACAAATGTTACATATCGTAAGTTAGAGCCAGGGAGTTAAACCCTCACTTTCTCTGCCAAGCAGCTGTGCATGCACATCCTTGGAGGCTGTGTTTGCTCAGGTGAGTGAGCACCTCCCTGCCTGCCGTGCTTGGGTTGCCCCCATCCCTGGGCAGCAGCCTGCGGAGGGTTGGTGCTTCTGACTGCGCCTCATTTCCGCCTTTGGTGCTGGACAATGCCCAGAAAGCAAATGCTAAAATGGAGGGGGCGTGTGAATGTTGGATTATTGTAATTGCTCTCGGATAATCAATATCTGCATGCCTTTGAATGTAAACTCACATACAGAAGTTCAGGGTACACCTGCTTGCCAAATTGTTACAGAGGTATGCAATCGTCAACAGCAGTTATCTGTATTTGGATAAATTCCTTCCTTTGGCTTCTGAGCAGGATTTGGGGGGGGGTTTCTGTGTGGTGAAATCTGGGCAAGCTCCTCCGTGCTTTTTTTTAAAATCTCCATGCCCCCAAAAATCTTTGTAAAGCTTTAAAGGTAACCTGGTTTCTGTGGTCAGTGACTGTATTGCACCTTCAGGCTTTCCATCTGACATTACAGCCTGCAGAGTAGATAACCTGGTCAATAAAGGTATCAGAAACAGTGCTGGAGAGGTGCTGATCTCACAGAGCCCTCTGCAAACACTCCCAGCTCCTCGAGGAATCACAGTGAGGCTACAGCCCCCTGCAACTGAACGCGTCAGCATCATCAACTGCTCTGGAGTGTCCCCAGCCAGCGCTGGGGCCTGACCCTGCAGCCTCCCCGGGAAAGGTGCAGCTCACCGGGGCTGGCACAGGGGCTGTGGCAGCCCTGAGCACAGCAAAGTCACCTGAGCAGCCCTGGGCAGCCTGTCCTACCTGACCAAACTCACCTGAGCAGCCCTGAGCAGCCTGTCCTACTGACACAAGCTCACCTGAGCAGCCCTGGGCAGCCTGTCCTACCTGACCAAACTCACCTGAGCAGCCCTGAGCAGCCTGTCCTACCTGACACAAGCTCACCTGAGCAGCCAGACAACCTGTCCTACTGACACAAACTCACCTGA